>JAODAL010000589.1:0-255000 GCA_025379985.1 Phyllomedusa bahiana
CTGGCTCGGCTGCTGTGCGCGGGCTCTCAAGTAGCTGGAGGGGCGAAGCCCCCGGGCCCGGGCTCACTGACTGGAGGAGGCGGAGTCGGGTGTCCGGGGCTCTCTCAGTGGCTGGAGGAGAAGGAGCCAAATCCTGGGGCTCAGTAGCTGGAGGAGGCGGAGCCGCCACCCGCGGCTCACTGACTGGAGGAGGCGGAGTCGGGTGCCCGGGGCTCTCTCAGTGGCTGGAGGAGAAGGAGCCAAATCCCGGGGCTCAGTGACTGCAGGAGGCGGAGCCGGCGCCCGGGACTTACTGCAGCCTTGCTCCTCCCAGCCCCAGCACACAGCATAGGAGGTAGCTGCTCTCCTCCTAACCCTGCGCTGTGCGCAGCATACAGGTATCCCCAGCGGCGCACAATGAATACAGTAGCGGCCCGCGCCGCATCTTTAGTTCTCATAGAGAACAACAATATGGCGCTGCGTTACTGTATGCCGGATGGGGAATGAAAGACTCAGGGCAGCAGGCATTTTATTTGGGGCACGAGCCCCGAATAAAAATGCCTAGCGACGCCCCTGGATGAGTGTAACCTGATATCAGCAGCAGAGCGGAGAGAGCAGGTCGAGTGGTAGACAGAGACGAGGGAAGTGATGTAGGGGGGTGCAGCGTTGTGGAGAGCTTTATGGGTGAGAGTGATGAGTTTATACTGTATCCTGTACTGGATGGGCAACCAGTGCAGTGACTGACACAGGGTAGAGGCATCAGTATAGCGGCTGGAGAGAAAGATGAGCCTTGCTGTTGCATTCAGGACAGATTGGAGAGGGGAGAGTTTGCACAGAGGGAGACCGATAAGCAAGGAGTTACAGTAGTCAAGACGAGAAAGAATAAGAGCCTTAATGAGATTATGAGTTGTTTCCACTGGGAGACAAGGACGGATTTGGGAGAGATTCTGGAGGTGCAGGTGACAGGAGCGGGCAAGGGATTGGATATATGGGGTGAATTTTAGATCAGAATCTAATATAACCCCAAGACAGCGGGCCTGCTGCCTAGGAGAAATGGTGGTACCACATACAGAAACAGAAATAGCAGGGTGGGGTTGGTTAGTAGATGGCGGAAAGACAAGAAGTTCAGTCTTAGTGAGGTTTAGTTTCAGATGGAGAGAGGACATGATGTCAGAGACAGCGGACAGACAGTCACTGGTGTTTTGTAGCAGGGCTGGAGTGATGTCACGGGAGGAGGTGTATAATTGGGTGTCATCCGCATAGAGATGGTACTGGAAGCCAAATCTACTGATGGTTTGTCCAATGGGGGCTGTGTACAATGAAAAGAGGAGAGGACCTAGAACTGATTCCTGAGGAACTCCAACAGCAAGAGGAAGAGGAGAGGAGGTCGAACCGGAAAATGAGACACTGAAGGAGCGGTCAGAGAGGTAGGACGAGAACCAAGCTCTGGTTTCTTTCCACACACTAAACACATACTAATAGGTTGATATGAATTCAATAAGGAATATGGAATAGATTGTGAGCAGCAATGGACAGGGACCAATGTGAGTGATATCAGTTTTTTTGTAAAGTGCTGAGAAATGGTGCCATATAAACGTATAAAATAAATAGTAAGATGTGTTTATACAGGCTTGGACTGGCCAACAGGGTTGTTGGGGCTGCTTTTCAGGTAGAGAGGCAGAAAGAAAGGTAGAAAGAATAATGCGTATTATGCGTAGTCATGTACAGCATCTGTAGAAAAGGCCCCAAGAGTCAGCTCCACTTTTGGGCCCCAAGAATAAACACCACTTGTTAGGCCCCAAGAATCAACTCTACTGATGGACCCCAAAAATAATTTCCACTGCTGGGCCCCAGGCACCTCATCTGACAATGGGTTTACAGGTGAAGAAACATGGCACAAAGTAAGAAAATGTGTATGGTAGTGGAGGGTATTATATCACAAAAACTCTTCACTCTTG
The DNA here is from genome assembly GCA_025379985.1 of Phyllomedusa bahiana. NCBI lineage: Eukaryota > Metazoa > Chordata > Amphibia > Anura > Hylidae > Phyllomedusa > Phyllomedusa bahiana. The sequence goes on from JAODAL010000589.1 coordinate 1,938, forward strand.
GCAACTTGTCCCTTAGCGCTAGGTATCCTTTATGATGAAATGAAATATGACTATTATATTAAGATCTGTGAATCTCCTAGCAGCGTTCCTATGTAATTGTGACAAACAGTTCCTGCATATTACTCCTAAATAACACAGTGGGGAATATTCTATCTATTCTACTTCCCCTGGTCTTGCAGCTGTCTGCTTTATCATTGAAGAGTGAGCACATTGTTATATTTAAATACTTCAATTCATTCCGTTCCCTAGAGGGAAAAGAATTAACATGTACAATGAATTAATTTCTGATGGAACATTTTACAATACAATGCAAAGCTTTTAATCAGTTAATGACAGGTAAAAAAGAGAAAGAAACTGTATTTATGATATTAAACTGGAGTTCTGCTGATTGTGGAGCCCAGCAATGAATACCAGACAAAAACATCAATAGATTAAAAGTGAGCCAATGTCTACAGTCTCCATGGAGAAGTATATTACAGCTGTCAAAGCAACCGGATATGTGTGCAGTGGATGAATAGGACAAAACAGAAAAATATATCTTAATAGACCTGTATTGCTATATGTCTTATTTATACGAGGGTGACCACTTCTGGCTTAGACTATGAGTGTGATAATCATTAACCATAGATTTTCACATTTAGTTAGTAAAATTATAAAAGGCGTTGTCAGCTTTTGACTATCCTTTTTGTTAGAAGGTTCCTTTGCCAATATGTTGATCATATGCTATGCCGTTATTAAGACCCCAACAATTGGCTGTAAATTGCAGGGAGATCTGACAGTAAATGTTCTCCCCACCTATAAAATTATAACAGAAGAAATAAGGCAGTACAAAGTGATTACTTAGCTAACAGATGAATGTTATGTCTGAACTGTCAAAGATCCGTTTCGAATCTGAGTTGGAGGTTTCTTAAGAGTCTTTGTCAAAGATTATGGAAAAAATTATGGAAAAACGAGTACAACATGCAGCGCTATTTTTCCTATTCACATGGTGGACACCATGACGGAAACCCAATGGCTCCCATTACAGTCAATGGGGTTCATTGGGCAACATTGATGTCTCCTATGAAATGGATCTGACATTATTTCCAGTTTTCTGTTTCTATTGTGGAACATAAAACCCATAAATAACAATGCAGATGTGGATCTAGCCTGATTGTTGTTTGAAAAAGTTTTTTTCTAAGCCAGAAAAAGCATTTAATTGAACGTAAATATGTGGTTCAGGAATTCTGCACAATTGTTTTGGTTTATAAGTAGCTGCTATAGTAATATCTTGGAGGGTATGTCTTCATTTCTTTTTTTTTTTATTTTTTTTTAGCTCAAATGATTCTTTTGGAAGCAAGAGTCTCCTAGTAGGGTAGAGGTCTACTTGCTGGAATTTTACTGTTGACACAATGGATTTACTTCTTTTACAAAATTTAAAGAGGTTTCCAATCTTAAAATAAAAAAAAAAACTAGGCCACACATACTTAAAATAAAAAAAATATACTCACCTTTGTCTCAACGCTGTTACAGTGATGAAACTGGTAATGATGCCCACTGGCTTATTTCCTGTTCTTTGCTCAAGTGAATGGCACATGACTGCTAAAGCCACTGATTGCAGCATTCACAAGCTAATTAAAGAACACGAAGTAAACAGGTGACACCTCAACTTCAGCATTTGAACAGTGATGAGTGCAACAGTATGTGTAGCCAAAAAAAACCCCTTTTTAATTTGAAATGGTTTGAATACAGCTTTGCAAGGGAAAGAGTATGTTCACATGACAGATTTGGACACTGATTTTGGGGCAGATTCAGTGCTGAATGTGCCTCAGAGTCAGCGTGCAATCTGACTTACATTGTTATGTCACAAGGCATTATGGGAAAGGAGCTAAGAAGCCCTAGCCCCCCCTCTTTTGGATGTAACAAATCCTCAATTTGCTTTTGACCCACTGAATCTTTGGAAAGCAAGAAGGGATATCTAGCCAAGCCAGCATCACTCATCTGTAGACAGCCGTTTCAGGGTGTTTGCCCCTCGTCAGTACAGAGCAGAGCGATGCTAGCTTGGCTGAGTGGGAGGCAATGAGTAGCTCAGAAAGGGAAGATCTCTCCTTAGGGAGAGCACCTATAAAGGTGTGTGGAGATTCGAAATTGCCTCTTTGCACCCCACGAAGCATCTGCATATCACAAGGCATTATGGGAAAGGAGCTGAGTAGCTCGAGCGCCCTCTTTTGGATGTAACAAATCCTCAATTTGCTTTTGACTCACTGGATCACATACATTGTTATGGAAAGTCAGAGTCGTTGTATACACGACGTTGATTTTCCTCGGTCCCGATCTCTTTTTAACGTTGAAAAAGAATTGATATGTCAATTCTTGAGCCAGATTCCGCGCCTCACATTATAGTGAATAGGAGTTTGAAAATCTCTGTAACGGCTGGGTAGTGAATCCTCTGAACCACCGCAAGCGATGATAGTTAAGCCACGCCAGGGAGCGGAGTCTAAGTAGCCCCCGGTTTTCACCAGAGCACGCCGCAAAGCGGGGTGGACTTGCTGCAGCGTGAGGCTACCAAGTCGCTACCCCTGACGTGACTTGCTTGCGGTGGCGGCCGAGGTGCAGCGTGGTACAGAATCGCAATCCAAGAATCGTAGTCGTGGGCAGGCAGGCAGGTCAGGGCTGGCAGCAATGGTTCGTGGTCGTGTACAGGCAGGAAGGTCAGGACAGGTGGCAGAGGTTCGGAGTCGAGAAAGGGTCTGGTACACGGTAAGGCGAGAATACACTTCAGGAACGCTTTCTCTAAGGCTCGAGGCAACATAGATCCAGCAAGGAATGATTGCCAAGTGAAACCTTAAATAGGGGAAGCGCCCGGCAATTATCCGATTACCGGGACGCTGGCCCTTTAAATTTACGAGAACGCACGCGCGCCTTGGCTGGCAGAGGACGCGGACAGGACAGGAACGAGGCCAGGTGAGTCCCCAGCAGGAGCAGACCCCCGGCTCGCCTCGCGGCCCGCGGCGGCACCCGACCCCGGCAGACGCCCGGGGGGGCGGCCACGGTTGTGCCTGCGGCCCCCGGGCCGAGAAGCGGGGGCAACCGCTACAGTACCTCCCCCCCCTTAGGTCTCCCCCTCTTTCTAGGCCGAAGGAACTTACGGAGCAGATCTTGATTCAAGTTATTGGACTCCGGTTCCCAGGACCTCTCTTCGGGGCCGAAACCTCTCCAATCTACAAGAAAGAAACGCTTACCCCTGATGGTCTTCATGTCTAAGATGTCCTTCACTTCAAAAACATCAGGGGACTCTAGGACCGGAGACGGGGCAGCGCTCTTCTGGGAGAACCGGTTCAAGACCAGAGGCTTTAGGAGGGAGACGTGAAAGGAATCCGGAGAGATGGAGGTAGGCAGAGCTTGTAGGACACCGGATTCAGTTGCCGAAGTACTCTGAAAGGTCCCAGAAACCGCGGACCCAATTTATAGCTGGGGATCTTGAGGCGTATGTATTTAGAAGAGAGCCACACTTTATCCCCTGGGAGGAACGTTGGGGAAGGTCTTCTCCTCTTGTCAGCTTGGGACTTCATGCGGGCTGAAGCCTGGAGTAAGGCTTGTCGGGTCTCTCGCCAAATGACCCCGATATCCTGAACCTGGTTGTCCACGGCAGGAACCTCGGAGGCAGAAGCCAAGGGGAGGGGAGGGCGTGGGTGACGACCATAGACCACAAGGAATGGGGAACGGCCAGTCGAGTCGGAGTCCCGATGGTTATATGAGAACTCGGCCCATGGAAGCAGTTCGGACCAGTTGTCCTGGCGTCCGGACACAAAGTGCCGTAGATACTCCCCCAAGATCTGGTTTACTCTCTCCACCTGCCCATTAGTCTGGGGGTGATACGCATACGAGAAATCTAGCTTGATTTGCAAGCGGGAACATAGGGCACGCCAAAACTTAGAGACAAATTGGATGCCTCGAACGGAGACGATGTGGGATGGTAAACCATGCAGGTGAAAAATGTGATGGAAAAATGGCCCGCCAATTGGGGAGCAGAAGGGAGACCAGGAAGCGGCACAAAGTGGGACATCTTTGAAAATCGGTCAGTGACCACCCAGATGACCGAGTTCCACAAGGAAGGAGGAAGATCCGTGATGAAGTCCATGCCTATGTGTGTCCATGGAGACTTTGGAACAGGCAGAGGAACTAAGAGACCTGCGGGCCTGTGGCGAGGGACCTTGTTTTGGGCGCACATGGTGCAGGAGAGAACGAAGTCCTTGACACCTTGGAGCAGAGTTGGCCACCAGTAGTGTCGTGAGATGAGGATGTAGGATTTCCGTACCCAAGGGTGGCCGGCCAGAAGAGAACTATGCCCCCAACCAGAACTCTCCTCCTGAGTGCGGAAGGCACGTAGGTTCTGCCCGGAGGAACGCTACAGAGGTCTACAGGAGCCACATGGACCAGCCGTTCAGGACCAATAATGTGCTGAGACACAGGTTCCTCCCCGGAAATGTCAGAAGCACGGGAGAGGGCATCCGCTTTGAAATTTTTCTCGGCCGGTCGAAAGTGGATCTTAAAATCAAAGCGAGAGAAAAACAGAGACCACCGGGCCTGGCAAGGATTTAAGCGCTGAGCCGTCTGGAGGTATTGGAGATGTCAAACGGATGTCGAGCTCCCTCCAACAGATGTCGCCACTCTTCCAGGGCCAATTTTATGGCCAACAGCTCCCGGTCTCCAATGGCATAATTACGTTCTGCCGAAGAGAAGGTCTTAGAAAAAAACCCGCATGTGACGGTCTTGCCTTTAGGGCCCTTCTGGGTCAGTACTGCCCCTGCTCCCACGGAAGAGGCATCCACCTCTAGACTGAAGGGTCTCTCTGGATCCGGATGGACCAAAATAGGTGTTGAGGAGAACGCTGTCTTCAGTTGGGAGAATGCTTCCTCGGCAGACGGAGGCCAACATTTAGGATGAGTGTTCTTTCGGGTGAGAGCCATGATGGGAGCCACCAGCGTAGAAAAGTGGGGAATAAACTGCCGGTAGTAGTTGGCGAATCCTAGGAAGCGTTGAATCACCCGGAGACCGACAGGTCGTGGCCACTGCTGGATCGCAGAGAGTTTAGCTGGGTCCATCTGTAGACCTCGATCGGAGACTATGTACCCAAGGAAAGGAAGACTGGCCTGGTGGAACCGACACTTCTCCAGCTTGGCATAGAGTCGATTGTCCCGCAGGCGTTGTAAGACCTGGCGTACTTGTACCCGATGGGTCTGTATGTCAGGAGAAAAAATCAGGATATCGTCCAGGTATACAATGAAGCAGGTGTACAGCAAGTCCCGAAACACGTCATTGGCGAACTCCTGAAATACGGCTGGGGCGTTGCATAGCCCGAAGGGCATCACGATATACTCGAAATGCCCGTCCCGTGTGTTGAAAGCCGTTTTCCACTCATCCCCCTCTCAAATTCTAATGAGGTTATAAGCTCCTCGTAGATCTAGTTTGGTGAACACCTTGGCTCCACGGAGGCGGTCAAAGAGCTCAGATATCAGGGGTAGAGGGTAGCGATTCTTCACCGTGATCTTGTTTAGCCCTCTGTAATCAATGCACGGACGAAGTGAACCGTCTTTTTTCTGGACGAAGAAGAAGCCAGCACCGGCGGGCGAGGAGGACTTGCGTATGAAGCCTTTCAACAAATTCTCCTGTATATAGGCCGACATGGCCTGGGTCTCGGGCACAGAGAGAGGGTAGACCCTACCCCATAGGGGGATTGGTTCCGGGGAGGAGGTCTATAGGACAGTCATACGGCCGATGGGGCGGTAGCTTCTCAGCCTGTCTCTCCGAGAATACATCTCCAAAATTCTGTACTCCGCTGGCAGACCTTGTAGAGGCTTGACGGACGACTGGGGAGGAGAGATGGACATCGGGCGTTGTGCCACCAAACAGAACTCCTGGCACTCCGATTTCCAATGCAGGACTTCGCCTGTCTTCCAATCAAGCGTAGGGGCGTGACGTTGCAGCCAGGGTAACCCCAACAGGATCGCCAAAGAAGCGCGAGGCAGGACGTGGAAGGAGATCTTCTCCGTGTGTAAGACCCCTACACGGAGGGTCACAGGCCGGGTGATGAACTGAATGGAGTCGCTGAGAAGCAACGGCTTTTCCAGGTGGATCACTAGCAAGCGATTGCGAGACACCTGTGAGGCATGAATAAAGTTCCCGGCGGAGCCGGAGTCCAGGAAGGCAGAGACCCGAAGAGATAGGCCAGCATCCGTCGTTACCTCCACAGGCAACAACAGTCGTGGAGAGGAAGACTGAGCACCTAGGGACGCCTCTCCTACGGCTCCTAGGTGCTGGCGTTTCCCGACCGCTGAGGACGCTGCGAACAACTCCTACGGAAATAGTCCGGACTGGCGCAGTAGAGGCAGAGGTTCTCCACCCGACGACGGGACAGTTCTGACTCCGACAAGTGTGCCCGGTCCACCTGCATGGGTTCTTCAGTGGACATCTGTGGAGGAGGCAGCGGAGATCTCTGGAACACAGGAGCCAGCCGAGGTAGACGGCGAGCTCCTGCTGTCTTTCCGTGAAACGCACGTCTATGCGAGTGGCTAGATAGATGAGTTCACTCAGAGAAGATGGGAGATCTCTAGCTGCAAGGGCGTCCTTTACTCTGCTTGACAGACCCTTCTTAAATGTGGCACAGAGAGCGGCGTCGTTCCAAGACAGCTCGGAGGCTAGGGTGCGGAATTGAACCGCATAATCCCCTACGGAGGAGTCCCCTTGGCGTAGGTTTAATAGCGCCGTCTCCGCGGAAGATGCTCGCGCAGGCTCCTCGAAAACGCTGCGGAATTCAGAGAGGAAGGCCTGTAGGTCTGCGGTCACAGGGTCATTGCGGTCCCAAAGAGGCGTCGCCCAGGCCAGGGCCTTTCCAGATAGCAGGCTCACCACGAATGCCACCTTTGACCTTTCAGTGGGAAACTGGTCGGCCATCAGCTCCACGTGCATGGAGCACTGCATAATGAATCCTCTGCAGAGCTTCGAGTCCCCGTCGAACTTGGAAGGTAGTGGAAGGCGAAGCTTCGGGCCCACGGTAGCCAGCGAGGCGGCCGGGGTAGTAGAAGTCACCGGCGAAGAGGCAGGTTGCTGCTGCTGGGAAGCCAGGAGTTGGCGCATCATGGCGGACAGCTGACCCAGTTGCTGTGCTTGTTGCGCGATCTGCTGCGACTGTTGGGCGACAATGGTCATGAGATCCGCGAGGCCTGGCAGGGGCACCTTGGCGGGATCCATGGCTGGATCTAACTGTAACGGCTGGGTAGTGGATCCTCTGGACCACCGCAAGCGATGATAGTTAAGCCACGCCAGGGAGCGGTGTCTAAGTAGCCCCCGGTTTTCACCAGAGCCCGCCGCAAAGCGGGATGGACTTGCTGCGGCGTGAGGCTACCAGGTCGCTACCCCTGACGTGACTTGCTTGCGGTGGCGGCCGAGGTGCAGCGTGGTACAGAATCGCAATACAAGAATCGTAGTCGTGGGCAGGCAGGAAGGTCAGGGCTGGCGGCAATGGTTCGTGGTCGTGAAACGTAGCAAAGGGTCTGGTACACGGTAAGGTGAGAATACACTTCAGGAACGCTTTCTCTAAGGCTCGAGGCAACATAGATCCAGCTAGGAATGATTGCCAAGCGAAACCTTATATAGGGGAAGCGCCTGGCAATTATCCGATTACCGGGACGCTGAGCCTTTAAATTTACGAGAATGCGCGTTCGCTAAGGGGTGGGCACACGCGCCTTTGCTGGCAGAAGACGCGGACGGGACAGGAATGAGCCACGGTTGCGCCCGCGGCCCGTGGGCCGAGAAGCGGGGGCTCCCGCTACAATCTCCCTCTTAAAATAAGTATCAAATCCTTGTCAGAAATCCATGCTTAGATGCGCAGATTTGTAGACGAGGATACGACAAAATTTTCAACATCTGGATCAGCCAGGTTAACGTACACTAATACGTCACAAATACTATATGACTTCTTTCATCCAAAGGAGCAAGACCTGAGCTACTTTTTACTTCCAAAAATAAAAAAATAAAATGTTTCATATGAATTTACTAAATTATAAACTTTACAAATTGTATATCTAAAATAATGTATGTTGTCATTTTGTTTGGTCTACGTGCAATAAAATTCAGTTTACCAGTGTTCACGTGTCTTTTTTCTCTAGAAACTTCAGAAGTTAAGAAGAAAGCCACCTCTGTTCATACAAAATCTGATCAAGAGGCTAAATTCTTGTGATATAATAGCTCTTTTTTTCTGTTGAGAAATTTTGGCATGTCCCTCTCGTATGACTTTTTGACAAACGTTCTTTCTATAAATATATCAAAGCCTGAAACGAGATATTTTCTTTCTATGAGTGCACTCAAACATGTGCCATTTGAACTTTTGTACATCTAGATATTTATTTGGCACATCTCTCCTTGTTATTCTATTTCAAAGGTTGGCTCTTCCAAAAAAGAACTGCAGTATAGTCAGAATCTTCTCTTTACATTGTTTGATGGAACTTCATGAAAAGAGAGAGTTCATCTTACTCCTTTAAAAAGGTGAAGAAAAAATTGTCTTTGATTTTTTGTATTTTTAGAAATATGTAAATATGACTGACTATCTCTACTTTCTCAAGGAGATACACCAATTGCTTACAGTGGTTATTTTTGTTACAAAATTCTTTGTAAGATGCACAACTAAGGCCTCTTGAAGTAATGGATTTGGGTTTCCTTCCTATGACTTACATAGGAAGTCCGCTCCATCATGCACATCTCTTTACTCTGAAGGTCCACCAGTGTATTTGATTCTATTAATTACAATGGGTAACACTTAAAGTGGTTGTCCCAATACAGACACTGATGGCATATTGCTAGGACATGTCATAAATGTTCAAAACGGGAGACGTTTCAGGACTCATTCTCGAGATAGGTGTGGGTCCCAGAAGTGGGACCTGCATCTTTCTGACATTGATGGCATATTCTAGAAAAATGCCACCATTGTCTGAAATGGGACAACCCCATTAATTTTTTTTAACGGGTATTCCAGCAAGAAGTATTTGTCATCTATCCACTAGATAGTTTACTAAATGCTAGATCAAGGGTGTCCAATTAATATGATAACCACTAATCTACACAAGTGGGGCCCTGTTTTCCTGTTATCCTCAGCTACAAGACAACAGATATTAAAAGTTTAAATGGTGTGGTAGCCAAGTGTGGTATTCCCTGCCTCTCTATTCAAAATCTTTGGCACTGACAGAAACAGTTGAACATAGCTAACTAAAAACATTTATAAAGGGAGGGATTAATGTACACTTAAATATTTTTTTTCCCAAAAATTGTTTAATTAATAAAATATTAAAATCTAAAAAATGAAACTAGAAGAAAATACATACAAATACAGATGAAAATGAAAAAGGCACAGTGGGAAGATCAAAATAGCATCAAGTGACAGTATAGATTATAAATAAATTAGTATATAAAGTAAAAGCGCAGTGACTAAATATAAATGCTACAATACTAAATTCATAATTAGAATATCAGTAAGTCAATAATGTTATGCAACCTACAAATTTGTGATTCAAGAATACTTAGTCTGTGACTATGGGATGTTGAGTCACACATTAGCCATCACCCAATGCACGTTTCATCCCCATGGCTAGTGATAACACATGAAAGCAGGTAATAGTAATAGAGAAACTGCATATCTTGTCAATCCAATGTGAGTAAGTCTATCTTTAATTTTAAAAGATAAGACATGGCTATGTCTGTCAAACTTTCCAGGCCTAGTATTTGGGAAAGCATATGTATTAACAGGCTGAATATAGCCAACAGGGGAAAAGGGAACTCCCAGGTGGGTCCCTGAGCATGGCAGACCTGGAGTTGCTTTTAAACTGCATGTATAATCTTGGGCAAGATAGAAATGCAAATAAAAAGAGGCAAAAAGCAAGAAACACAGCATTGGAGGCATGTATAGTCATATACAGTAGCTGCAGGGTGGGACCCAGAATCAACTCTGCCGTTGGCTCGCCAGAGTCAATTACATCATTGGGCTATGGGCATCCCAGTCCAACACTGTGTATTAACCAACGTTTTCTCCCAGCATCCTGTATGAGTAAAACATAAAAGATTCACATGTGATTAGTACACCATGCCAACGCCACTTTCATAGCTAATGTAAATACTTTCCAGAAGGTCACTACTCTTTTCAAACATTAAAATGTTATTAGATGTTAAGTAATTACTTCCTGGAGCCCTTCTGTCTTGTCCACTAAATTGATCACAGCAACTATGAATAAAGTCTTAACCCTTTAATAAAGGTTTGTTTGTAGTGGCAGGCTGAAAATAATAGTCATAATCAGCATCATAAATTCTATAATCATACATATGAATGTTGGGTGCGATAAGTCAATGAAGACAAATATGGGACAGTAATATAGGACTGCTCAATTAATGTTGAAAATAACAAAGGGTCTGTTCTTGGATAAGTGCACATCATGCTGTATCCTACTCACTGGTACCTAGATAGGTTCATTCATTTAGTTCCCAGGAATAGACAAGGGACAAGTACACAGTGGAGTCACATTATTATGAACACAGGCTAATATCCAGAGTAATCACAGCATACAGCACAGATAGCAGCTGGAAGAGATAGCAGCGACCTAGGTAGGTTGTCATAGGTGTCTGGAGTCATGCTTACTGCAAAGTATCCCACATCTGCTAGAGGGTGCATGGAGGAGGATGTAAAGTGAATACGATATCAGATAGTCTCCATCCCGATCCTCAGTTAGGTTTCAAATCTGATGGCTCCAGACCCCCATACATCTTCCAATTCTTTAGCATCCCCCTCCGCCTCCTTGTCCATTAATCATGCTATGGCATCACAGTCCAACACTGTATCCAACGTTTTCTCCCAGATCTTTCACAAATCTCATGTGATATCACATGCAACGCCAACCATGCAGACTTTCCTCACATCTTTCACCATATCAAAATGCAACTGAAGTAATACCCGGATTTCTGTCACTTGCGCATGATAAGTCTTCAACCATAAATTGTTATCAGCTAAAATATACATCCCAGATCATATTCTACATCATACCTAATCTGTTTCTTCAACTAAACATGCGCTAGCTGTAGATTGATAACGCCCTCGCGGGTAGGCCTCATGCGTCCTACTCCGGTCCAGATTGTTCATTATGTCCCATAACAAGGACGTACTGTGGATTACTTATGTACACTGTATCCAGAGTAACCATCCACTTCGAATGTACAGCGCCAGGATATCAATGGAGCATTTATCAAATAATTTAATATAGATAATAATAATAATAATCAAGATGGTCCTTCAGATAGATGCTCAGTTAGGTTCAAATCTGGTGGATCTGGGGGACCAGGATACTGCTTGGAAGTCTTGATCATGCTCTTCCCCTCATTGTCTAATATTTCTAGCCATGTGACATGTCACATTGTTTTACTGTCCCAGGGAAGACATTCAGCATGTATGGGTGTACGTGATCTGCAAGGATGGACTTTTGATTGTGCCTTCCACATGGGGGAATGGGCATGGGAAATGCCACAAAAAACACTGCCACTACCAGCTTGTGTTAATCCACCAATGGTTGCAGGCTGCTTGATCACTGATGTATCTAGCCTGACATGCCAATGTCCATCCATTCAATCAAGCAAATAACATGAATCTTAAGAAAAGGCAAACCTCAGCCAACAGAGGTCCAATTTTAATACTGTCATGAAAATTTAAGCCTGTTTTGTCAATACAATTTTGTTGGTACAGGTGCAGTGATTGCAGTGATCATTGGTCTGCTTTGGAGCCCCATAAGTGGTAGGCTTCCCTGAACTGTTGTTTTAAACACACATTTGGTATCTCCCTGGCTCATGTTGGTGGTGAACTGCTCCACTGCAGTGTGTTGATGTGCCCTCAAACACCATCGTAGCCAACGTTCATCTTTCACATCAATGACGTGATGCTTAGCGGTTTCAACGTCACAATGGTGCCATTTGTCTATTCACGATACACTCTCACCACAGTAGCACATAAACAGTTCAATTTCAAAAAATGCTGCCTCTCTTGGCAGGAAAGCTCATGACAACAACAAGGGATATGTGTGCAGACAGCCTATCACACACCTTACAAACCCACCATGACAGCTCATGACGCGTGACTTTCTTCATGAGCTACGTACTGCCAATGTCAAAAGTAGGACCTGGTCACAATAGTGTCACTCGACTGTCTCGCTCCTTAATTAATTTGTTAATCAGGAACTGAAATATATTTTGGAAGTGAAATAAGGTTATTCTGTACTTTGTTACTTAGCTGTTCCCCACATTTAGCAACTCAAAAACTCCTTCACTTTCATGTAATTTCTAAGGTATTTTGCTAGGGTATCTTTTTTGCCAGGAGTGAAGGTTAGGTCTTAGCCAAATATAATAATATTAAGTCGAATTGTCAACCATTTGGATCAAAAATGTTAATAACCATTTTACTGATAATGTTTGTACCATAAATTGATATAATTAGGAACTCACAAAGGTGACTGTATCTATTTGTGAACAAAGAACAATTTCTAAGTAGGCTAGATTTATTATTTGACAAATATAATATGGTGCACACTATTTTTTTTGCTACAAATCATCCTTACTTGTTAGAGTAGAGGAAATAAAACACTGTGCAAACCTGCCTGAAAACAATGGATAGCCAACAGATAAAAAGTGCTATTTAATCTGATGGCTTTAGACTCTTCAGAAGTAAAAAGAACTTTTGCCCACAGTTTTATTATAAAGTGCTCTTTTGAGTGTCTACAAATACAAAAAAAACACAAAAGAATGTAGAATTATAACTGAAAAAAGATGTACCGTATATACTCGAGTATAAGCCGACCCGAGTATAAGCCGAGGCATCTACTTTTGCCCCAAAAAACGGGAAAACTTATTGACTCGAGTATAAGCCTAGGGTAGAAAATGCAGCGGCTACTGGTAAATTTTAAAAATAAAAATGGATACCAATAAAATTACATAGGCAGTTTAATGTCCCCCATAGGCAATTATAGGCGGATATATGGCCCTATATGCAGGTATAGGCAGGTATATGGCCCCATAGGCATGTAATAGGCAGTTATATGTCCCCCATAAGCAGATTATAGGCAGGTATTTGGCCCCATACGCAGGTAATAGGCAGGTATATGGCCCCATAGACAGGTAATAGGCAGGTATATGGCCCCATAGGCAGGTATAGGGCAGGCTGTAGGCAGGTATAGGGCCAGCTGTAGGCAGTTATAGGGCCAGCTGTAGGCAGGTATAGGGCAGGTATAGGGCCGGCTGTAGGCAGGTATAGGGCAGGCTGTAGGCATTTATAGGGCCAGCTGTAGGCAGGTATAGGGCAGGCTGTAGGCATTTATAGGGCCAGCTGTAGGCAGGTATAGGGCAGGTATAGGGCCGGCTGTAGGCAGGTATAAGGCTGGCTGTAGGGCAGGTATAGGCATCCGTAGGCAGGTATAGGGCCAGCTGTAGGCAGGTGTAGGGCTGGCTGTAGGCAGGTATAGGGCAGGTATAGGGCCAGCTGTAGGCAGGTATAGGGCCAGCTGTAGGGCCGGCTGTAGGCAGATATAGGGCAGGTATAGGCAGCTGTAGGCACGTATAGGCAGTTTAAAAAAATCAAAAACAATTACTTACCTGGCTCCCCGCTGCTTCGTCTCCCTCGCCGCTCCGCCTCCTTGCAGCTCCGGCCTCCCGCGCGATTCCTGCATCTTCTCGGCACAGGCGGGTGACGTCATCAGGCCGCGCACGCAGCGTGATGACACACGCTGCCTGTGCCGGAAACTGCGGGCGGCCGCAGAGGCCCGTAGTCCACTGCGGAGCACGGAGCGCTCGCTCTGTGCCCCGCAGTGGTATCCCTTCACCTGTATGCGCTTCGGAGGAGTCGCATGTAGGTGAAGGGATCGCGGACAGTGCCCGGGCCAGCGCAGCGCCCGGACACTGTGCGCTGTACTTGGCCTTCAATTATATGCGCTCCCTGAGGAGCCGCATATAACGGAAGTGTCCCTGTCGGCGCCCGGGCCATCGCAGTGCCCGAGTGCCGACAGTGACTCGAGTATAAGCCGAGGTAGAGTTTTACAGCTCATTTTTTGGGCTGAAAAACTCGGCTTATACTCGAGTATATACGGTAGAATGTAGTTCCTTGTGGGTCTTCTCTTCCTTCCATTATGTCACTTAGTTGGCCAATGTTTATTGTACAGTTTCAATGGCCTCAAGATGCTATGTTTTCACAATAAGGCCATGTTCACACGGCTTAAAATGGGCCGTATGTCGGTCCGTAATTACGCGCCGAAGTGCGCAAATGACGGGCTGAAAACGGCCCATTCATTACGCTAATACACAGTTCTCATAGAGAACTATGGATTACGTCTCCTCTCCCTGCTCGGCGAATACGCCGAGGGGGGAGATAATTCACATGTCACTTTCTAGCAGCGTATACGCGCCGCTAGCAGTGATTCTCTATGGGCCGGCGAGGTGCCGGCCCCCCGCTCACTCCCCCGCTCCCGCCCCGCCCCCGGCCACACGGCGTAACTGCGGGGCGTAATTACGCCCAGCAGTTAACCCGTGTGAACATAGCCTAAATGGTATTTCCTGGGACATTGTGCCTTGAAAATACAAGCACACTTACCATGTTACAGCCACTGCCGATCTGAGGCATATGTGACTGGAAGATCCAACCAATTATCATGAACATTTTACTTGTAAAATATCTGTATTAGTGAAGTGCATGCAGTGATTGGCGGTCCAATAAAGCCTCTCTACAGTACAGTACAATACTACATGTCCTGTACTGCTCTTTTTGTGTGCCAGGATGAGCAGATCCTTTGGACATCATTGGGCTACACTGTTTATAAAGTAAATGACCCAAAGAAGCTCTTGTCCTCAAGTTAGAAAATGATTTATGACTTGTAGCAGCTCTTTATCACTCTTATATGTAAGGACTTACTTTATTTGTATTATTTTTCTGCCTAATTTTCTTTAAAGAGGTTGTCTCACTACAAAGATTAGCTTTCAACATGTAGGGAACACTAAATGAAGACATTTTCCAAATATATTGCTTTATTCATTTTTTTTTTTGTTGAGGAGCTACAAATGATTTTAATCACCTTCTGAGGGCTTTCAGGTTTCTCTAGTTACTGACCTATTTGCTTGTTCTTCCCTGCTGTTTGTCTTCTCTGATAGCAGGGAGTCATCACATAGGTCCCAGCACAGAATTACCAGCACCCTGAGAGCTTATGTGTTAGCTGATCTTTCAGACAAAAGACACTAATTACTACTGTTTGCTTTAGCTCTCAAGCTTCTCTGGACATGGTAGAAGGAGATTTATCTAATCTAGACTAATCAGCAGAAGTCTGAATACATGGAGCTCATATGCTAATTACCCACAGCTTAACCAGGAAGTGACAGGATGCTACTGAATCTATGAAACAGTAAGATGAGACAAAACCTTTAATCTTTACTTTTCATTACGCCGGAACATTCTGGAGGCTTCATAACCAGTTACCATTTTCCATATAGTTATTGTTTCAACTTTCAGTGGTTGTCCCAGAACCAATTCATGTTGTATGGTTTTTGATATATGTTATTTATATAACCCCTTTTCACATGTGTAATGCCCTATACTATTGTGCGGTCACGTGCTTCTGCTTACGTCACTGTTCAGAGCAGTTCACTTCTCAATGTTGACATAAATGAGTTTCATGTAACTTTCTTTCTTTTGTTGAACAAGCATGTCCCGGCTACAGTCAATCAATGGCTGCAGCCGGGACATGCTTGTCCAGCAAAAGAAAGCTACTAGACCAGTGAGACACAGCACTGGACTGAGGACTGGAGCTTCCTATTTATTTTTTATATTTACAAGACAACTGCTTTAAGCTGAAAATGGGATTTCAGAGTTCATTAAAAACAGCAAATAAAATTTTGAAAAGTGAAAGGGGGTTATCCAGGATTTTTTAAAAAGAAGTATGCCCAGAGAGTGCACCATTGTTGACCACTAGTCATTTGTGGTATAGCAGCTTTGCCCCATTCACTTGAATAGGGATAAGCTGAAATACCAAACAACTCAAGAACAAGAGAGTGGTGCTATTTTTTGGAAAAAAAAGGCAGAATCATTTTATGTAATTTAGTAACACTAAACATACTACTAAATGCCACATAGACATCCAATAACTACTCATGCAAAATAACACACATATAATCCTACATGATGGCTAATTCTGGTACTGCGAACACAGACTATTGTATTTTTTATAAGAAAACTGTAACTAACTCTAAATAACACCGACTTAATAGAAAACGCCTGGTGGACTAATCAGAATAACTTTTTGATCTTACAGTCTAAGGTGAATTTCTTTTACGTAAGCAAAACATGGTATGGTATTCTAGGAGATGTATCAAATAATGCTGGTAAAACCAATGTAAAATATAACAACTTTAACCAATCTTCTTAAAAACTTCCACTGACATTAATCCGTACAACACAGTATGTCAGAAACTAGCAAGCAATGAATAGTTGGATACTCAGATTTAAGTTGCGGCCGTACATTGGTTCTACCAGCATTATTTGATAGTATAATAACAGGTATGTAGAACCTTCATCTGTGAACCAAGTAGTGGAACTCAGTTAAAAATGTTGCCATAAATACGGGCCAACTATATTTGTATGATTCTAGGAGATGTAGTTCTGCAACACCTAGTTATAAACAGGTTGAAAAAATTTGCTTGACACTTAAGCTAGGTCTACACAGCACAGGTTTTCCATCGGATTTTCAGCAAATTCAGTATTTTGAATCTGCCAAAAATCCGACGGTACCCTGTGCTGCATAGACATATTGTACAGAAAATCCAGTAATGTCAAAATGTCCTCCAGCAACCTCTCTTAAAGTGTTCTAATATTTATTTAAGCTAGGAAGTCTAAGTTCCGTGGTTGTCTGATTTAGAAAATCCTTGTTCAAATTGATAATTATAAAATGCTATCTGTTTGCCAGAGCAGACAGTGTCTACAATAAGTATCATTTTAAGTTGAGAACCTGCCATGTCCACAGATTACATAACTAGCACATTAATTACACTGAGGAACAAAAAAAATGTCTTTTGGGTGCCTAGAAATTTTGACCTTATTCTGGGTATTTGAATTCTGCTTCATCTAAAAATACCACCCATTTTGTTCTAGCAGCTCTAGTTTATGAGATGTTGATTACATGATTTTACATTGTTCTTGTTATTAATTTGTTTATAAATATTGAATATATGAATATAATTGAATTTGGTCATACAAATTCATATTTTTGTTTGCAAGTGTTCTGTAAATTTATTTCTTTTCTGTTTCACATGAATTTCCAACATTTCTTTAGTAAAATATTGATTGACCACTACTTTCAGCAGCATATACATGGTAAGGTTGGAATGCCGGATCTCCAAAACTAGAACTGATAGGGTAAAACGGGTGTCATTTTCAGAATCAGCCCAAACATACTCAAAAACGGTTCAAACTTTTAAGGCACCAAAATGAGTGTTCCCCGGTGTTATAACGGACATTGTTTAATGCCTTATTTCCCCTGTGGTTCTGGTGTTGTAGAAGAGACTGAACAAATCATCTGTGTTCCTCCAGAAATTACAGTCAGTCACTGGAGGTCTGAGCAATTGGAAATCTTGTGATCAGAATGTGTTCAGGAAACCCATCTATCAAAAAGGATTGTACACTGTGGACAAGCACTTTAAGAAAAGTGAAACATCCTTGGTAGATTTGCATTCAAGATAGACAGAGTGATTGATCTCCCTTTAATGCATTTCTGAAAATTTCATGGAATGTAAACTAAATTGAAACCATAAATGATTCATGTGTTTCAGGTATAGTTTCTACTCTGTCTCATGTATTATATTTGTGATAAGGGAATTAAAATGTAGGTACATGCTAGAATCAGGATGGAAATGGAAAAATGATTTGGTTTATTTTGATTCATGCAATACTTCCAGGAACAATCATCCATGATAATAATGTATATAATATTTATGAGTTCCATGATTCACTGTTACATTATTGAACAGGTCTAATTTTAAACCCTGCTATTCTGCATTGTATCGGAAGGGTCTGTTATGACCCAGGCAAATTTTTATTACTAGCATATAAGAATATAAATAACTGGACCATAATAGTGTGAGTCTATTGCTAAATATTATGTAAGAAAGATGCCTTTAATTGGACCATCAGCATTTTTTACTCCTTAAAACGTCTACATTTTTTAAAAAAATAAAATCTTCAGGTTTCATAAAGTATAGTGATCCAAAACATAGAGATTGTTACCTTATAATGTTTCCCTACTGCATAATCAGTTGGTAAAGAGATTACACAGATTCCCCTGAACTAAGCAAGGATTATCTTTTTTTTTTACTTCGTTCTGGATTTTTTAGAAAAATCTGGCTTTTTGATCAACTGTAATTTATAAAACTCCTGTACAACTTTTTCAGAAATGAATCTAGAAAAGTGGATGTTTTTAAAAGTTGCCATTCATTTAAGTGCATCTGATTTATTTTTTTCAGTACCGGTCTAACAAAGGTATTGGAAGACCAGATCAGGTCAAACCCATTGAGGTTTTTAAGCTGAACCACATTCATCAACAGCGCAAGGGAGTTGTTGAAGAACCCGGTTCGTGCTGCATTGGGGAGACATAATTGTGAACCACTCTGCCACGACTCACTCGAGATGACCCAGGAATTTTTTTGGGCAATAGAGGTTTTAATGTAAAACAACACTGGACTGGGGAGCCTTATGGTTTTCACTCTGGGCTTTAACACAGAGGACTCTCAGGTTTCTACCTACTGTGACGGTTGATATCCAAGCGCAGTACCAAGAGGGTAGAAGGGAACATAGTAAAACAGGTCAAAGGTTGGGAAATTTTTTTTTTCATAGTTAGGGATGAAGCCAAAGATCAGGAAGGTAAGCAGACAAGTACAAGGTCAAGCCAAAGGTCAAATACAGGAAATCAATCCAAAGAACCTCTTGAGAATTCCAGTAACAACAGCAATAACCATGGAAGGATGAGAGGGGAGTGTCAAATGGCGACAGTGCACTGGCCCTTTAAATTATGGATGACCAGTGTGCACATGCCCTAAACAAAAGCCAGGGACAAATAGACAAGCCACCAGAGTGGGTGCTGTGGGGGAGCTGCAAGCAGTGATAAGCTAAGTCCCCATGCCAGTGGCTTCAGGGTTCAGCCATAGCATGGCTCATTACACACTTACACAGTACACCAGAACTAATAATTCTGTACCAATATGCAGGGGCGTTGCTAGGTCTTAAACTTTGGGGCACGGACCTTTGTTAGGGTGAGTGTAAGGGAACAGCCGCTGTCCGCTAGCATAGAGGGGCTCAGCGTTGACCCCGCTTTTAAAATTTCCTTCAGCCATTTAGATTTTCGGGCACATCCATATGCATAAAGGGGGGAAAATTAAACCCCCGCCGCTAGTTCCAGCAGCAGAGACTCTGCTCTTGACCCCCCTTGGATGGTATCCGACCCATCCCCATCCTCCCGCCCACCCCCTACAGCATTGTCCCACTCCAAGGATTAAAAAAATATGGGTTGCACCCTCATTTCTTCCCAAAAATTTGGGGGCACAAAAGTGCCTCTTATAGTCTGAACAATCATATGTGGGTGTAGTTTTAACTCCTAAATACACACTGTTTTCCTTTTTTTTTTTTTTCATCAAAACTTTTTTTTTTCATTTATGTTGATAGAGCCGTTAAAGGTTTTTTGTTCAGGTGAGCGACATTTTTATTTTGGTACCTTTTGGGCAATATATGTTTTTTTTGATCACCTTGTATTCCAAATTTTAGGGGGCAAAGTGTATAAAAAATCCTGGTAGTTTTTTTTTTAATTTTTTTTTACAGCACTTACTGGGGGGCATAAAACGATTACGAATCCCCAATTCTTCCATTCTATAGCCATAACTTTTTTTCATTGGTACTGTTTGAGGTCAGGGGATTTTTTGTTGCTTTTTTTTAAATTTCTTGTTCAGTGGGGATAAAAAAAAAATTGGGTTTTTTTTTTTAAAAACAAAAAAATTTGAGCATGTTCTGGAGGGGGTAAAAATATCATTTTTATAGCACTGGTTGATACGCACACGGTGGATGCCAAATAGGGTGTATTTTTTTTTTAAAATTTTTTCATTCCGCATTTGTAATGGGGAAAAGGTTATATTTTTTTTTTTTTATTTTTTTTTTTTTTACACTTTTTTTGCTTAACCACTTTAAAATCAGATTACTCATGCAGAGGGCCCCTCCCAGCGTTACACACAGGAAAGTTTTTACACAAAAGTAACACACAGGGAAAAAACTGGGCATGTGTATATATGTTCCCGTGTGTATATTACAGTTACATAATTTTATACACAATAACCAATATATATATTATAACCCCATCACACACGTGTACTTCCACAGGACAGTATGTACATGGATAATATTTCGGGTGTTACATTTGAGTAATACGTCCCTGTGTGAAGTACATTGTGTGATGTGTGTGTATTATATATTTAGAGGTTAGTGTGTATATAAATATAATGTAAAATTTCAACAGGAACATATATACACATGTCCCGTATTTCTGTGTGTTAAATTTGTGTATATCTGTCCTGATGGTATATTACAGTAATATATTTATTACACATAAAACCCCCTATATATATTATTATATATTTATAAATTTTTAAATTTTTTAAAACACAATACACCACAAAGTACTTCACACAGGGGCAGTATATACTCAAATATAACACCCGAAAGTTTTTATACATGTATTACTGACATGTGTGGTGTGTGATAATATATATATATATTTTTAATAGGGTGTGTATATAAATATATATTATAAACTGTAAAAAAACACACAGGAACAGTTTTTATACACATGTCCATATTTACCTTGTGTTACATTTGTGTATATACTGTCCCTATTGTAGTAAACTAATATATGACCCCCTTTGACACAGGTCCAGTATATGAGCTTTTTTGACATGTGGGTGAGGATACCTCCATCCCCCCTCAGGACATACCTTATGCAGGGTCACTGGGGGCTTGAAGCTCCCTGGGTTTTGCAGTCCTTTAGACCCCTTAGGGAAACCAGAAACTCGTTTTTGGTTTCCCTGTGATGGGGCCGACGATCTGCTGCAGGAGCCGTCAGAGAGGCAGGGGAAACCTTTTTGTCGGTGCTGAACTCTGGGGAGGGTTTGCAGGGAGCAAGAAGGAGGGGGGGGGTGTCACTGCTCCTGAAGGCTGGGCTCTGGAGGTGGGCGGGGCTTCCCTGCAGCGAGAGAGAGGTTAGGAGACTATTATTCGGGGCAGAAGGCTTTACATCCGGGGCTTTGCCCCCAATGATACTGCCTAGCGACGCCCCTGCCCAAATTGTTATCTTAAAATTGTGCTTTAATAAATATTGGTGGTAGGTAGCCAACCCAATTTGCAAAATACATTTCTAACTTCATCTATGTGATTCAGAGTAAAGCAAAAGTGCTATCTATAAAATTACAACTGATGTTAGGAGTCAGGCTCTGTTCCTACCATCTTTGGGTTCACATTACACAAACTGTGTCCATTTTGCTTAAGTTTGAAAAGCATACTTTTGAATTTTATTCTTTTGAGACGTGTCCTTTAGGCTACTTTGATTATCAAACCAAAATCTAGTTCTAATCTTTTTTATTGTGGAAGTTATAGGAAGACAGATCTAAACATTTGACTATACATTTCATTAAGCAGTATACTTTAGGATAAGTCTACAGAAAGCAAAAATAACTTTACTTCCCATTCAGCTATACTAACTATGTACCTTTTTGTTATGAATATTTTAGCATACTACGCCTAACTGTGTAATTTTATAAATTTTTGTAACCCGTTCAGTTTTTAAAATAAAGGAGGGTTTTATCCAAAAAGGAAGTTTGTGACATATAGGTTTTCAGTAAAGGGGTTTTCTCACTATGCTGTTTCACAGTTCCACAGGCAGCTTCAGGTTCCCACTTCCTCACTCTTCCTGGTTAGGCTGTCGGTTCTATACCAGTAATAAGCATATCAGCTCTGTATTCAAATCTCTTCTTATTGCAGTGTCATGAGAGCAGGAGATGTAATCTATAGTGCAAAGGCTTCAGAGCTCAAAGTAAACACTCAAAACTAATCTCTTTTGTTTGAGATAAAACACTTGTTTTTCAAATTTACTCCATCCCGGGACATTAATCCCTGCTCCTGTCTAATCAGGGAAGGGGGGAGCAGGGCGGTAACCCGTGAAAAATGTGGCATAAGCAGATAAAATCTCTCTTATCTCCTGAACAAGGTAATATCAAAAGAGATTTGTATTTAGGAAAAGTCTTGATTTTGCATTTCCTACATGTTGAAAGCTAGTCTTTGTAGTCAGACAACCCCTTTAAGCTGGTAAAGTTGCAAACTGGATTATTGGTGGCTAAAGAGAAAACAAATAATGTATTTATATGTAATATAATCTGTGGAGATTTTAAAGAATGGGCCAAGTTGTTCACCCCCTCAAATGTTGGGGGGCCAATAATCATAAAAAATTGTCCAAAACAGCATTAAACATGTAGGCAAAGATAAATAAAGATCATTATCGAACACATTTATGTTCTGATTTTGCTTCCTTGCAGAGTTAGAGCAGTTATTATCTTCTGCTTGTTTACTGACCACCTTTCTTTGCTGTGTCTCATCAGCAGCACAGAAGCTAATCTTTTTGAGCTCTGTAGCGTTGAGTCCTACGCTTAAAACCCCTCCATCACCAATTTCCCTCTAACAGGCTCCGCTAAGGAGTTGAAATGTCAGTCATTGCTGGAGAACCAATCACAGCTTGAACAGGAAGTGGAAACCTGAAGCTGGCAATGAAGAGCAGGCTCTTTGAAACAGAGAGATAGGAATATTACTTTTAGAGAACACTGGAGAATCTGATGGAACTGCCCTTAATGCCAAAAATAGCATGTTTTCCATGTAGATTTTGCTGAAGAAATGCTGTGGATTTGCAGACAGAGTCAGGAAATTCTGCCACGTGTAGACTGTGGATTTACTGAAGATTTTATCTCTATCCATTAAATGGGTAAAATTCTAAAGCATTTCTGCAGCATGATGATCATGCTATAGATTAGAAAATCTGCAGAATGTTCAAATTTCCCCATGGAATCTGGTTCTGCTAAATGTTGATTGGATTTTCAGAGCACCATATATATAATATACTATAATTTACTGTACAAGATCCATCCCACATGTAAACTCATCTTAAGCCATGAGCAAGCGCAGTTGAAACGTGCATTGGGGGTTTACGCTCAGGAGACCATATCTACATCATTCCCATTTTAGGTTACATTTTACATGGTATTTTCTGGCATTGTAATTGTTGTATACAATATGCTATTCTCTTTATGTAATGGTTATTGTCATCACTGTTATTTACTTATCAATGTCATGGAATCATTGTATTCTAACTTTAGGGTATAGACGCTTTGGGCCACATGTATGAAAATTGTGTCGGTCTAAGATTTTCTTTGTTGTCCATAGCAACCAATCAGAGCTCCCCTTTCATTGTTTATAGTGCTCTGAAAAAATGAAAGGGGCACTCTGATTGGTTGCTATGGGCAACAAAGAAAGTCTTAGACCAAGACTGTTTTCATATATGAGGCCCTTTGTCTTTTTTTCTTGTTTTTTTATTTTTTGTTAAAAAAAACTTTTCATCTAATATACATGGATAAAGATTGATTTTTTTCTGTATAATCTGGTAGTATATACCCTTTGGTGGTAAATGAGACTGAAATTCAGGCGGATTCCAACTTGAAATACTCATCTAAAACAGAAAGTAAACCACTCCCATCAACATCAATAGAAAATATGCATTGTAAATCGTGCAACACTTATTTTCAAGGGTGGTGTCTTCTCCATAAAAAAAGATTGGAAATTGGGTATTTACTATTTACTATGTAAAACACACCCAAAACATTTGTATGTGGTTTTTAACACAAAATCACACAGAACTGAATGAGACTCGTTTCTGACTGTCAGGGTCTGTTTACACGGCAATGGACAAATACCGGTCGGGAAATCCCTACTGGTATTTGCTCTGTTTCTGGCACGCAGGGGGATTGCTTTTCTCTGGATTCAAACACTCCCCCTTCTCACAGACATGCTCATGTCCCGCCTGAAAACCAGGCGGAAAAATGACGTTTTCGGTTTTTTCGGACCGCCGTCGGCCTAGAAAACCGTCCGGCAGAAAATCCGTGAAGTGGGGACTCGGCTGTACTCGGAAATCTCATAGAATAGAACGGAGAGTGACTGCGCAAGCGTGGCCAGCTCTCCAGCCGGTGCCGTGAGTGGAGGACATGTTCCCCACTCGTGGCAAAACCCTTTTAAGGGGCATTGTTGATTGCATACAGAGTATTGAGGATATGGTGGGGATATTGTGACTCTTTCTGGTGCCTCACAGCTATCTTTAGAGCCTTCTGGCTTTAATGGGTGCTTCGTAGTTGTATTTCCCAGCAACTTTACTTTCATGCTCCTTATTATGCTCTAGGTGTTGTCAGAATCTAACAGTAGGCCTGGGTTCATAAAAACCTATTAGAAAATCATTTACAAAACCGAGTTATAGAAGTCACTGTTTTCCTATCTGGAATTGCAATAAAGACAGAAATAGTCAAATAACTTATCTTCCTATCAGTAATTTGTAAACCATGATTATCAATCTAGGAAATAAATGGAAAAAGTAAGCTATTTGTCTATTTATCACACATGCCTATGATGACGTGAGACGTCAATGCATGATTACTGAAATGTCACAACACTGAAAACTCATAACTCTGCAATATTACCATCTCCTGATAACAATTTGCGTAAAAAGCAATTCTGTTTATCTGCATGTCTAGTGTAAGTCAGTCATGCATTTATTCTGATTACAATATAATCACTTCTGGGTCCACAGCAAAACTGTATAATTTAAAGAACAATTTCAAAAAATGAAGTGAAATTGGGTTTTATAAGTGGAATTTATTTTTAAAGCCATTCTAATCTTTCAGCGGCTTAATGCCTAACATCTGTCATTAGACAGTACTCTTTAGCATGCAGGTAATACATTACATAGCAATCAATTGATTCGTTAATGTTGTTAAGATGTAATGGTGAGTTAGCGGAAATCACAACAGAAACTGAATCTTTAGAATTTTTCTTACCTACCCATGGGAAGCCAAAGCATTTATTAACAATAAACAATAACATTTCTAGCATATGGCCTAAATTGAGTAGGAGACAACTAAGGAACTAATAATCTCCACCTGCAACCTATAAGAGTCTATATAGCTACTTAATACCCATTACTAGAAAACTAAGAACCACATCCATCATGGGTCTAAGCTTTAAAGGACTAAAGGTGTCCCACTGATTAAAGGGGTTTTGCCATTTAGCAAAGACCCTTTTCTGTCCTCAGTTTGCGAGTCTCTTTGAAGTTGTGATTGGTGGGATCTTGTTGGTGATATTTTTAAAGTGTGAAGTGAATGGAGACAATAGATTAAATGGGTTTTGATATTTGGTAAAGCTCCTTTGTTGCTTACCATGAGCAAGCCTCAGAGAACTGGTAGATAGCGACACTCGCAGTTCATCCCATTCATTTCTATTTCAGTTCCACAATCACAGAAGAAAACTAACTAAGAAGGCCTAACTACTAAAATGTAACCTTTAATATTAACCACTAAAATATACACACAATGGCCATAAAAAGTCTACACACAAAAAGTCTCAATACCACTAATCACTAATTACACTTTCCCAAAGACCATAGGGTATATACCATACATGGATATTGGTGTATCAATTAACTGCCATAACAATAATAGGGACTGACAGCAATAGGGACTGATAAACAGCAGCCTTAAGTTGGTAAATCTAACAAAAGCCCTACAAAAGTTTCTAACTATAAGGACAGAGTAATCGTCCCGAAAGGGACGGCCCCATCCACCGTAGACTAGTCCTATATTACCCTAATACTTAAACCTAGAAGGTACAATGGGAAGTGAAAATAAATATACACTAGTACATACCTGACTACTAAGACATAGATACCCTTATAGAGCAGTAGCATACATTATCCACTTCTCAATTCTAAATAAGAATAAGATATACACGGAAAAAAATACCACAAGTTATGCCACAAGGTATATACTTAGCTGCTCAAAATAGGTCCTTAGATGAAAGGACCATACTCCATGTCTCCTGACGCGTTTCCCCCCTCAGATACATAGGGGTTCCTCAGGGGATCCTTAATCATGGCACAAAGAGCAAAGAAATATATATATATATATATGGGGGACCCTAGATAGAGTAACTCCCCGTCATAAAAGACCCGGGTGAATATACCACTATTTCAGTTCCATACATAGTGCAGTGAGTGTGTTCAGCTATATTCAAAACTCCCATAGACATGAATGTGGTAGAGCTTCACAAGCGTCGCCATCTCCCCATTTTCTGAAGCTGGCCCATGGTAAGCTACAAGATGGCGTTAAAAGTAAGTTTACCAAATGGCACATTGGCGTACACATCATGCTTGTTATACTTTGTTTTGTATCCATTCACTCTACACAGAAATTCCACCACAAATATCAAGAGGGAGATCTCCACTTTACTGAGACTCACAAACTGAAAGAAGGTTGTCCAAAAGTTCCCATTTCTTCTGTTCTGCAGTTGATACTTAAATGCAAAAATAGGAAGATGTTTTCTGCATTTCACTTCAAACATAAAACTATAATTATATACACTAATAATAATATTTTTTATATGGCACCAACAGATTCAGGAGCACTTTACAATGCAGAGGGTACAGGTACCGACAAAATCAAAGATTACATACTAACACCACTATTCTTAACAGATCAAATAAGAGGAGTAAGGACGTTGCTTGCAATCTAAGTGAGAATGGAGGTGAGACAAAGTCATCTTCCTCAAATATGGGGTAGTCGATATAGCAGTGGATGAACCTACCACCGAAACAGTACATCTACAGTATCTCACAAAAGTGAGTACACCCCTCACATTTTTGTAAATATTGTATCGTATCTTTTTAATGGGACAACACTGAAGATATGACACTTTGATATAATGTAAAACAGTCAGTGTGCAGCTTGTATAACAGTGTAAATTTGTTGTGCCCTCAAAATAACTCAAACCACAGTCATCAATGTCTAAACCACTGGCAACAAAAGTGAGCACACCCCTAAGTGAAAATGGACAAACGGTGCCCAAAGTGTCAATATTTTGTGTGGCAATCATTATTTTCTTAACTCTTTTGGGACTGGAGTTCGCTCCACAGGACATACATGCACATACAAATAAGAGTAAATAACTCCTGTAGTCAAAAGAGGCTAAAAAACATGTAACAAAATAGATGAAACCAAGGGAAGTCCAAGGTAAGACTTACTCTCATCTGTGCGCCATACATTACCTTTGGTGAGGTCTCAGAGCAGGAAGGATGTACCTCTTATTTGTATGTACATCCTCCTATTTGTATGTGCATCCTATCTCTATTATTGTGGCATTATTTTGTCATTAGTCTGCCATTGAATATTTACATTATATGCTGACAGGTGCATTTTTTTTTCTGCGGTACATTTATTTTGCCAAACTTTTCCCCTGATGGGTGTAGGCACATCAAAACATGTTGGGATGATTTTTGGTGCCATCTATTTTTGTCTGAGGCACCACTTTAGTGTAGCGATTAGTGTTTATTACGGACAGGTTCCCGTGCGGAGTCGTCCTTTTTGGGACGGTCACTCTGCTATTTACCTTACAGGTGGTTGGTATAGGTCAAGTAGGATGTAACAGGGATTTCCCTACATTGTGCCTTCCTGTTGTATATTTGCGCTTTTTCATTCATTATTTGTGTCTGGACTGGTGTTCTTTTTAATCTATTTATTAAAGGTTATGTTTTATTAACACACCCTTTTTTGGTTGGCTCTGCTAAGAACTTCCAAAGAACAGAATCGAGAGTCGTGTGCAAGCACGACCGGGTCTCCAGTCTGCGCTGGGAGTTTTGGGGCCCGTTTCCAATATAGATGCAGATCCCAGAGGTGAGACCCACAACTATCAGACAATGATTGCATATCTTACTGATATGCTATCATTGTCTTTCATGGCAAAACCCCTTTAAGTTCATGGCTTGGCTTGCCTTTAAGCATATACCTCATGTTCAATACAAAAGCATTTTTAAAAACTTATAAGAAGCCTTTGAAAAAAATATGTTCACTTTAAAATCCTAAAACTTCTCCTAATAACAAAAATCTCTATTTATATCCATAACATTACAAGATGTCACTAACAGATGGCACAATAAATATAACATATTCAGTCTGACATGATTAGACATATAAAGGCAGATAGAGCTTATACTCTGCATTTGTCTCAGAATCCTTATAAGATTCATACCTGCTTTACAGTGAGTGTTATTCTATTTTAGAGAAACGCGCTTTACAAGCTTATGATTAAATATATTAAGCAACACAGAGGCTTTGAAATCATCGTTTTACTAGATCTATTTGATTAGATGGGTTCATTCTCATCATCAGTTAGGCTCATAAAAATGATTATTTTGTTTATGGGGTGATCATGTACCAAAATCATTAGGGAAATTAATGCTAATGAGAAAATAAGTCATTTGAACTGAGCTTATTTCAAATGATTTAGGGTTGCTTTGAATACAAGTAATGTTTGCAGAGCTCTCTCCTGTGAGAATTTATCTGAAAGGAAAGTATCATTTACTGCAGCAAAACAACATTTGATGTCTGCTGTACAGATCCTGCATCATAAAACATATTTCCTGGCAGCAGCAGGGGTTCCGAACATTGGAAGAAATCTGTTGGGCTCTGTAATTTAACTCACATGCGTCGCCATTATTTGAAGACACACAGTTTTGAGACAAGTCAAGATTACTTTGTAAAGAGAGTGGCTGACAATCATGTTTTCTAATTTATCTTTTCCCTATAGTAATAGCTCATATTGCTGGCATTGTATCTGTTTTTTAGAACTTGTCGATAATTAAAGTGAGGACATTGGCTTTAGGTTGGAGAAAACTTGTAGGCTATGTTCACACGGGTTAAATTTGGGCGCATTTCGCCACGTATCTCGCGGCGTACCACTACGGTAATCCACAGTTCTCATAGAGAACTACGGATTATGCCTCCTCTCCCCACACGGGGAGATAAGTGACATGTCAATTACTAGTGGCGAATATGCGCGAGCTCCCGAATTCCCGGCGTAATTGCGGGGCGTAAGCAATGATGCCGTGTGAACTTAGCCTTATGGAGTCTAGATGGAAACACTTTTAGTTTAACTTATGATAAGCCTACTTGTAAGCGGTACTGAGTCCTCATTACAGAAGACTGCGGGCAATATCTGACGTCTTAGACTACTCCCACCAGGTAGACCAAACCAACAAAAGTTGACCTCTTTTGGCATCCCTTTTCCATTTGCCCTATTGTTACTACTCTCATGTTTAATTATGAATACACATATTTTATGCACAAATACACACTTTCCCATGTGTATTCCCATTCACCTCTAGCAGATGTCCAACACATAGTGCTGAGGTGTTAGTGTCCCTTGTAGAACTAGTAGGGATGACAAATTGTTTTATGCAATGGCTCCCCAGATCATCATCAGCAGTTGGGGCAGTGTGTCGCTCCACAGCAAAGTCATGGTTGAAGCGAGGTCTCCATATTTGAACCCAACCATTATTGGATCCCAAACAGAATCTGGATCTGTCACTAAAGACACTAAGGGGCGACATGTATAATTTTTGGTGCCCATTAGCAGTGTAGAATGCGCCTGAATTTATTAACCTGTTCTACTGTGGGTCATAGATTTGGAGCTTCCTAGCTCCAAAACATCAACTCAGGCTCAGGTAAACTACTTGTAACTTGGTCTGGCTGTTCCAGCAGTAATGCGGCCAGTTTTTCCCGTCCTCCTGTCATAAATGTGTAAAATCATACGGTTGTAGTGCGACACACCTCCAGAATGCCTCCACATCTTAGACACATTACAAAGTGCCGCGGACGCATCATAATGTGTTTAATGTTGGAGTGCACCTGCTCATACATCGAGAGAAAAGGGCTACGCAAGTTTTTGGGCAGAAAGGACACCAGAATACTGGCGCAGTGTACATACATGTCGCCCCAAGGTTCTATTCTACAATAGTCCAGTGTATTTTTTTTTATTATTACACCATTGCAAACAAAGGCAACAGTGGCGAGCAAATTGAATAAAAATAGTTAAATAGTACTCAAAAATTAGGCTGGTTAATATTTGTTTCCTTCTTATCAAATCACAAATGAACTAGAAACATATTTATTCTTATAAATAAACCTATAGTTTACATAGACAATAAAAACATTCTATGGGCTACCATCTATGCATTGTATTGACACAGTAAATTGTTTATTAACAATGCTAATTATGTATTAACAATGATAACATTAATATGACAACTTTATCTAGAGTATATAATGTTTTTATTACACAGAATATAACAGAAAATGTATTTATTGACTTTGATCTCTGCCCTAAAAAGCGCTTAAAAAACATTCTCCCCCAGGCAGGTGAAATTCACCTTTAGCAATGGTATGTCCTACAGCTAACTATGGAAGACAGCATGAACTTCTAGGTCATAAAGAAAAAGCCAGACCATCATACTTCCAAAATAAACTTGAAAAACAAGCACGTTGTTTTAAAGAGCATCACAAACTGTAACTGATTCCAATAAAATATCATTGGTGAAAAATTTCAGAAAAAAATTAGGAAAACGGAATAAGATTTAATGAAAAAAAAAGAAAAAAGGAATGATACAGTGCCTCGATACCCATCAAACAGGGTTTACAGGTCTGTAGAATAGGCTAACAGTATCATTGGGTTGGGTGTTCGACTTCTGACACTATCTACTGATCAGCTGAATAAAAGCACTTTGTCCCTCTCACAGTTTACCAGACACAGTGCTGTGCCTGTGGTTGGGTCAGATCCCAGCTTATTGATGGCCTTCATCTATAAATGTTACAATTAAGGAAAACCTCTTTAATAATCCCTGCTAGACTGGACATGAAAGGGATGGGTTCCTGAACAGAACCTTCTACTAATTTCCCCTAAATTATAGTACTCAATTCAGTGCCCAAATAATACAGTCGTGAATGTAGAAATAACACATGCAGACAGGTGGCCTCCTTACACCCAACTACCAAATAAATAATCCAGTTAATGAAGCTACATCTTATACAACTGTTTTCCCATAGGTTTGGGAATCCAGCATGGCATCAGGTATAAAAGTTTAGGTACCCTGGTACTAATGGTACTTCAAAAAAAATAGCAGATGCATATAAGGTGACTCCATAAGTTATCCAAATGTTAGGTGTGCTAAAGCTCACCATTTTTTACAATAACTTTTTGTTCGGATGTTTCCTTCTCCCTAAGCAAATATGCTGAGTACAGGTTTTCCTGCTGTGTGAACCCAAGTGATCTACCATGATCTGTAGGGCAACCTTTCTGCAAGTGTTTTATTCCCCTGCAGTCCCATCATAGTAGAAATAAAACACTACAATAAGCCATAGAAGTGAATGAGGTGTCGGTGTAGCGGATGGATGTGTGAGATCCTCCAGGGACATTCACTTGCAGTTGCTCTTTGCCCTAGGTAATTGAGGAACTCCATAGTGCACCCTTTTGGATGCAATTATTCTCAATTCACAATGAAGCTTGTAGAAGCCTTGCAAAGTGAAAAGGACTTGAGCCAAACCAGTAAAGTTCAGATGCAGACAGCTGTTTCAGGGTAATTGCCCCTCGTCAGTGCAGCATAGAACTCACTGGTTGGCTGGATGAGAGGCGTAAGTGGATTAGAAGGGGGAAAGATCTCTCCTTGAAGAGAGCCACCACTAAATTGGTCGGTGTGAGGATTTTCTCGCCTATCAGACCTCACTGACTGTTTTACATAAAGCAAAGACTTATGGAATAGAGCTGAGGAACTCCACAGCGCACTCTATTGGATGAAATTATCCTCAATTCACAATGTAGCTCGCTACATGCTGTCTGCATCTGAACTTTACTGATTTGGCTCAAATCCTTTTCACTTTGCAAGGCTCCTACGAGCTACATTGTGAATTGAGGATAATTACATCCAGTAGAGTGCACTGTGGAGTTCCTCAGCTCTTTTCCCATAAGCCTTTGCTTTATGCAAAACAGTCAGTGAGGTCTGATAGGCGAGTAAATCCTCTCACCAACCAATTTATTGGTGGCTCTCCTCAAGGAGAGATATTTCCACCTTCTAACCATAGGTAATTGACTGAGCATAAGAACAAGGGACTTTATTAACATAGAATACCTTTTTTGACCACCTCTTAAAGTTATTGTTGTCTATGGTCTAAGCTGTATTTTGATGAGCACTGTAATGCCATAATGTTACATTTTGGTTTAGTTTTTTTGCCAAAAGGTAAATTATCTCTGTACATACAGATATAGCACCAAAAAGCACATTCAATGATAATGTTCCAAGTGATATGATATGAGAGTATTTGCCATGAAAACAGTCACATAGATAATGATTACTTAATAGCTCTCTGGGAGTTTTACTTGCCTTTTGCAGATCAATGAAACTATATGAGTAAGTGGAAAACATGAACCTTGACATCGACTGATGTGCGTCATTCTTTTAAGCCATTATATAACCAAGGAAGAAATTGGATTTTTATCCTTTATGAAGAAAAATAATAAAATATCAACTTCACACTGTAGTTTTCAGTAAGAACAATTCAGATGTGGACAACATTAGTTTCCAAGGCTTTTGACCTACTTAAATGTTTATTTATTTATTTTTTTTGGTTTCCTGCAGTGAATTATTTGAATGGGTTTTAAAGAAACGTCGACTTGCCAGTCTAACACAGACATCAACAGTGCCCTGCAGGACTACAAGGCAGGGGATAGTCTTCATCAAAGCAGAATCCGGATGTGTGAAGCCAAGCTTACATATAAAAGCTATGTTAAAAGGCTTGACACTTTTCCCTTGAAATGCAGCAGTTTTTATCCCCTGAAACCAGGTAAAATATATCACGTGGGAAGGATCATTTTCAAAGTGAAACCATTCTTTAGTCTGAACTGAAATTAGATTATTATATACAACACACTAGAGGATAACGACAGAGCTGTTCACTTCTACACAAATCATGGATGCTGTAATACTTAGAACATTTGTTATTTTTAGTGGTTTTCTTCTGACTATATTGTCATGCTGGAAAATGAAATATTTCTGGGCATATGTTTTGGGTCATGATTAATTTGTGCATACATTTTAGTTAAATTGCCATAATAGCAGATGACTTTGCAAACAAAAATGTAGACAAAGTATTTGCTTTGTGTCATCTTTCGCTCTCTGTATATGTTTTCCAAAAGGCTTATGGGAAGAGACCTGTACTCTCCAGCGCCATCTATTGGATGTAGGAAGTCACATCTGAGTCACTGAGTCTTGCAGTATGAAAGGGATTCATTCTTAAATCATGTTGCACAGTGGATTTGGGTCAAAGTCAAATTCGACCTTAATTTCAGAGTTTCAGTTTGGATTAGCCAGAGTCAAATTTTATTGAAAATGGGCAAAAAAATCATCAACCTTTCCCTAACCTTAACTCCAACTTTAACCTTAAAGAACATTTAGGCAACATCTAGGGAACTTCAGGCTTAGGGTTATGATTAGGGTTGGTCTCAGGTTTGGGGTTGGACTAACCCTAGGCCTGGAGTTCACCAGATGTTTCCCAGATGCTTGATGGTGTTCATATGCAATTTGGAACCATTTGACTGCTCACGGTACTTTCTAGAGGCCATAAAAAATATGCTGTAGTCTTCCCCCATAGACTTGGTGTTTTTGTGACGACTTCAGAGTGCTATTCGAACAATCCTAAGCTTTTGGCCTGATAAAGTTTTTAAGAATCTGCTTCATTTTTTTGAAGTCCTTGACTGTAAGATAAACTTATCTTCCCTAGCTATAGGGCAGAATTTTAGTGGGACACAAAGGGCGGCGTGTATGAAATATGGCGTTTAAATGCCAAATTTCATGCGCATAATAATAGCCTAGAATGCGATTGATTTATGAACCCGCTCTATAGCGGGTCATAAATCATGCTCATTCTAGCGCTTGTACGACATTTCTGGCTGAGGTAAACCACTTTCAAAGTGGTTTACCTGTTCCAGCAGTAATGTGCCCAGAAATGCCGTAGCAAAGATATAAATCTATAGCTTAGTACAATTCGTATGGGTGCATTACAAAGTGCCGCTTGCGTTTTATAGTGCGCCTGGAGTACAGCGCATTTTAAATGGTGTACAGGCCATTTAAAAATGTATGAACGAGGCATGCGCTGGATATCGGAATGAAAAGACGCCAGATATCTGGCGCAGCCCCATTCATACATGCCGCCCAAAGTGTTTTGATGCTAACCTATAACACAGGTTTTTTACTACAATGTAGTATTACTTCCTATTTATAGCAAAGGTGACTATAAATCTTTTTGTCTAATTTTATTTATTTTTTAAATGCAAGATCATGATCTGTTCTCATTCATATCGACCTGTGCAGTAACTTGGAACGAGTATGTGTTAAAACTGTTGTCTTCCACTTATGGACTCAATCATTGTGTATAGTTATAATTGGGAGTGAAGACCTCTTTTGGGCAATGACAATGCTTGTTTTGCTGCTCTGGAAGCAGTTTTTAGTGTAATAATTATTTGGTATAAAGCAAAATATTTCCACATATAAAAGAGGAGATGAGACACAGGTCCCGATAATTAATTATTAATGTAGATCTTTTGATTAGGAGAGAAATTATATGTGTTTACCATGGAAATTAGTTTGAGAACCTGTGTTAACCCAGCTTAGGCTACAGTCGGTAATAAAAGAAAAGATAGCTGCAGGAATAAACGGGAAAATGAAAAGTCAAGAAAAAACTAACAATAACAGCTTAATTTCCCTCTGCTGTGTGTAAATTACTCATTTCCCAGTGCATGAGGTAATTCTGTTCAAAAAGCTTTAATGAGCCTAGGAACATTTCGCTGCACATCACACTATGTTCTCAATTTATTCTTAGATTTTGTTTTGCTCTTTGTTTCCTATTTGTATTGATTCTTGGGATTATGTACTGATAGTACATGAAAAAGGTAGTGTTGGCCATAGCAACCAGTCTTATTCTGTACCTTTAAGGAGGTTTATCGGATTAATTGTGCAATAAAAAATGTAATAATTTAAAAAAAAATCTGAATTAATTGTAATTTGAAACATCTTAACTCTAGTGCCCACACCGCCTTCCCAACTGTGTTACAGTTGCACAGAACAGAAAGATGGCGGCGCATGAGCGATTCTCTCTGTTCTCTTCTATGGAAATTACAGCAAATTACAGCAAAGAGAATGTACTAAGCTGTACTTGGAACTCCCACTGAACTGAATAAAGAAAGCTGCGCATGAGTGGCCACCTCTCTTTTATGTGCAGCGCTGACACAGATGAGGAAGCACCATGGAAGGTCCCACATCATCAGAAATGTATGATAAATTCTACACTTTAAGCTTCTTGTTATACAATGAATAAAGTTTATTTGCGAGAACAAGAATACTCCTGTAATAGCTTTGCTTGGTGAGAAGCTACATATATTGACAAAATTGGCTATATTTGAAAGTGAGGTCTAGTTTGAATAAACCCTTTGCAGATACTAGGTCCTCCAACTGTGGACTAATCACAAGAAAGACGTAGGGCGACATGTATGAATTCTGGTGCTGATAGACCAGTTCTAAATTGCTTTAAAGGGAATATGTTGCCAATTTTTTTTTACTTAATAAATAAAGACTTTGATCCATATTCTTTTCCTCTCAGTCGTTTTTATTTCCTGATTGTAGATTTCTCAATTCAGCCGTCTATATATGATTGTGGGGAAGACATACTTGCTTGCACTGCTTTAACAGCAGTCAGAGAGATACTTTACAGCAGCTTCATGCACATAGGATTCTTAAGACAGATTGTGTCCCATAGACTTCTATAGGAGAGTTTTCACTGTGAAGGGAGGGGAGAGGGGGAGCTGTGACATTTCCTCTCGTGACTGGTGGATTCTGTGTTATCTGTACACAATGGTGTCTCCTTTCAGCTTGACTCTGCTGTTACTGATAATGAGCACACTACTGAAAAGCTCTCTAAACAGAACAGGAAGTGTCAGACGATTATTAGGCTTAGTGGCCAAAGTGAAAACTGCAAGACTTAAGAATCAATAAAAAACACTGAAAATGAAATGGAAAATTAAAAAACAATAACCAAAAATTCCTAAAAAATGTGTTTAACATAAAAATTTGAGTTAACCATGAAGTCAATTTTTGATAACACATTCCCTTTAAGGTAGTACAGACTCCACCAGAATGTATGAACCTGTTCTTCCGCAGTTCATACATACAGACGCAGTCTAGTGCCAATACGACAACTCAGGCTCAGGCAGACCACTTTTAACTTGGTCTGGCTCTTCTAACTACACCAAAGTTTTGGCGTCAAAGAATCATAAATGTGTATACTTCTATGAATGTGGAGTGACACGCCGCCAGAATGCCTCAAAAACTTTGGCACACTAAAAAGTGTCTTTGGCGCGGTACCGAGGCACTTATCGCTCCAAAGTTTGGAGTACGCCTGTTCAGACATCTGTAGAACTGGTCTACTACAGCTTTTTGAGGCCAGACTTCTGGCGCAGCCCCGATCATACATGTCACCCTTAATTTTCACTGTAGTGACACTTCAGCATGATCTAGTACACTTTAAAATCCATGGTCCCCCAGACAGTGAGCCACACTTTAAATGGGTATTACCATCAAACACATTGATGACATATTAATAAGATATGCTATCAATGTTGGATATGTCCAGGTCCAAACCCCTTAGTGTCTCGGCTTAACATAGAGAGATGGCCAGAACTGTCCTGCTGATTCCATTGGGAGTTTCAAGTGCAGCTGAAAAATGCACTTGGCTATACTCGGAATTTTATTGAAATCAATAGGACAATTTCAATCACCTCTCAGGACACATTATGCCATCAATGTGTGTTTGGACCAACTGTACTTTATCCATTTGTCCCAATAGGGAAACATCACATATTGCTCACCATGGGAGACATGTATGAAAACTGTCTAGGTCTTAAGACTTTCTTTGCTGCCCATAGCAACCAATCAGAGCTCCCTTTTAACTTTTTGAGGATTACATGAAATGAATAGGGAGCTCTGATTGGTTGCTATGGGCAACAAAGTAAATCTTAGATCTAGTTTTCATACATGTGAACCTATATATTTAATGACTGTCTCTGTTTGAGTTATATGCTTTAACACAGTGGCAACAAGCCAAAAAACAAGTCTTTTAAGGACAGCATTAAACTAAGCCCAAATATCACATCCCTGAAATTCTTTTGAGTTAACTATTACAGTGGTGGCCAAAAGTATTGGCACCCCTGCAATTCTGTCAGATAATACTCAGTTTCTTCCTGAAAATGATTGCAATCACAAACTCTTTGGTATTATTATCTTCATTTAATTTGTCTTCAATGGAAAACCACAAAGAGAATTGTCATAAAGCCAAATTGGATATAATTCCACACCAAACCTAAAGAGGGGGCTGGACAAAAGTATTGGCACTGTTTGAAAAATCATGTGATGCTTCTCTAATTTGTATAATTAACAGCACCTGTAACTCACCTGTGGCACCTAACAGGTGTTGGCAATAACTAAATCACACTTGCAGTCACTTGACATGGAGTAAAGTTGACTCAACCTCTGTCCTGTGTCCTTGTGTGTACCACATTGAGCATGGAGAAAATAAAGAAGACCAAAGAACTGTCTGAGGACTTGAGAATCCAAATTATGAGGAAGCATGAGCAATCTCAAGGCTACAAGTCCATCTCCAAAGACCTGAATGTTCCTGTGTCAGTGCACAGTGTCATCAAGAAGTGTAAAGCCCATGGCAGTGTGGCTAACCTCCCTAGATGTGGACGGAAAAGAAAAATTGACGAGAGATTTCAACGCAAGATTTTGCAGATGGTGGATAAAGAACCTCGACTAACATCCAAACAAGTTCAAGCTGCCCTGCAGTCCGAGGGTACAACAGTGTCAACCCGTAATATCCGTCGGCGTCTGAATGAAAAGGGACTGTATGGTAGGATACCCAGGAAGACCCCACTTCTTACATAAAAAAAGCCAGGCTGGAGTCTGCCAAAACTTACCTGAGAAAGCCTAAAACGTTTTGGAAGAATGTTCTCTGGTCAGATGAGACAAAAGTAGAGCTTTTTGGGAAAAGGCATCAACATAGAGTTTACAGGGAAAAAAAAAAGAGGCATTCAAAGAAAAGAACACGGTCCCTACAGTCAAACATGGCGGAGGTTCCCTGATGTTTTGGGGTTGCTTTGCTGCCTCTGGAACTGGACTGCTTGACCGTGTGCATGGCATTATGAAGTCTGAAGACTACCAACAAATTTTGCAGCATAATGTAGGGCCCAGTGTGAGAAAGCTTGGTCTCCCTCAGAGGTCATGGGTCTTCCAGCAGGACAATGACCCAAAACACACTTCAAAAAGCACTAGAAAATGGTTTGAGAGAAAGCACTGGAGACTTCTAAAGTGGCCAGCAATGAGTCCAGACCTGAATCCCATAGAACACCTGTGGAGAGATCTCAAAATGGCAGTTTGGAGAAGGCACCCTTCAAATCTCAGGGACCTGGAGCAGTTTGCCAAAGAAGAATGGGCTAAAATTCCAGCAGAGCATTGTAAGAAACTCATTGATGGTTACCGGAAGCGGTTGTTCGCAGTTATTTTGGCTAAAGGTTGTGCTACCAAGTATTAGGCTGAGGGTGCCAATACTTTTGTCTGGCCCATTTTTGAAGTTTTGGGTGAAATGATCAATGATTTGATTTTTGTCTCATTCTGTTTTGTGTTTTTTCATTGCAAGCAAAATAAATGAATATATTAATACCAAAGAATTTGTGATTGCAATCATTTTCAGGAAGAAACTGAGTATTATCTGACAGAATTGCAGGGGTGCCAATACTTTTGGCCACCACTGTAAAATGTTTTTCCTTATACCGAACCCATGACTAGTGACTAAATAATAATATGCAGCATAAATGGCTCACATCTTTATACAAAAAAAGAGGACATTTTACTCTCATTAGCCAAGCTACTGTAACGACCGCAGGTAGTGGATCCACCGCAAAGCAGGGTGGGCTTGCAGCAGCAGACGACTCCCATGTCACTACTGGCGCAACTTGCCTGAGGTGGTGGCCAAGGTGTGATGAGGTACAGAATCGTGGTGAAGACTCGTAGTCAGGGACAGGCAAGAAGGTCAGGTCAGACGGCAAGGTTCGTAGGTAAGGTTTGGAGGCAAGAAGATCTGGTACACAGTATAGGTAATAACACTATAGGAAACACTTTCTCTCAGGCAAAAGCCACTGGTGAAAGAGCAGTGATGTCAGGAGAGTGCTGGGTAATGTCGGGTCAGTGGCCGGCAATTACGCAATTATCAGGTTGCTTGCCCTTTAAATTTCACAGAGTCGGCACACGCGTCCCCACTTCGTCGACAGAGATAGCACAGGGAGCGAGGAGGGGTGAGTGGCTACTGCAGGGAACAGGACTGCAAGTGCGCCCACGCCCCAACATGTGGGATTCGGCACCACTCGCGGAGACAGGGGCATGGGAGCCAGAGGTACAGGTGCACCAATAAAAGCTACCTTACAAGATCAGCAAGACTGGTATAACAATTGCAACACATACTAAAACTGCACCAAAAATACCCCTACATGGTGTGTGCCAAATATAGTTGTCCCATTTTCCAAATGTGATCTACAAGTTGAAACCAGAAGTTTATATACATATATAAAAAGACACATATGCATGTTTTTCTCACTATCTGACATGAAATCAGAATGAACCTTACCCATTTCAGGCCAAATGGTACCAAAATTATTTATATTTGCCAAATGCCAGCATAACGAAAGAGAGAAACATTTTTAAGGCATTTTTATTACTTTCTGCAAAGTCAGAAGTTTCTATACATTTCATTAGTATTTGGTAGTATTGCCCTTAAACTGTAAGACTTGGGTCAAACGTTCTGGATCCTTCCACAAGCTTCTCACAATATTCGGTAGGAATTTTGACCTATTTCTCTTGACAGAACTAGTGTAGCTGAGCCCTGTTTGGAGGTTGCCTTCCTGCCACCTCCCTTTTCAGCATTGCCCATACATTTTTAATAGGATTGAGATCAGGGCTTTGTGATGGCCACTCCAAAACATTGACTTGGTTATCCTTAAGCCACTTTGTAACCAGTTTGGCAGTATGCTTTGGGTCATTGTCCATTTGGAAGACCCATTTCCACCTAAGCTTTAACTTCCTGGCTGATGTCTTGAGATGTTGCTTCAGTATTGCCACATAATCTTCTTTCCTTATAATGCCATATATTTTGTGAAGTGCAACTCCCTCCTGCAGCAAAACAACTCCACAACATGATGCTGCCACCCCAGTGTTTCCCAATTGGGATGGTGTTGTTAGGTTTCCAAGCAGACGTAAAAAAGGTCATTATGGCCAAACAGTTCAATTTTAGTTTTGTCAGACCACAGGACATGTCTCCAGAAATGTAGGTCTTTGTTCCTGTGTGCATTTGAAAACATTTATCTGGCTTTTATATATTTCTTTTGGAGTAATGGCTTTTTCCTGGTAGAGTGGCCTTTCAACCCATGTTGATACAGTATTTGTTTCACTGTGGATAATAACACAATCTCAGCAGCTTCCACCAGCATCTTCACAAGGCATTTTGCTTTTGTTCTTGGGTTAATATGCACATGTCGGACCAAAGCACGTTAATCTCTGAGACACATAACCTGTCTCCTTCCTGAGCGTTAGGATGGCTGGACATTCCTATCTTGTTTGTACTTGTGTATAATTGTAAAGATGAAAGAGGCACCTTCAGGTATCTGGAAATTGCACCCAAGAATGATCCAGACTTGTGCAAGTCCACAATTTTCTTCCTAATATCTTGGCTGATTGCTTTAGACTTTCCCATGATGTTACACACAAAAGCAGTTTTTTT
Organism: Phyllomedusa bahiana; assembly: GCA_025379985.1. Lineage (NCBI taxonomy): Eukaryota > Metazoa > Chordata > Amphibia > Anura > Hylidae > Phyllomedusa > Phyllomedusa bahiana. The sequence goes on from JAODAL010000589.1 coordinate 43,068, forward strand.
CTGTTGTGCTTTGAAGTACATCCACAGTTGGGTCTCTAATCAGAGCTTCCAAAGACATGACCTCATCATATGGGCTGTCCCAAATTGTTTAAAGGCATAGTAATCCTAGTGTATGTAAACTTTTAACTGCAGAAATTAATAAAAATGTCTTAAAAATGATCTCTCATTATTCTGACATTTGGTAAATATAAATAATTGTGGTAATCCTAATTGACCTAAAACGGGTAAGGTTTATTCTGATTTCATGTCAGATAGTGAGAAAAACATATCTGTCTTTTTATATAGTGTATGTAAACTTCTGGTTTCAACTGTATATTCAGGATCATAGATATACAAAGAAACATGTTCTTGTTATTTGGCAATCAGTAATAACTGTAGGTTATTTATAAGATACAGAAAAAATAATGTTATTCAGTTGCATTTTACAACTGAATTACATTAACAAGTTTTATGGGAGCATATAAGTGTACTGCAATACCATCACTCATGCACTGTGACAACGGTAAGTATAGGCCCATTGTGTCACTGGCTGAACTTACCCTGTAGGGGCGTGACTAAGTGACTACTTGTTATTCACACACTGGTGGTGATAGGCTTATCAGGCAGTCCCTGAACTAGAAGCAGCTGACCGAGGGGTCAGAGACACCGTTGTGAAGGACCAGGGGAAAAGCAGAGGCGTAGTCAGGTAGTCGAGGGTCAGGGCAGGCAGCACAGGCTCAAACAACATAGCTGAGTTCAGGAGCAGAGAGGTCAGACAAAATTAAGTAACAAGCCAGGGACAGTAACAGAAGATAATAAACACCTTTCCAGGTCAGTAGGACACACGGACACTAGAACCTAAGCTCAGGCAAGGTGTGGAAGTTGGAGCTGCCTAATATGTCCAATGGTGGCAGGGGATTAGCTAGGAAAGCACAACACTGCTGGACACCATGGAGTTAAACCTCTGGAAAGTCTGGCTGCGCCTCCCTATAGCCAGATGGAGACCTTCCAGCAAAAGCAAGGTGTAGCAGAGCTTTACGTGTAGCAGCAAGGGGAGAGGAATGACGTTAGAGATGATCTGACAGCACAGTGAACGTGGTGAGTAGGTCGGCGTCTGTTGACCGTGCAAGTCACCAGCAGACAGCAACTAAGCTTGTCTAACTGCAGATGAATAAATAGCCAGAAATGACTTTTGCAACTCCATGAAAGCGGTATCTTTACATAACAGAACAGTTCTCCTGCTACTCAGGTGATCCATGCCCCTTTCCCACTGATGACATCATGTCCATGATTTATGTGACCCTGTAGCAAATTACTGTCCTCAGTGGTCGTGACCTGCATATACAGTATCTCACAAAAGTGAGTACCTCATATTTTTGTTAATAATGTATTATATCTTTTCATGGGACAAAAATGGAGATATGTCGCTTTAAAACAATGTAGTCAATGCACAGCTTGTATAACAGTGTAAATTTGGTGTGCCCTCAAAATAACTCAACACACAGCCATTAATGTGTATACTGTTGGCAACGAAAGTGACTACACCCCTAAGTGAATATGGACAAATTGTGCCCAAAATGTCAATATTTTGTATGGCCACCATTATTTTCCAGCACTGCCTTAACTCTCTTGGGCATGGAGTATCCTAGAGCTTCACAGGTTGCAGCCACTGGAATCCTTTTCCACTCCTCTATCACATCACAGAGCTGGTGGATGTTAGAGACCCTGCGCTCCTCCACCTTCAATTTGAGGATGTCCCACAGATACTCAGTAGGGTTAAGGTCTAGAGACATGCTTGGCCAGTCCACCACCTTTACCCTTATTTTATTTTGAAAGGCAGTGGTTGTCTTGGTGGTATGTTTGGGGTTTTTGTTATGATGAATTACTGCCCTGATGCCCAGTTTCTGAAAGGAGAGGATCTTGCTCTGCTTCAGTATGTTACAGTACATGTTGGCATTCATGGTTCCTTTAATGAATTGTTGCTCACCGGCAGAACTAATGCAGCCCCAAACCTTGACACTCTCACTACCAGCTTGACTGTATTCCTCACCTGGTTGCCGTCACACATGTTTGACATGATCTGAACCAAATAAGTTTATCTTGGTCTCATCAGACCACAGGATATGGTTCCAGCAATCCATGTCCTTAGTCTGCTTGTCTTCAGCAAACCGCTTGTGGACTTTCTTGTGCATCATTCTTGGTAGAGGTTTCCTGGGATGACAGCCATGCAGACCAATTTGACGCAGTCTCCGGCATATGGACTAAACACTGACAGGCTGACACCCCATCCCTTTAACCTCTGCAGCAATGCTGGAAGCACTCATACGTCTATTTTGAAAAGACAATCTCTAGATATGACGCTAAGCACGTGCTCTCAACTTCTTTGGTTTACCATGGTGAGGCCTGTTCTGAGTGGAACCTGACTTGTTAAAGTGCTGTATGGTCCTGGTATCATGCTGCAGCTCAGTTTCAGGGTGTTGGCAACCTTCTTATAGCCTAAGCCATGCAGAGCAACAAATTCTCTTTTTCAGATCCTCAGTTCTTTACCATGATGTGAAACGTTGAACTTCCAGTGACCAGTATAATAGAGTGTAAGAGAGATAACACCAAATTTAACACACCTGCTCCCCATTCCCACCTGAGACCCTGTAAGCAGCAGAGATCACCTGAACAGCAGTGGGGCTGGATAGGAAGCAGTTTGTGGAGTGATTTATTTATTTAACTTTAGAATAGTACCAAACATGGACATTTAGGGTATGTTCACATGGCTAATTGCAGGGCGTACAGTACCCCCCGCAATTACGCCTGGGTGTTCGGGAGCCGGCCCAATAGACTGTCATTACTGGCGGCGTGTAAGCGCCGTGAATAAATTACATGTCAATTATCTCCCTGCGTCTACAATACAATCGTATTGTAGACGCGGGAAGAGGAGGCGTAATCCTTAGTTCTCTATGCGAACTGTGGAATATCAAAATGTTTGGGGCGCAGTGCGCTCTCAATACGTGCCGAAATGTGTCCCAAAATAAGCCGTGTGAACATAGCCTTAGAGCTCAAATAACCCTTTGAAGGGCTGTTCCCATTACACACTTTCATGGCACATTGATAATATGTACCATCAAAGTCTGATACTTGCAGGTCCCAATTATGGATCTATCTTGGGAACGGGTACCCAAAAGTTTAGGCTCAGAATGGAGAGACAATCACGTTTAAAGGTAACCTTTCACATAGGTTATGCCCCCCTTGCTGATGGCAGCACAAGCTAGTGATAGACATGCTGTTTCCAGCGCTGTGTCCCTTATTCAGTAATTAAAGAATTTACCCCTCAAATCTTATTCATGAGTAGGTGTTAGCCCCGCCCACCAAAGGATAGGCGGGGCTAGCCTCAAGTGGGCAGGGTTTGAAAAAAACTGACTCTTTGAATGACTCTTCGAATGACTCTTCTGGCTGAAAACTGCAGATTTGAGCATTAAATACACAAAAACTACAGCATCTTACAGAATAAGGGACACAGTGCTGGAAACAGCAGGTCTGACACTAGCTTGTGCTACGTTCAGCAAAGGGGCATAATCTATGTGACAGGTTCTCTTTAAGCATGACTTTCCATTTTGTTCTATGGGAGTTCTGAGAACAGTTGAATACAGCGCTTGGCTGTAATAGGAAATTCCATAGAACAAAAAGGAGCGTTGTGCACAAGCATGACTGGTTATCTATTCTGAGCCAAGATTTTTGAGAACCCGTTGCTGAGATTGGGCCAGGTCCCAAAAGTAGGAGCCACACCTATTATTATTATTATTAACATTTATTATCAGACTTTGATGGCATATCCTATTGATATGCCATGAAAATCTATGGTAGGAACACCCTTTAAAGGGAACCTGACACATAGTTTATGCCCCGCGACAGTGCATCACCCAATTACACCAGGAACTGAATAGAAACCATGTAATTTTTTTCTAGTATTTAAAGGGAACCTGTCACATAGATTATGCCCCCCTTGCTGAGGGCAGAACAAGCTAGCGTCAGACATGCTGTTTCCAGCGCTGTGTCCTTACTCTGTAAGATGTAGTTTCGAGTATTTAATGTCAAATCTGCAGTTGTCAGCCAGAAAAGAGTCATGAAAAGAGTCAGTTTTTTTCAAACCCTGCCCACCTGAGGCTAGCCCCGCCCAACTCAACTGATAAACCTATTATTTTGAATCGGTAGAAACATGTAAATAACTGTCAGTGGGTGGGGCTAGCCTTTGGTGGGCGGGGCTAACACCTGATCATGAATAAGATTTTAGGGGTAAATGCTCTAAAACTGCTGCATCTTAGAGAATAAGGGACACAGCGCTGGAAACAACATGTCTGTCACAAGCTTGTGCTGCCCTCAGCAAGGGAGGCATAATCTATGTGACAGGTTCTCTTTAAATACTAGAAAAAAAATCACATGGTTTCTATTCAGTTCCTGGTGTAATTGGTTGATGCACTGTCAGGCTAAGATTAGTAGAGTACTTGTCCCATCACCATGTGTGTAGTAATAAAACTAAAGTTTTATTTAGTTCAAATAACACATCAGCAAAAGTGTACACCCGTGACATGTTTCGAGCCAGGTAGCGCGTAGGCTATGTTCACACGGCGTAGTACGCCCCGCAGTTCCGCCGTGTGGCCGGGGGCGGGGCGGGAGCGAGGGAGGGAGCGGGGGTCCGGCACCTCGCCGGCCCATAGACTTTCATTACCAGCGGCACGTATACGCCGCTAGTAATTCACATGTCACTTTTTCCCCCCCCGGGCGGATTCGCCGAGCAGGGAGAGGAGACGGAATCCATAGTTCTCTATGAGAACTGTGGGATTACCGTAATGACTGGGACAGATTCCAGACGTAATTCGCGCACTCCGGCGCGTAATTACGGACTGAAATACGTCCCATTTTAAGCCGTGTGAACATAGCCTTAGTCGAAACGCGGCAGTGAGGCACACTTTTGCTGATTCGCTATTTTAACTATGGATTAATAAAAGTTTAAGTTTTATTACTACACACTTGTGGTACTCTAACAAGTATATAACCAAGAAGACCCTCAGTAGTGAGAGAAAATTAATTGCCTCTTAGCCACCCAAAAATACATAACACTTGAAGAGGAAAAAATGGCTATAAAATATAACTTTTAATAATATACAACAAGACTCTAACAAGTACTCTACTGTTTAAAGCAACATCCATTAAACTTGCAACTCACTTAAGGGTTAATAATAGGTACAGAGAGGACAATCATTTTTAAGCAAATTTGGCATGAAGGGACTAGTTGGACATTAATTAGATACATATTCTTCTCCGTTATAAGATTTTGCTAGCCACTGCCTATTTTATCAGCTCAGAACTTTTGAAGGGAGAAGGAATAATGATATAAGAGCATATAAGGTACAGTACATCTAAACACTGCTTCTCTAGCTTTGAAAGCTGTTATTGTCAGAGACATTACAGGGTCCACATCTGCTGCTGAATCAGGAAATGGTCTAGAGGCACAAATAAAATGCCTTTTCAGGTATTGATTCCTGCCCTCTATTTTATGTCAGCTTCCAGGATTTGAGTCAGAGGAAAACATGAAAGGGTAATGAGTTTCTGAACACACACTGTAATGGTGAACACTGCATCAAAGCTTTCAGCAGTTGCCTAGATGCAGCTTCCCAGCACTACTAAACAACTTAAATATAATTAGCTGGAAGCCCCATAGGCCACATTTCCCCACTGGAACACCGCTTACACTAATCCATTTATCAGGCTGACAGATGACTGAATCATTGCTAACGTGGGTCCTATTCCATTTATATTTCTGCAGTCAAAATGTCAGATCCCTATTTATACTGTATTCATTGAAGACATTTGCATTGGTGGGGGAGGAAAGGACAGAAAATCTACACTGAAGAAGTAAATGAATAGTTGTGATTCCAAACATACACCCATATTCTGAAGATGGGTTACATGAATGAAAAAGATAGTTTTGAAAAAAAAAACATATACAGTCCATGAACATAACCAGAGCCATTACAGTGGTATTATTAATAATACCACACCAATAAGTGTAAGGCTATGTTCACACGGCGTATTTGCGGTGTGTACAGTACGGCCGCAATTACACCGGGCGATTTTGGAGTCGCGCGTACTCCCGTGGCGCGGGGGGGGGGGGGGTGGGCGCTGGCCCCATTGACATGCATTACTTGCGGCGCATATTTGCCACACGTAATTGACATGTCTCTTATCTCCCCGCATGTACTATAAGATCATATTTTACGAGCAGGGTGAGGTGGCATAATCCATAGTTCTCCATGAGAACTATGGATTACTGTAATTTTGGCGCGGGGGAGGGGTGGGCGCCGGCCCCATTGACATGCATTACTTGTGGCGCATATTTGCCACACGTAATTGACATGTCACTTATCTCCCCGCATGTACAATAAGATCATATTTTACGAGCGAGGAGAGGAGGCATAATCCATAGTTCTCTATGAGAACTATGGATTACCGTAATTTTGGCGCGCATCTCGCTCGTATAATAGCGCAAATACGATGCGAAATGTGCGCCGAAATTTACCCATGTGAACATACCCTAATAGGATGGAACAGAATCTGTATCATAGAAAAGTAGGGTGTTCGAGAGCTACCATTACCTTTTTCACAAACACAACATTTATTAGAAAAAAACTACTGTTTTTGTATTGATTTTTCTACCAGTTTTTGAGCCAAAACAATAAGTGAATGAAATGAACGAATGAGAAGCATAAAATAAGGACACATCCTTCCTGCTGGATGTACTCATGCCTTTAGCTCAAAAATCTGCACCAAAATTTGTGTGCGACATAACCCTTCTGGTATGTGCACACAACAATGTCAAAATACTTGTTGGATTCTACCGCTGAGAACTGCGTTGGACATTGCGGATTTTAACAAGTATTTTATGTGGATTTTGAGGTAATTTCTTTCCAGGCGGATACACAGTCAGAAAACAAGTACCATTTATTTCTATGGATTTTTGGACATGGATCTGACATAGAAATACTTTAGATGTATTTTTTGACGTGAAATATGGTGGAAGATTGAACAAGCTTTTTGAAAAAAAAAACAGCGGCTTTGAAATCCAGCCTCAGAAAAACCAAGAGGTGTGGACTACAACTCGAAAATTCTATTGAAGTCTGTGGGGATGGTTTTCCAGTCGGGCCACATGGATTTTCAACTGAAAATGCTTGTCGTGTGAATGGACCCTTAATATGAGTTGCCTGTTTACAGGGACCCTATGCAGTTGCACAGTTGGATATTTCATATGTATAGGGCAGAAGCATCCACCTTCTAAGACAAGCCAATGGTCCCAGTCTGTCGGGATAGGATTCCATTCACAATATGTTTTTTGCATTTGTCACAAGCATCTATAGAGATACCTTGAAAAATGTATCCCGCCGGATACCACAGCACTTCCAAGGCAGAGCCATAGTCAAAGTCAGGAGTAGACTCAAAAGAAATGGGAAGTATAAGGAAAAGACTTATACAACCTTAAGAGTTCACATGGTGATTTTTCATGTGTGTTTTGCAGCAGCATTTGAAAGTAAAAAGCAGGAATGGGTCCAAAACATAGGATAATTATATACCTTTTCATTATATGTTTTCTCTCTGTAGGTTTCATTCCAGATTTTATGTTGCAAAAAAACACATGCAAAAAAGGTACAAAAAAAGCGTTTTTTAAGCAATTTCTCTCTTTTAATAAAAAAAAAGCTGCACCGACCAGGAAATGAGCAAACATAAAAAGTAGCTTTTTTTCTTTGTAATGTGTAAGTATGTTACTTTTTTAATTAATTTTTTGTAGCATAGTTCTATATTGCAAGTTTTTTTTTTTCTTTGGTTGAAAACTACTATGCAAAATATAAGCATAAAGCGGCCCTTAAGGGATTTGACACTTAGCATAGTCCCCGGCGGAGGTCAGCTCATAGCTCAGGAGAGGTCCACGATTGCGCAGCTCTCCTTGTTCTCTTCTATGGCTGCTCCGAGTATAACCAAGTGAGTGTACTTGGTTATAATCGGAACTCCCATAAATATGAATGGAGAAGAGTAGCACAAGCGTGGCCATCTCCCCATTCACTATGGACAGCTCATAGCAAACTTAGAGCCACCTTCCACAGGGAACTTTGCCAGGTGGCATAACCCCTTTAAAATGACATGTCAAACTTTAGTAGAACAGTTTATTTTATCCTAGCAAATAAAATTATTGATCGAGAATAACAACTATAGCAAAACTATAATACTATAGGTTTTATTTTGTATCATTTCTATGTAACTGCTTCTATAAATAAACTATAGAAATTATAAAAATGTCACCTTTATTTTACAATAAAATGTATTTCATTTTATAGATTCAGTATGTGTCACTTAATACAAATAACCTTAGAGGTTGGACAAAGGTGAACAGACTATGACTCACTGTATAAATAACAGGGAGAAAATAAGAAAAGGTTAATACTTTGTTATTTTGCTGAAATAATTTTTTGCATTGATGAAAATGGACATGGTAAAAAAAAGGAATATGGTTTATAACCTTCTAAAGCAACCTGAAAGCCCACCTCTCCAGACAAGCCAAAACACTACCAAATGAATAGCTTCTACCCTCATCTCCTGTCTCCTCTCCCCTTCTATAATAGATAGTAAAACTCAGGGGCAGGGTCCTCTTCTCCTCCGTAACAGTCTTGTCATCATTTAATTGATATTTATTGTACTTGTTTTTTGGTTGTATGTTATGTATTTAAACCTTTTGTTCAGATGTACAGCATCCCGAAATTAATAGTGCTTTAAAATAAATAATAATGAGTTGGAGAACCTTTCCACTAAGGCCATGTTTACACGGCTTAAAATGGGCTGTATTTCGGTCCGTAATTACGTGCCGGAGTGCGCAAATTACGGCTGGAATACGTCCTAGTCATTACAGTAATCCACAGCTCTCATAGAGAACTATGGATTACGTCTCCTCTCCCCGCTCAGCGAATCCGCCGGGCAGGGAGATAATTGACATGTGAATTACCAGCAGCGTATACGCGCCGCTGGTAATGCAAGTCTATGGGCCGGCGATGTGCCGGCCCCCCGCACCCGCCCCCGCTCCCGCCCGCGGCCACACGGCTTAAATGCAGGGCGTAATTACGCCCTGCAAATACACCGTGTGAACCTAGCCTAAGGATCATAATCAACTGATCGGTGAGGGTTCAGCAGCTGAAACCCCTGGCAATCAGGGGATATCATGGGGGAAGCAGCAAGCAGCTCCACATCAGGTATGATGATTCAAATCAATTTCTAATCGTAAAATATGATTGCTCTGAGATTTTTGGTTGATATAAGAAGCCCCATAGACATAAACTACCGTAGATTAGACAAAAACGCAGTTGAGGCAGCACCAAAGTCCTAAAGCATAATTACCCAAAAAGCCAACATGCAGCAGAACGTCCACTGGTGAAGTAGCCCTGTTTCCACCATCAATAATCCAAAGCAATTGATAAAAAACGAACGTCAGCATAAAAAGGCTTCTTTATTCAGGAATCAAGCATGAGAAAGGCTCTGCTGCTATTTTTTGAGCCGAACGTTGCACTACTTTTTGTACTCTTGATTCCTGAATAAAGAAGCCTTTTTATGCTGATGTTCGTTTTTCATCAATTGCTTTGGATAAACTACCGTAGCTGTCAGTCTAAAATCTACACATCATCCTTATCCAAAAGTTGTAATCTGAAGGCTGGCTGAATCTTCCTGCTGTCTACATGATATAACCATTAAGTAAAGATCCAATGAATGTCAATTTGTATTTGAATTATTTGTATGTAAATTTAATAAATAACTAGATCAGGTGTTTGTAACCCTTTTTTTTTGTTTAATGAACCTTTTTGCTTGCCAGGTAAAAACCACCGATCCTTTCTCAGAATGTAGCAGCATATGGTTTTATGAAAAACAGTACGCATAAAAGAAATTACAAAGGAAATCACTGCATAAATCAACAGTGTAAGCTTAAATAAGAAACTTTGTAATACATCACATTAGAGAAAAATGCGTCCTTCCTTTATTATCAGCATTCGTATCTTCCCCCTCCCTGCTTACAGTATCTATCTAACAAAACCTGCCTTGCGAAAAAAAAAAAAAAAAAAAAGAACTAACTTAACCGAGAGCTCAGGTTATTGAGAAGGGAAAGGGAGGAGAGGCAGAGAGACACACAAAGATGATGCTGAGTATAGAATAATTAGTGTCTTATCTTACAGAACCTCAATGCTAGACTCACAGCTACACTGCTTCTTACTGCTGTCTAATGTCCTCCATGCTGCTGCTTGCTGTAGGATTTCCTTACTTTCACTTCCTGCCCTCCTCTATCCCTGGACTTCTATGGGCAGTTGTAGCCTAAGCGCTGAGCAAAACGATGGTTCCAAGGGATTAAATCCTTTAAGGCTTAAAGAGGTGTTCCCACCATGTACTTTGATGTTATATTGATAGGAACATGTCCACGAAATTCTTGACTCAGAATGGAGTCAGTTGTACATGCGCACGACTCTCCATTCTGTTTTATAGCAGTTCCGAGTACAGTGCTCTATTTATGGCATTCAGAGTCCATAGTTGAAACACCCATTTAAGTAATATTCCAGGATATGAAACACTGTAATGTGATATGAAATTAATACTATTGTAATTAATTACATACATTCAGATTGTAAGGAAATGTTATCATATATTTGAAGACCAGAGAAAATAAAGATAACATGCTGATTGTTTTCAATTCAAGCCCAGTGAACTTTTGATGTCTTTCCACAGACCTCCAAGGGGCCTGAACCCCTGAACTGGATGATCCAGTACGTAAATTGAGTTCATTAGCAATAAAATCACTGTAGCCTAAGGTCAGTTTAGATTGGGTTTTTTAAAGTTTTTTGTAAACATTCACAAAAACAAAGAAAAAAACAAATGCATTGACAGAACTGTTGTTCTCTTTTTCTTACGTCAAGCTAATTAAAGTTTCAAAAATGATTAAATGAAAAAGTCTCATATAAGACACTAATCTCAATTAATCCTACCCAGCTGTTTAATTGAGTGCAAAATTGAAGAGAATACACAAAAGAAATAATACATAATGGTCTAAATAATAAGTGATGCTTTATAGCAAACATTTGCATTTAAACCATCTGATCCAAACAAAGTTAAACTTTACCACAAATAACACAAAGAGCCACATGTATGAAACGGTATAGGTCTAAACCTTTCTTTGTTGCCAATAGCAACCAATCAGAGCATCCCACTTATTTTTTCAGAGCACTGTATGAAATAAAAGGGGAGTTCTAATTGGCTGCTATGGGCAACAAAGAAAGTCTTTTGGCATGTCCCCACGGCATGGGTTTGCGGCTGGTTTTTCAGACGGTTTGCGGTTTTGCAGACTGTCTGAAAAACTGGCCGCAAACTAGCACAACGGGCTTCTATGGAAAACCTGTGCAGCAGTCCCCGAAAAACATTGCGCATGCACATTCTTCTGTCCGGTTTTCAGAGAAAAGCCGCCCCCCCCCCCCTCCCGCGGCCAAGGGGACGGCACACAAACTGGACAAATACTGGTCGGATAAACCGACCGTTATTTGTCCATTGCCGTGTAAATGGGCCCTTAGACAGTTTTCATACATGTGGCCAAAAGTTTCCATTACCTGTCCATTGGATAAGCTTTAGAGGGGTGCTGGAGGTAGTGAGAAGCAGTGCTTTTTTGTGTGATAAATGGAGATTAACTAAATGGACTAGATATATAACTTACACATTGGTCTCACTGACACAGGACTATTCAGCAGAACCTTAGACTATAGACTTCAAGTACAAAACACCTTCCTATAACACATTATTATACCTTTTAGAGGATAACAAATTGGCTTTCTGTTGTCTAGAATTACTATGTGGGTTATCTGATATATGATGCTGTTAATTATGCCATTATACCATGTATACCATTATTGCTGCTTATGCTGCTTTTATCATTTCCTGCCATTAGTTAGTGTGGGCCCATCTAATTTTGCTATGGGCCGTGTGATTGCTTGTCATGCTCCTGCTTCCTAACAATTGAGAACATTTAATTGTGTATTTGCTCACATGCACAGTTATTAGCCTTTAGTTATAGTTTTATATAGCACAACTTCATGTGTCATCTTTGTCATACTCATAGATCACTTTAAATTCACTTCTAAAAATAAAATACACCTATAAAATACGCATACACAGGGTCTTAAGCTTTAAGATTCCCTGTGCAAAATTTCCCACCACATTTTTTAAGCATTATATAATGTTGGCATGTGATGATTTTTTAAATAATAGTTTTTTTTTACTTAGTTTCCCAAGAAAACATACTTGGGCATGAGGCTACCTTTAACATATTAAAAAAGTTAACTGATGGTGCTGTTCCTGTGGACAATGTTGGCAGTTGCTATCACTTTCTGAAGGACATGTCCATAAACCAGCATCTTGTAGCAAATGAATACAACCTGACCTGAGACAAGCTTTTTTCTACAAACTGCTTCATCTAATTACACCAGGAAGACAGCAGATGATTTACTGTACATACTTACAACTTTCACATATATTGTTGAAAATAAGAATGTGTACTGTATGATTTAATTGTCAAGAACAAACAATATAGCAGGGTCAATGTCAGTGACTACGACAGAAAAGACTCGGGAGTAGCCAAGAGGAATCATCAAATGGGTGCCAGGTCCCAGAGATAGATTTTTGATTCATATGATATATATATATATATATATATATATATATATATATTATATATATAATATATATATATATAATAATTATATTTTTTAATATTTTTTTATAAACAAGGCAGTATGAACTGCATGAGGTGTTCCCTCTCTCCCTACTAGGCTCCAGCAGTGTAATGCTCTTCTCTTCCTGTTGTTCATACACACAGAGATTACAGTATATGGAAGCCTAAAAAATTCTGAATTTGTTGTGTTCTCTGAATGGTATGCAGCAAGGACATTGCTTCATGCAGCATTATTTAGAAACACCGTAAACATCAGAGAAAGGGCCATACAGCTACATGAATTTGTAGCTGTATCATAAATACAAATTAAGTCTACTGCGCTTTGCCATACAGTACTAAAAAAGTACACCAACACAAACAAGCCCTAAAATAGAGCCCTATCTGTATGTATATGGTAAGTGGTTCTCTTGGCATACATGTTGACCATTAATAATTAACTTAAAGAGAACCTGTCACATAGGTTACGCCCCCCTTGCTGAGGACAGCAAAAGCTAGTGTCAGACATGCTGTTTACAGCGCGGTGTCCCTTCTTCTCTAAGATGCTGTAGTTTAAGAGTATTTAACACTAAAATCTGCAGTTTTCAGCCAGAAAAGAGTCATGAAAAGAGTTGTTTTTTTTCATGCCCGCCCATCTGAGGCTAACCCCGCCCACCTCACAACTGATAAACCTATTAGGGTATGTTCACACGGGCTAATTTTGGCACGCATTTCGTGTCGTATTTGCGCTCTAAAACGAGTGAGATGCGTGCTGAAATTACAATATTCCATAGTTCTCATAGAGGACTATGGATTACACCTCCTCTCCCCGCTCGTACAATACGATCGTATTGTATGTGCGGGGAGATAAGTGACATGTCAATTACTTGCAGCAAATACGAGCCATGAGCAATGACTGTCAATGGGGCCGGCGGGCTGCCGGTCTCTCCCCACCCGGCAAGAGTACATGCCGATCAGCGCGACTCCCAAATCACCTGGTATAATTGCAGCAGTACTGCACACGCCACAATTACGCCGCGTGAACATAGCCTTACTTTAAGTAAGTAGAAACATGTGAATAACTGCCAGGTGGGTGGGGCTAGCCTTTGGTGGGCGGGGCGAACACCTGCTCATGAATAAGATTTGAGCATTAAATACACGAAAACTACAGCATCTTACAGAATAAGGGACACAGCACTGGAAACAGCAGGTATGACACTGGCTTGTGCTGTCCTCAGCAAGGGGCACTTAATTTATGTGACAGGTCCCCTTTAAGGTAAACAGGACCTAAAATGGAGGCACTGAAGGGTCCATGACAAATGGGCAAATAATGGCATTTAAAAAAAAAGCACAATAAAGGGTTAATTGAAGGGGTTTTCACAGCTAGCTTAAAATTAATACTTCCTCGTCAGGTTGTTAGTGAGTCTATAGCAGCGATTGGCATATCAGCTCTGCTTTTTCGAGCTGAGTCTATTACATTGAAATTACTGCAGGAGATGTAAAATCTGTATAACTAAGACTACAGAGCTCCAAGGAGCGAAAATGTGTCCTTATCGTCAACAAACAAAGCTCTGTTCCTAGAAATTACACACAGAATAGAGTGATATCGCCGTGGACAGACAGCAGCTTCCAGCCATCAGATAAGGGGAAAGGGAGATGGTCAGTAACCAAGAGAAACTTGTGTGCACTCAGAAGATGTCACTGGCTGGGATGGTGGATCCACTGGGTCACCACGAGAGATGCCGAAAACCATGCCAGGGAGCGGAGTCTACAGTATTCACCGCCAGGATAGACTTGGCTACAGGAACTCCCAGGTTGCTATCCGTGACATGGTCACTAATGGTGACAGCTGAGGTGCCAATAAGGTACAGAAGGAACAGGCAAAGTCATAGTCAGGTCACAGGCAACAGGTCAGGGCATGCAGAGTTCACTCATAAAAGGTTCAGGAGTACCTAAAGATCGATACCAGAAAAAAAGAGACAGAATAGCTTGCTAAATGCACCAGAAAACACCAACAAACTGGCAACAGGCTTGGAGAAAGTGCTCCTTTAAATATCTGCAGATGGCAGAGTAAAGGTTTAAGGAGTCTGGGCAGTGAGCACTGGCTCTTTAAGTTGCTAAAAGAAAGTGTGTCCGCCCCGTGAAGGAGATTTGGCAGCAGGAACAGAGGAGACACACTGAGGAACTAAGAGGGGAAAATGCTGCCCGACGTTTCTGCAAGGTACTCGGGCGCACCTGCTACTTAGCACATGAGCCGCGGCACAACTTGTGACAGAACAGATAAAATCTCTTTTATCTCTTCAACAAAGTCACATAAAAAGAGAAATATATTTGATAATAACAGTTACCTTTCCCTAAATTCTGATAGCTTTATCACTATAATGAGAAAACCCTTTTAATATCCAATAAGCACTAAGCAGTGTTTCACTGACTGAAGAGTCTCTGAATCCTGTGCCTATCTGCTATATATTACATGGATACATCGTTTGTAAGGCTGAAAAAAGAGAGATGTCCACCCGGTTCACCCTATTGTGCTATAGTGTTGACCCAGAGGAAGGCAAAAACCCCATGAGGTAGAAGCCAATTGTCCTCATTTTAAGGGAAAAAAATTCCTTCCCGACACCAATCTGGCAATCAGAATAAATCCCTGGATCAACGACCCCTCTCCAGAATCCTAGTCACTATAACTTGTTATATTATTACACTCCAGAATTGTATCCAGACCCTTCTCCAGAATCCTAGACACTATAACTGGTTATATTATTACACTCCAGAAATGTATCCAGACCCTTCTCCAGAATCCTGGTCACTATAACTTGTTATGTTATCACGCTCCAGAAATGTATCCAAACCTTTTTAAACTCTGTTAGTGAAGTCTCCATGACAAGTTCCTCTGGCAGAGACTTCCACAGTCTCACTGCTCTTTCAGTGAAGAAACTTTCTTTTCTCTAGACATAGAGGACGCTCCCTTGTTCTAGATACAGTCCTGGGTATAATCTTGGGAGAGATCTCTATATTGACCCCTGATATATTTAAACATATTTATTATGTCCCCCTGAAGCCGTCTTTTCTCTAAACTAAATAACCCCAATCTTGCTAATCTTTCTGGGTACTGTAGTCCACCCAGTCCTTTTATTATTTTTGTTACCCGCCTTTGAACCTGTTCAAGCGCTACAATGTCTTGCTTCTGGGAGAATGATGTTCTTATTGTGTGCATCTATGTCCCTTTTACTACACCCCATGATTCTATGTGCTTTGACAGCTGCTGACTGACACTGGCTGCTACAATTAAGATTACTGTCCACCAGGATTCCCAAGTCCTTCTCCATGTCACTTTTACCCAGTGTTTTTCCGTTTAACAATTTATCATGGAATGGATTTTTCCTTCCCAGGTGCATAACCTTGCATTACTCCTGTAGTTTAATTTGGTTTAGTTGTCCTTTTCTGTCCAGTTACTGCTTGGTAGCATTTACTGCCCTTTTAGTACACTCACAGAAAGGTACTAAAGGGACAAAAAATTGCATTTAGGCAAAAACAGGGCTCTGAACAGGAGGACAGTAAATGGCATAAGGGTGGTACAGAAGCACTGAATCCTGAGCCCCCTTCAGGTGCCCCAATTTATTAATCTAAAGCCCACAGTAAATAGTTGACCTTCTAGGCTTTTACTTAAAGAGGTATTCCCACTATATGAAATGCCTCTAGCATGGTCAGTAACAGAGAAACAAGGAACTTAGTAATTGAAATCTATTGTTCCTCCAACTACTTGCAGTTTTGTTTCTTAGGTTTCCAGGCACCATTGTTCCTTGCTCAGTGGCCAGGAATGTAGCGTCGCCATGATGTTACTGTTCTCAGCTGTCAGTCACTGACAGACATCGATATCTGTCAGTGGCAGAGAACTGCTTTAGGGCATGCACAGCTCGCTCTGAAGCAATTCTTACATCACAGGATTGGGGGTGTGCTTCAGCTGATGCTTTGACTGTTCGGGTCCTTAGCCTACTGTTGCTGTGACAATGCTCAATACAATTATAGTGACGGCACATATACTACAGTATATAAGACAGTATAATGTAATATATACAGCAGCAGAGCGTCGGCTGTAGGGAATCCCATGAGGATCGGTGCAGCAGTGTCACCAGCAGACGAGGGAAACAGAACACTGCTGAAGAAACAGTACACTGCTGCACCGATCCCCACAGTCAGCCCTACAGCCAGGGCTCTGCTGCTGTAGCAACCCGATGCTGTTTTGCACTGTTTCCACAGCAGCATTGGGAGCTCGCACATACAGGCCACCATACAGCTCTTAATTTGAAAAGGTTACACGTCCCCTTTTTCAAGCAAAAATGTTCCAGGCTGTGAGAATCAAGAAAGGTGAGAAAACCCCTTTAAGAACATAACGTCCTCTGGTCTAAGCAAGACAGTTGCAGTGTCCCACTGCTACCCTAACACAGAGGTCTTCTGCATGTGGCCCTCACCCAGTCTGGGCCTGCATCAACTTGAAGTGCAAGACCAGGGCTTCTGAATTTCCCAGACTGAATTGTATGTAAGCGGAGGCAGAAAGGCAATGAGCAGTGCACATAATAACTTGCTCTGAGCCACTGTCTCCCCACTTACACTTACCCACTAACAGTCTTGGAGCTGGCACACTTTGTGACCGTATGGGTCACACATAGTTAGGGCTGGCTATGCTCATATTATTATGCTTAACTGGTTGTGATTACTATCCTGCCCTGAGCAATAATTAAAATTGCATGCCACAAAACAAACCGTGGTGCCTTCTGGCTTGTGTGGCTAAGAAGCTTTACGTTGAGGAGGTAAAGGCAACTGTGTGTCAAAAAGAGCGACAGCTGGTATCACGTGGTACCTCTCATCCAGTCAGGCTTGAAAGCATGTGATCATGACATACACTTTGAATGGTACCTGGCTATTCAACCCTCTGAAGCATAAGACTATGGCTGACAAGTCCCAGTACAAATGCGCCATAATTTTGGTGTATTTTGCGGCAAAAAAACTTTTGACGCCATATACTCGATATAACTGAACTGTAATATACCAAAACTAGGCACATTATATGCCGGGCATGACACATTGTAATGCGCTTTATTATGTGCATATGCGCCTCATAATGCAATGACTATCGAGAGCTTACATACCTAGCAATGTTAGCTTGCGCATCCATTAAAGAATGCGCCTTTTTAGCACCATATATGCAATAGATGACCATGTGCTCCATAACGCAATGTGCCTATCGAGGCGCATTACATACACTAGTAATGATACGCTATGTGCCTCCGTAGCGCAATGCGCCTATCGAGAGGCTTTACATACACTAGTAATGATACGCTATGCGCCTCTGTAACGCAATGCGCCTATCGAGGGGCTTTACATACACTAGTAATGATACGCTATGCGCCTCTGTAAGGCAATGCGCCTATCGAGACGCATTACATACATATTAGCGATGATACACTATGCACCTCGAGCGCAATGCGCCTTCTTAGGTGCATTAAGTTTATAAGTTTACTATGCAAGGTATACCAGATGCCAGATATTTGCTCTTTATTAGAGGGGTTGCCTGTCAGATTGCCCTTATAATGAAGGAATCCAATTCAGTGTATCCCGGTCTTGAAGAATTTTTATAATTATTTTGTTAATATAATCACATGCAGAATCCACTGTTTTCTTTGGATTAAAAAAAAATCTACATCAAAACCTGCAGAGTCTTTTTTCTAACAAAAAAAACAAACAAAAAAAGAGGCTTCGAAAACCACCAAAACTCTGAAACTAAGCAAAACATTCTGTCATTTTAAAGCTATCCAACTATGAATTCTCACATACAACCACCACCACCAAGGGAAGGCGTTCTGAAGCCAAGTATTAACCAGCTTTCTGCATAGGTCATCCAAGAAAAAGAACAATTTTGAAGGCAGGTGCTCTGTATTTATTTAGTACGTTTACCGTACAAGCATTACCAAGGACATGAAATATATAATCTTTGAGGTGACTGTACGTAGGTTTATAAAAGACCTTTTCATTTTAGGCATGGAGATTTAAGACTGGGAAAAAACTAAAAAAGCAGAGATTAGACGTGTATACTGAGGTCCTGCTTCTCACCTAATAAATGATTCAGGATGTTTTGTCTGAATATCTCCAGCATCAGTCACATAAACAGAAAGTGGTTAAACAAGGAAACTAAGGAAAGATATATGGGTATATGTTAGAGTAAGAGATATTTGTTTAGTTCCACTGCAGGGTCCTTGATTTCTACATAAATATAAAGTATGAATCTGCTAGGCTTGTGATTTTATATGATGTTACTATAATAAATTTCCGTGCTAAACCTTAGGATTTCCTGTGTATCTACTGTATGTATAATACTTACGTATTCAAAGCTTTGTAAATACTCCTGTGTATTCTGTGTGGGGGAGAAAGGGGCAGCTCAGTTTGGTTCTTTGCTAAGCAATGCAAGCAAGGGAGAGGGAATGACTGGGAGGGTCCGTATGCCATATTTTCCTTTCAGATCCTTTTGTCCCATGATGGCGATTGGTGTTTTTAGTTTTTTTATGAGGTTCTCCACTATTTAATACACTTAGAGTGACATGTATGAACATTTTTAAATGGCCCACACGCGGGAGGCAGGGCGCACTAGAACCATAGCTTCGCTACGGCATTTTTAGGCGCATTACTGCTGTAACAGGTAGACCACTTTCACAGTGATTTACCTGAGCCAGAAATGTCATACTAACGATAGAATGCGCCTGATTTATGACCCACTGTAGAGCAGGTTCTTAAATCAGATGCATTCTAGGCTATTATTATGCGCATTAAATTTGGTATTTAAATGTCAAAAATCATACATACCACCTTAAGGGCCAAATGTATGAATCCCGCTGGGTCGGGGCACACCTTTCCGCCAGTTTTCCGGCGGAATATGCGCCTGATTTATGTCGGGGCGCTCATACATAGCATGTAAAGTCCGCCGCGCCTCGCCAGTGTGTTAGGCGCAGTGCGGGTCCGAGGCGCAGTGCGGGGCTGCGCCTATGATTCGGCGCCAGAGGTAGTGCGGTCATACATGCGGGGAAAAGTCCGCCGCGCCTGGCCAGTGTGTTAGGCGCAGTGCGGGGATCGGGGCGCAGTGCGGCGCTGCGCCTAAGATTCGCTGCCGGAGGTAGCGCACTCATACATGCGAGGAAAAGTTCCTTGCGCCTCGCCAGTGTGTGTGGGGCACAGTGCGGGGACATGGGCGCAGTGCGGGACTTAGGCACCGTGCGGGACTGCGCCGAAAAAAACAGTTCCGATGCAAGACCGGCTAGAACAGCGAGAAATCATTCCACATGTCGGTGCGGAGTATGAATCAAAAATCGCCTTTATAAAGGCGTTCAACATTCTCAGGAAAAGAGCTGAAACCTCAAAAATAAAAAATACATAAAACAAAATCACTTTCCAAATATCCTAATTCAAGAATTCGGATATTGGAAATTGCCGGGAAATACAGTAATTCAAATTCTGAAAGCTATTCTGATTGGTCGGCAGAAACCGGCAAATCAGAATAGGAGCGACAAAGACCCATTATATCCTATGGAGAAGTTTGGACCAATCAGAATAGGAGAGACAGTGGCCCATTCTAACCTATGAAGAAGTATTAACCAATCAGAATAGGAGCGACAAAGTCCCATTATATCCTAAGGAGAAGTTTTGACCAATCAAAATCAAAGGTGGGACAGTTAAAAATACAGTAAAAAGACAGAAAAGAGCTGATTGGCTGAGCTAGCGGGGGCTTTTCTATCCCGGCCAATCAGAGCGCGAGCTACTTCTTCCATTATAGTCTATGGAGAGATGGGCGCACTGAAATCTCGGCGCTCAGCGCCGTGCGGCATGGAGTATGAATAAAAAAATTATTTTTATTAAATGTAAAACATTATCAGATAAAGAGCCGAACCCTTCTATAAACATAAATCAATTAAACAACGCGTGTGTCGCCGAGACCGGCGCTACATAAGGAATTGCAATAGAGAGAATTGCCGGGAAATACAGTAATTCAAATTGTATAAGCTATTCTCATTGGTCGGCAGAAGCCAGCCAATCAGAATAGGAGCGACAAAGACCCATTATATCCTATGGAGAAAAATTGACCAATCATATTCAAAGGCGGGACAGTTCAAAATACAGTAAAAATGCAGAAACGAGCTGATTGGTTGAAGCGGCGGGGGGCTCGTCCAGCTTAGCATCGGCGAGCTACTTTCTCATAGAGTTCTTGGGGAAAAGAAATTCTGAGCGCGCTCTGTGATTGGCTAAGTTAAAAGAGGCGCCGTTATTTGGACCAATGGGGAGAGCGGTGACGCTCCTATGGGTTTTCTAATGCAATCTGAAATAAAACTGTACATGGCCGAAATCAAATTATAACACTAAAGAAGTTGTCCCGATGTGTATATAAAAAGAATAATAATATGGGGGTAACGAAAAAAAAAATATTAAATCAATAAAATCATGTTTATTTCTTTATTTTCGTTAGCCAAGGATCAATAGTATGGGTGCAACGAAAATAAAGAAATAAACAAGATTTTATTGATTTAATATTTTTACTGTATTTTGAATTATCCCGCCGTGGATTCTGATTGGTCTAAACTTCTCCATAGACTACAATGGGTCTTTGTCGCTCCTATTCTGATTGGCCGAGCTAGCCAAGCCCCCGCTAGCTCAGCCAATCCTCTTTTCTGTCTTTGTACTGTCTTTTGAATTATCCCGACGTGGATTCGGATTGGTCAATCCTTCCCCGTAGGTTTTAATGGTTCACTGTCGCTCCTATTCTGATTGGCCGGTTTATGCCGACCAATGAGAATAGGTTTCAGAATTTGAATTACTGTATTTCCTGGCAATTTACAATATCATAATTCTTGATATTGCGGCGTTCTAGAGTTTAGGAAAGTGATTTTTTTTTTATTATCTTTATTTTTTACGTTCAGCTCTTTTCTGACACTGTTTTCCGCTTTTATAAAGGCGATTTTTTTGGAATCATACTCCTGCTGCACGGAGCGGAGCGCCGAGATTTCTGTCGCGATCTTCTATCTGCTTCCTTGCATGTTCGGATCTTGCTTCACTTCGCCTCTGTCGGAGGATTTAGACCAAAAAAAAAACAGGTCTGACTGTAGGAGCTGCCGAGTGCTGCACTGCGCCTCGCTTTGCCGACTCGCCATCGTATATGCCTCGGAGTTTTCAAGCACGCCGCGTCCCGCCCCGGAACGCCTACACCGCGCCCATTGCCCGCCCCTTCATGCGGGGCGCAGCCGAAAGTGGCGAACACTGCACCTAACACTGCATCCCCGCGTCCGCCAGCGGGATTCTGGCTGGGAGGCGCAGTATACGCCAAAAAACGGGCGAAAAGCCCGATCATACATGTCGCCCTAAGTATCTAATGTTATGCAATTCAAATTTGTAATATTCTGCAGTCATTTTGTATAATAGTGGATGGAGGAAAAACACATTTCATTTTGCCCTTTTCTCTGTATTTCACCATATTTATATAATAATAACCAATTCCCTGCAGGAAAAGTCACAGCCACAGGTGTAAAAAGGAACCGTGGGGACTCATGGCAAGTCTTTAAACTAGTTCACCTTTATTGGCATTCTTAATGCATAGATATGAAAGATTTATAGGAGGTATTTTTGTAGTATGCTCAAGTATCTGTATAAACTGTACTCTACTGCACTATGTATAAGATGCAACTGTAGTTCGTAGTTTGGTTATATATGTAGAAGGAATATGTTAATGTATGACAATTGTTGATGATTGCACTTATGTCCAGACAGCCCAGCACTGGACAATGAAGAAAGATCTAGAAGGCAGGAGAAGGAGGCGGAGTTCAATTTCAACAATGAAGAAGGGCTGCGAGGAGCTGCTCTGGGCGACCTGAGGTGCATGGACTCTATATAAATATGGGTAATTCACTTCATCTTTGTATGTTATTGTAAAATTGTCCTATTATCGGTCCAGAGATATTTACACAAGAGCGGGTTTATTTAATGACATATTTATACTATATTTATTTACTTACAAAGCTGTGTCTTTCTTTGTAACCTAGGATATATATTTATTACCCTATTTTATGTATCTTGTATTTACTGCGATATACCTCATTGTGTTCAACATTTGGGATCTTTTCCTTATACTATGTGTTTTTAATATTCATTAATAAAGTATTTTGGATTTTATTAGTGGTGGATTAAGCTCTTCTTTTCGAGTTGTTTATCATAGTCTTGGCCAGTAAAGCCATTTGTGTTGGCATGGTACCCTGTTCCTGGTTACAGTAAAGATTAGACCCAAGTACAAGAAGTATCACCCAAAAGTTCACAACCAGGGAAGCAAGCACAAAGTGATTGCAAGGGTGTTATGGTACAACATTTTGTCACCATAGAGATATCATACAA
Source organism: Phyllomedusa bahiana (assembly GCA_025379985.1). Lineage (NCBI taxonomy): Eukaryota > Metazoa > Chordata > Amphibia > Anura > Hylidae > Phyllomedusa > Phyllomedusa bahiana. Next base: position 66,232 of record JAODAL010000589.1, read on the forward strand.
ATAATGATGTCAAAGTACAGAATTAGTGCAAAAAAGACATTGCAGTAGAGTTATCCATGGGATTTCATAGCAAAACTTGTAATGGGTCCTCATTTAATCCCCCATGTTAACTACTGACTGCATCTTACCTCTGGGTGGAGATGGGCCCTTTATTGGGAGCCATAGCAGCTGCTATACATGGTACCCTGGTGGTTACATCCATGATACTAATAGCACATTTTGATTGGAAATTTTCTTCAAACAAGTAGGGCTGCATCAACACGGCAAGGATAAAATACTGGTCGGTTTCTAAATCAGAATCTGACTAGTATTTTACATTTGGTTTTTGTCGTGGATTTCGGATTCGGCCACCCCATTAACATTGAGTAGCACATTTTATGCCGTTTTCTGAGTGAAATCTGGTGGAAGAATATACATGTTCCAAATTTTTTTGAAAAACGGCAATTTTGAAATCCGAAAGCAGAAAATCCGAGTTGTTTAGACTACAGCTTGGATTTTCTATTGAGATCTATGGTAATGGCTTACATTCGATTTTTTACCGGTTTGAAAATCTGAAAACCATGTCAAAAAACTAATAATAAATAAGTTGTGCAGACAGTCCCTTAGGGCATTTTCACACAGCATATTGCTGGACGAACCTGTACACACCTTAATTTGCGCTATTGGTGAGTGAGTATTTTCAACACAGAGCAGCTCTCTGCCTCGTATACCTTTCTATTTCTCAGTGTGTAAGCGCCCAATAGGAGTGAAGGTCACTTCTTTTTACAGGCGTACATTAGAAATACGATCGCAAAATAGTCTGAACGACGATGGTGATTTTACTAGAAACATTCTTTTTACTGTATTTGCGGGTGTATTTTGGGTTTTATCTTCCTTTATTTGTGACTGTGGGGGTTCCTGTAGGTTTGGAGCACTGTTTAGGTTTACAAAACCGAAAAAAAAAAAAAAAGGTTAGGTAACCTGACTTTTGCCCCTTTCTTTGTCCCCATAAAGGACACCTTGAACGTATGTATGTTTTTAACACCTATACAGCATACATTTACTGCCCACACATTAGGTTTGGTATAATGTGGAAGATTAAAGATAACACTAACTTAGTACTACTACCTCATAATGGACTATATCTTAGATGTTATGTACATCTAAGCCACTATTCTGGAATTTGACTAGAAATTGAAAAACAATAAAAATAAAAGGAAAAAAAATCATGTTTAACCACTTGTGAATATCGAAATCATGTTTTTTTTTAACTGTCCTTGCAATGTCCGCAGGCGGATGAAAATTGTGCAGTTACAGAAGGAGGGAAATGGCGGACAGTGACAGCCAGACTCTTCGGGAAGAAATCAAAGATGATATACTACCATCCTTGCCTTCCCAATCACTATATACCCAGTGCTTAATGAGCACTGGGTACACAGTGTAGGAAGCAGCCGTGAGGCTTCTGTTCCAGCAATCACGTATTCACTAGCTAGCTGCAGGAGCAAACCCAGGTCAGCTCTGTAGTGATTTATTTCCTCTGTAATTAGATCTGATTTGTCATCCCCCAGTTAGAAAGGAAATCAAAAACACAAAAAAAGTACAGTAATGAATATTTTTTTTATAAAAAAATCACTTATTTCCTTTATAAATAATAATAATAACATAAAAAATAACTAAGGCCGTGTTCACACGGCTTATTCCCGACGGATTTGTGAGCCGTATTGAGCTCACAAATCCGCCGTGAATAAGGGGCGGGACGGGGGCGGGGCCAGAGCGCGGCGGGGGTGCCGCTCCCGGCCCCATAGACAAAGCATTGTTTACGGCGCGTCTGCGCCGTAAATAATGTGCATGTCACTTTCTCCCCCCGCGGCGGATTCGCCGAGCGGGGAGGAGCGACGGAATCCACTGTTCTCTATGACAGGGACGGATTGGCGCCGTACTGAAGCGCAAATCCGGCGCTGAGTATGCCGCCAATCCGTGCCCAAATAAGCCGTGTGAACGAGACCTAAAAGTAAAGCCCTGTGTGTCACAGAAAACATACAAAAATATGACTAAGGCAAAAATGTATAGCGTTCAAACTTGTATGTACTAATACAAAACAAAATTAGGTCTAGTCATAAAGGGAAAGAATCTTATCTGAAAAATCCTAATAGCCTAACACATAATAAGAATTCCACCAATTGAATAGCATTCTCCTAAATTTTGAGAGTCAAATATATACCTTTTTTACAGCTAGGTAGCCCGAAAAAAGGAAAAAAATGATGGTGAGAAAAAAAGACTACTCATAGAATTCCATTTTGTAATTTTAGTAACTAAAAGCTTAAATAGTTGTTCTTTTATAATAAGGTTGATCAGACTGAAGTTATTTTGTGCCCATACATTGCACTTTGTGACCAATGAGTCTTAAAATTGAGTATATTACGGTTAAATGCCAAAGCACAGCACGTGAGAGAATTTTTATAAAATAATTGAAGAGTTTTTTTTCTTTTATAAATTCTATAGAGTAATAAGTTGTATGCGTCCTATCAGAGTATAATCACATACGGAGTTATTTGAGGATTATATCACTGAGCTTTTACTATGCTAAAACCACAACAAACAAAATGTTCCTTTAAAGAGAACTGTATCTTAAGGAAATAAATTAATATGCAGCCTTTTTAAGTTATACTACGTGAAACATGGGGTAAATTTTACGTCCTACTTGAAGCAGATTTATCCCAGTCACTTCAATAGGGAGAAGTGCTGGGCTGAGGAGGGGCTAAAATGAAAAAGATAAAAGACTTAGGGTATGTTCATACGGCATATAGTGGTGCGTACCTGTGCGCGCCACTGTACGCCTGCTGTGAAAAGTACGCGCTGGCTAAACAACGCTCCAGTCTGGCTCCTATTGACTTTCACTTTCCCCGATGAGTACCCATCCAAAAGAAGTGATGGGCGCGTATTGTGAATATGCCGGGAAATCATAGCACTCAGTGATTGCTATGATTTTACCCTATTTGAGGGGCATCCTTCGAGCGCATTGCAGTGCCCCGCAAATACACCATGTGAACATACCCTTATGCTCTAAATGGCTCTGTTGCAGTGCTGAACTCCAGTTCCGCTGGTCAAAGCCAAGGACATCATGTTCATGTGACCCTACAGGCTTTTACAGGCCTTGGTGGTCTGTGCCTGTTTGAATGTCACATGACCGCTGAGCAGAGGCGTAACATGAAGCTCTTGGGCCTCAATGCAAAAAGTTAAATCAGGCCCCTCAACTATTATGTGCTAATTATAATGCTGGTGTCTTTCTATCTGGCAGGAGGGATTTTGGGCCCCCTCAGGCTGCAGGGCCCGGCAGCGACTGCTACTTCTGCACCCCCTATACCTACGCCCCCAGCCACTGAGGCCTGTGATTGGATGCAAGGTCACATGTCAATGATCGTGACATCATCAGCAGGTGGCCTGAGTTCTGCGCTGAAACGGAGACTGTTGGAAAAGTGAGTCTCTAATTTTTTATTCTATTTCACCCCTTCTCCCTGGTCCATTAATTTTTTTTTTTATTTTTTTTTTTACAACTGGACCCCATTATGGAATAATTGGTCCTTTTCAGCATATTATAGACGATATCTTAAAAATCAAATGTCGTGTTTGCTACTACTAAATTATTAGTTTGCTTGCTTTATTTTCTAACCAAGAATATAGTTTTTTTCTACAGTTTTCACACATTTTTCCTTATCCCCCTGTGAAAAGAATCTTGTCCGGATTCCAAGACCCCATCTATGCCAGCATACTGAGAACACTTTGGAACATTAAAGTGATTTAAGTATTCTGGTGGCATAACCTAAATTCTTGGGATTTTTTTGTACTACAGTACTTTGTGCGGCTGAAGTGTGTTCCATTGCCATGCACATTTGAAAACCAGCGCTTGTTGCTAGGCAACCAAATATTAAGGCTGAGAACCGCTGAGATCCACTATACTTACAGTTCCATGAAGGTTTAATCTGTAGCTAAATTTATTTCCTGACTATTGGATATTTAACTGACTGATGTTAATGCCATTATTTTTCAGAATGTTTTAGAAAAATCCCACAGTCTGGTATATAATACAGCACGGTTGTATTGAGATGCTGATTTTTTGTCACTCCGTGAACAATAAATACTTAATTGCATTTGCATACTGTGGGGGTTTTTTGTAATTTCAAACCCCACTTTTAGCATTTCGCTCTAGTCTACATCATGAGTGCAAAGAACGAACATTTCATAATTCTCTACTTATCAGAGTGAAATCTAAACTATAAATAAAAAGCTATTAATTGCTTTTTCTAAGAACACAATTATAATTGTAATCATCCGCAGGCATCAAATAAACTACGACAATCATCTATCAATTATATTGCTTTAATCACAGAAAAATGTTATAATTGTACAATAATGACAGCCATGCGGTTTGTAGATTTATGATTTTAGAAGTAATAGTAAAGGAGAGGGCTTGCCCCATAAGTTAAAGGTGTTATTCCAATCCACCAACATTTATCACCTCTGAGATAGAGGTAATGATTATTAGATCAGTGGTGCTGGGACCTGTGGGACCCCAACTTTTCAATGTGTCCCCCACCTGCTTAAAGGGGTTTTGCAACGATCTAATGTTAACCTTCAAAACAGGTATTTAATCAATTTTCTAAATATATGTAATTATAAAAAGTGTGGCCTGTGAGAGCTACAGACTGACTAAGATGCCCTTAGTTTCCTGACTGTTTACATTAGCTAGGTCCAGGAGCTGATCTGGCCCCCCTTCTGTTGTTTGTACTTCTTATCTCATGGCAGGGCACATGAATGAGCTTTGAAGGGAGTGGGAGAAAAGAGCCTGTGTCTTTTGTATAGAGAATCCACTGGTTGTAATGTAATTATCTGAGGAAACATGCAGACACTCCCTGCTCAGCCTCCCCTCCCCTCTTCCCTCCCCCCCCCCGCAGCAGTCCCTGAATGAACAAAAGAATGCTGCCTGCTTGGAACTTCTCTCCTGAGCAGATAAGCAGATAAGAGTTAGTCAGGGGCGTTGCTAGGGTCCTAAAACATCCGGGGCCCGGGCCCTTTGTGTTTTGCTCAGTAGGGCTGGGTTCACACGACATTTTTCACGCCACATTGTGAACTGCGGCAATGATGTGTTTTTACAGAGAAAAACCTTTGTTTCCTGCCCAACTAATTTTCAGCATTTCAAACATAGAGTGACCCTATATCTATATACCTGCCTCAGCAGTCACAGCACAATGAAAATCACCAATGACAAATTTACTTTTTCAAAACCCCTCACCTCCATATGACAGTGTAATACCCCTCAACAGTCACCAAAACATACACCTACACATGGAGCAAATATACCCGACAAATGATTGTTACAAAAAACACTCCTACAAAACCGGACCCAAAACTATTACTACAAAGGACCAAATAATCCTGCCAGATCCTGACCGAACACATCCCCACATGTGACCATCAGCTGTACACAGGCTCTGATTACATATATTACCGCCATACAGGGACCATATAGTTGTAGATACTAGTTGTATGTAGACTCTGCAGACAAAATAAGTGATTACACTGCAGTTACATTTAGTGACTCACAGGAGACATCATTTCTAATCAGCGTTGTTCACTTTCCCTTTTTCTTTTTCCATCCGGTTCACACCTTCATGTGATATCTCCCGGCCAAAACTCGTCCCTGAAAGATTTGGACACAAATATCTTAGAATCCTCACATTTCCAGCAACTCCTTAATATAGGTATATAAGTCCCCTCAGTTAGGTAGGTGTATAGGTCCCAATTAGGCAGGTAAAATAGATATAGGGTCAATGTCAGGCAAGTATATAGATATGGGGTCAATGTCAGGCAGGTGTATAGATATAGGGCCACTTTCAAGCAGGAAATATAGATATGGGCCACAGGCAGGTATAGGGGGGCACAGGCCGGTATATAGGGGCACTGAGGCAGGTATATGGGGCCACAGGCAGGTATATGGGGCACAGCAGGTAATATGGGGGCACTGAGGCAGTATAATAGGGGCACTGAGGCAGTATATACGGGCCCACAGGCAGGTATAGGGGGCCCACAGGCAGGTATAGGAGGCCACAGGCGTATAGGGGCCGCAGGGCAGGTATAGGGGGCCGCAGGCAGTATAGGGGGCCACAGGCAGGTATAGGGGACCACAGGGGGGTATAGGGGGACCACGGCAGTATTTTGGCCGGCGGGCAGTATAGGGGCCACAGGCAAGTATGGGGGGCCCACAGGCAAGTATAGGGAACCACAGGCATTTATATGGAGCCACAAGCAGTATAGGTGGCGCGGGCAGGTATAGGGGGCCACAGGCAATATGGGTGCCACGGCAGTATAGGGGCCACAGGCATATATAGGACCACAACAGGCAGGTATAGGGGGCCACAGCAGGTATTGGGGACCACAGGCAGGTATAGGGGACCACAGGATATATGGGGGCCCCGCAGGCAGGTATAGGGGGCCACGGGCAGGTATAGGGGACCACAGGCAGTATTAGGACCACACAGGCGGGTATGGGGGGGCCAGGAGGTATGGGGGGACCACAGGCAGGTATAGTGGCCCAAAGGGGCAGTATATGGGGCCGCAGGCAGTATAGGTGGCCGCGAGGCAGGTATAGGGGGCCCACACAGTAATAGGGGGCCACCGGCAGTTAAGGCGGCCACAGGCAGGTATAGGGGGCCACAGGCATTTATATAGGGCCCACAGGCAGTATTTTAGGGGCACCGAGGCAGGTAAACGCTAAAAAAAAATAACAACATTAATACTCCCCTTAGCACCCCCGGCGAGCGCTCTGTCCTTTTCAAGCCCCGCGCTCCTCGCAGCTCCTCGGGCGCACACCCTGTGACGCGCTGTGCGCCGAGGACAGGCAGCGGGTGATGAGGTTATTACATCGCGCCGCTGCCAGCTGAGCCCCACGGGGCCGCGCCGGGTCCTCAGCCTAAGAGGACCCGGCGCGGCCCCGCCTGTGTCGGACCCGGAGACGTCCGACACTGTCTGCGGGGCAGGGAGCGCTCGCTCTCTGCTCCGCAGTTGCCCGCGTTGTATGTCGTCCAGCGGACGCACATGTAGCTGCCAGGGGCCCGTCGTGTCTCCAGGCCCATGGCAGCGGCCTGGAGCCCGGGAGGTTAAGGGCACAAAAGGCTTTTATTCGGGCCGAGCCCGGACAAAACAGCCCTAGCGACGCCCTGGGGTTAGTTATACAAAAGGCCTCGTTCACACTGCTTATTTGGGCACTGATTGGAGCCGTACTGCGCGCCGTATTTGCGCTGTAGTACGGCTCCAATCCGTCCCAGTAACTACAGTAATCCACTGTGGATTCTGTCTCTTCTCCCTGCACGGCGACTATGCCGACGGGGGAGAAAGTGACATGCACATTATTTACGGCGTGTACGCGCCATGAATAATGAGTGTCTATGGGGCCGGCGAGCTTCCGGTCCCTCGTCCCGCCCCCGCCCCGCTGCATGGCTGCCGGCGTAATTGCGGGGCGAAATCCGTCCCCGCAATTACGTCGGCAGTAAGCCGTGTGAACATTGCCTAATAGTTATCCTCTGTGGATTAGACAAACAATGTTTACTCAACTACAGAGACTATCAGCCTTGGTAGCGTGCATGGGAGGTGGAGCGATGACATCACAGAGGAGGTACTTGATTTTTAAACACAGAAACACAATGCCCCTTTACTCAAGACTTTAGATCAGAGTATCAGCCTGTTAGGTGAGGAAATCACTTCTTGGCAAAACCCCTTTAAGTACATGACTGAGCTAAAGAGGCATTGGATTGACTGGTGGTTGACAATATGGTCTAGTGCATAGGTTATAAATATGCAGCAAATCAAACTGAGCTCAAACAGAAAAGATACACTTACTTGTTCAGCTAACCCCACATGCGAAAGGTTACAGCAGGGACCTGCCTCTAGCAGCCATAATAAGAACTAACTAACCCCATAAATGCCGCGGTAATGACATCCACAGCATGTCAAGGATTAGAGAACAATGCTAAGAACCGTTCCATCATGGCTGCCTCCTAACTATTCCTTTTAGACCCTGCTATAGGCAATGTGAAATAGGAAAGACATTTTTGTACACTGCTCTGCAATATATTGCTATTTCAGATAACTATATTAGTAGTCAAGTACTCTAGAGGGACTAAACGCACAAATAAAAAAAGCTTAAAAAATAAATAAAAGTTCAAAATATTACCATTTTGCTAATTTACAAATAAAATACTGAAAACAAGTTTAAAAAGTTACACATAAATGGGATCACCACATCTGTAAAATTATTGATCTGATCAAAATATAACATTATGCATCCTGTACAGTAAATACTGTAGAAGAAAAAAAATACCTAATTTTTTGGGGGGGAAATTCGCATAAAAAAATTTGAATAAAAAGTGATAAAAAATTTGCATGTAACCCAAATAGTACTAGTAAAAACCACTCTACAGCCTGCAAACAATGAGCCCTCACTCAGGTCCATAGATTAAAAAAATTAATAAACTTTAAACCCTCATAGATCTATGTAGATGGAAAAATAACGACGTTATGGCTTTTGAAAGGAGTGAAGAAAGAATAAACGCGACCTAAACAAAAATCCTTGTGGTAGGTAGGGGTTAAATTTCAATCCATCTAGTCATAAAAGCTGTATGATGCTTTTGGACTTTTCCATGTCAAACAGTTAACTGCAATCATCCGCCCCATCTCATTATCCACTAACTGCCTCGCCTTTGAGTTGAGAACACCACCATAGAATTTGGCGTAGGCTGCAATGCCTGCTACCCAAGTAGTTATGTGCACACAAGCAAGTTACTTCATTCACAACAATTTCCAGCTTTGTACATTTCCCAACTTTATACTGAAACCTTCCATGTTCTTTCAGACCAAAACTGGTCGCTACAAGGACACAATGCAAAAAACTAACTTTTAGGGACTTTAGCTGGTATAAGGTGTTTACTGTTCCTCTCAGCTGTTTTTTCAAAGTCAGGCCACAGCTGCGGATAGGAGTAGGCTCGAGATTTCCATCAGGTGTTGTGAAGACCCTGAGTTAACCAATGCACTGAAAATGGAACCTGAGAGTGTTGGGAGGTAAGTGTTTTGTCGCAGGAAGAGACCCGGATTGGCCGCAGCAAGGCGATGAAATAATCTGGCCTTGCTGTGGCCAATCCAGTTTCCTCCTGTAACTAAATACTTTCCTAAAGTGTTCTGGGATTCTCCTGGCGCCCTCCAGTTTCATTTTTAGTGCATAACTTAACTCGAGAGCTTTACAACACCCGCCAGAACTTTCAGGCCTACATGCATCCAAAGCCGAGGCCTCAATTTGAAAAAGCAGCCGATGGGAATAGTACACACTACCAACTACCAAGTGATTTAGGTACGCCTTGAAAAAGCAGAACACCCAGGGCTCTATGACGGGGACAGAGCTTACCCAGAGCGTCTCAGAGCTTACCACCGGGAGAAGTCTAAGGGTATGTTCACACGGCGTTTATGGATGCGATTTTGGATCCGAAAATCGCATCCAACAAGCAGGTGTGGGTTTGGATGCGTTTTGGCTCCAGCACGATCGCACCCTATAGTTTTAAATATGGCTCCTGCTGCGTCTTTCGGATCAAGAATTGACATGTCAATTCATAGAACAGCTCCGAAAGAGAGATCCAAAATACTCAAGTAAACACGCATTGGCGTTCACTTGTCTGAACTCTGATGCGTGTTTTTCATTAACAGCAATGTAAAAGCACCCAGTTTATTACTAGATGTGTGTTTGGGTCTGAAAAACGGATCCAAACATGCATCTAATAACGTATGTTAACATGGACTCAACATGCCGTATGAACATACTCTAAGAGGAGGTAGGAGAAGTAGGTCACAACCTTTTTCCGCCACTACTGAGGCTCACTATGGGAATACAGGTAACCACGGCTTATTTTTATAACTAGGGCTAGTTTACTGCAACTAGGGCTCATTTTTTGAGCAAGGCTTATATTTCAAGCCTACTCCAAAAACCTTGAAAAATACAGCTAGGTCTTATCATCAGGGTAGGACCTATTTTTGGAGAAACGGCATACACCAACATTTTGGTACTATTATTGGCGCTCAATGTTGTATGGCAAACCATACAAGCCATGTCCCTTTACTGCTAAGCCTCACACCTTGTTGAGTGAGGGACAAAAAGGGTCACATGTATGAAACCTATGTAGAAACCTATGGGGAAAAAAGTGAGTTTTAGACCAAAACCGTTTCATACATGTGTCCCAAAGTGTCTGTACCACATAATAAACAAGGTGTCAGTTTTATAAAAGGATGAAATTGTATATCTATCCCAATGTTTGTCTAAGCTTGAAAGAATTATGTGGATTTTCCATACACGTCGGTTGTTGACTGTAACAGACATTTTACAGCTCCTCAGTCCTTCCTCATACTGCTTTCATTTTATAGTTAGCTGTAAATCCAACAAGGTACTCCATGACACCTTATACTAAAGATTAGCCAGTAATGATATTCAACGATGATTCTGTCTCAGCTGCAAAGTTCTAGTTGTGCATTGCCTCAGTGCACACATTCCTTGATGAGATTCATTGTGTGATGTTCTCCATCCAGCAACTCAGCAAGCATCTCACATCTTTGAAAGCATGAAGGCCCAAGCTTGCATCGCATCATCCATTAAATATGACAGTGCTGCTTAGACTGTGGATAACCCCCATACACATTCATCTAGATCTTTATAGTAATCGAGTACAAGCGATAAGTGCAGCGTTGAAGGCACCTAGCAGATGGCCATCAGATTTTTATACTTGTAGTTTAATGTCAACTCAAATAATAGACAAGATCACGTGTTTCCAAAAAACAATGTATAGCTTCAAATTGGATTAAAGGGAATATGTCGCCAATTTTTTTTTTTACTTATTAAATCAAGCCCCTGATCCATATGCTTTTCCTGTCAGTTGTTTTTATTTCCTGATTGTAGATTTCTCTATTCGGCCGTCTATATATGATTGTGGGGAAGACATTCTTGCTTGCACTGCTTTAACAGCAGTCAGAGAGATACTTTACAGCAGCTTCATGCCCATAGGATTCTTAAGACAGTTTCTGTCCCATAGACGTCTATAGGATAGTTTTCACTGTGAAGGCAGGGGAGAGGGGGAGCTGTGACATCTCCTCTTGTGAGTGGTGGATTCTGTGTTATCTGTACACAATGGTGTCTCCTTTCAGTTTGACTCTGCTGTTACTGATAATGAGCACACTGCTGAAAAGCTCTCTAAACAGAACAGGAAGTGTCAGACGATTATTAGGCCTAGTGGCCAAAGTGAAAACTGCAGGACTTAGGAATTATTTAAAAAAATTGAAAGTGATCTGGAAAATAAAAAAAAAACATAACCAAAAATTCCTACAAAATGTGTTTAACATAAAAATGTGAGTTAAACACCAAGTAATTTTTTGATGACACATTCCCTTTAAGCTAAACATAGAAGGTTGTTTATTTATAATTACTCTTCTCACTAGGTCAAAAAACAGCACTGGGTTGCTTAACGGGAATATGCAACCAGTACTTTTTCAATACAAGACATTGGCATCTAATCATTACTGATCTATTTATAATCTGGGATACAGCAAGCTTTATCTTATTTTTAACAGCAAGTGCATGGAAGAAGAAGCAAAAAGAAGCAAATAGTGGCAAGGTCTCCGAAGGGATTCTCACATTAAAGTATAATGACCAAACCCGTTTAGTTAGTAACCAAGGTTGTCTACAACCAAGGTAATTGGTTGCTAATGAAGCAGTTGATATCTGCTTGTTTTGAAGGCTGACAAATACTTCCTTATGTTAGAATTGATAATAGTATGAATTAGCTGCAGTGCTGTAAAATGTACCAAAAATAAAACATAAACAATACACGATATTAGATACTATACAAAAAAAGTATTTCAAATGTATGTATCTCATGATCTTCCAGAGAACACATGTGATACAGCTCCCAGAAAAATATAGATTAAATAAATTAATATAAGGGTTGTTCACCCCGGCGTTTGGATCCTTTTTACGATCCGTTTTTTCGCACTTGAAAAGCCCCATCCGGAAAGCGGGTCCGCAAAAAAGCAGCAATGGATACTTTATTTGGATCCGTTTTGACTGCTTTTTCAGCTGCGTTTTTACGCATCCGCTTTCCGGATGCGTTTTTTGAAGAGGAAGAAAAAGAGAGAGCCTCTCTCTCTCCCCTCTTTCATTGTTTTTGTCTGCCCCGGCTCCCATTCATTGTTTGTGTCTACCCCCTTCTCCCATTCATTGTTTGTTTGTGTCTGCCCCTTCTCCATTCATTGTTTGTTTGTGTCTGCCCCCTTCTCCCCTTCATTGTTTGTTTGTGTCTGCCCCCGGCTCCTTTTCATTGTTTGTGTCTGCCCCCGGCTCCCCCTTCATTGTTTGTGCCTACCCCCTTCTCCATTCATTGTTTGTTTGTGTCTCCCCCGGGTCCTATTCATTGTTTTTTGTCTGCCCCGCTCCCATTCATTGTTTGTGTCTACCCCCTTCCCATTCATTGTTTGTTTTTGTTGCCCCCTTTCTCCCATTCCTTGTTTGTTTGTGTCTGCCCCCCGGGTCCTATTCATTGTTTGTGTCTGCCCCCGGCTCCTATTCATTGTTTGTGTCTGCCCCCGGCTCCTCCGCTGTCACCGCTGCCGCTCACCTCCTCCGCTGTCACCGCCGCCGAACACCTCCTCCACTGTCACCCGCCGGCCCCCAACACCTCCTCCGTTGTCACAGCCCGCCAACACCTGCGCTGCCCCACACCTCCGACGTGCCCCGGCATTCCTGCGCGCCGCCGCCCCACACCTCCGACGTCGCCCCCCGGGATACCTGCGCCGCCGCCGTCGCACACCTCCGACGTCACCCCCCGGGGTACCTGCGCGCCGCCGCCGCACACCTCCGACGTTGCCCCGGCATACCTGCGCCGCCCCCGCCGCACACCTCCGACGTCGCCCCGGCATACCTGCGCCGCCGCCGCCGCACACCTCCGACGTCGCCCCGGCATACCTGCGCCGCCGCCGCCGCACACCTCCGACGTCGCCCGGCATACCTGCGCCGCCGCCGCCGCACACCTCCGAGTGCCCGGCATCCCTGCCCGCCGCCGCCACCCCACCTGTGCCGCCCCACCTCCGCTCCCGACCTCACCTCGCTCCCGATGCCCCCTGCGCTCCCCCGCTGCCGAGCACCCCTTTTCCCCCAGCGATCCCTCCAGCCCCCAGTGCGCTTTTGCATCCGCTTTCAGGATGCAAAGCGCGCTGTTACGTCCCCGGGAGGTGGAGCGTTTTGGACAGGTGCCAAAAGCAACTCCTTTGTAAATTTTTAAAAGGGGTTGCAAAAAGCGAGCACGGGAGCCCCCAAAGCGCATCGGATCCCCCGGGGGGAACAGCGAGGTTTTCTTCAACACAATGTTAATCACACTGACAATTGTTAGATCCGTTTTGCGGATCCGTAAAACGGATCCGTAAAACGGATCACAAAAACACCGTGTGAACAAGCCCTAAAGGTTTTGTATTAAAATATCTGTAAAATTGACGTGCACACACAACGCCGATGCGTTTTGAGCAGTTTGTTGTTTTAATCGTAACAGCTTAGTGAGTGCAAATCTTTTTTATAGATATTTTAATATGGATTAAAAATTAGGTTTTTTATATTTTTTTTGGGAGCGGTTTCACACTTTTTCTCGGAATTCTTTATCCGAGTCCTTTAGGTGATCCATGCACCCTTCACATATTGGATTCATACATACTAGGTGAGCTGGTTCTAAAACAATGGAATATCATGACTATGACCATCTGTTTATGGGATATTTTTAGATAGGGGGAGTAGAGGTTTATGTGTCTAAACAAAATGTACTTTATAATCCTTAATCACCAAGGGTATAGTAGTTGAAAATCCTGTCTTGATCAAGGGTTATCACTGGTTTAAACTATAGGTGAATGTTTTTTTCCCCAGCAGCAACCACTGCCAATGGTGCCCTGCAACTGACGTTATTTAGAGTTGAAGCAGTTCTTTTCAATAGCTCTCTATTCTCGCTGATTAAAGTACCAAATTGGTAACTTTTTTCTATAAAAGTCCATATTTCCTAATATGCCTCAGTTAAAGAAGTTTTCCCAAAAGGGAATTCATAAAGTATTGAGTCTAAAACATGGTTAATGGTGAGAGTGATAGTACAATTATATTTTAAAAAAATTCAAAAAAGCCCTTTGTGAAAGTAAAGGGTTGGAAAAATGCACAAAAATTTTTTGATCGTGATGAGGAAAATGTATTACTTTACAAGTACCTACCCCCAACCAAGATAGATGCGCATTGAAAAGAAGAAGGTTTTTTTAATGCAAATCAAAGGGTTTCCTTGAACCAGAACTATGTTAAAAAGTTTTTCAATTTAAAATTTCGCTCTGTAAATTAAAATTTTTTTACCAATTCCCAGAGAACCCCTTTTAAAGGGTTTTTCACTACAAAGAACCTTCAAAAAAAGGGAACACAAAAAAAAGTGTTTTCCAAATATATTGCTTTTTTCATCTTTTTTTTTTAAAGGGTTCAAATGTTTTATCACCTTTCTTTTGCTCTTCGGGTTCCCCTAGTGGCCCCCCTTGTACTTCTCCCCCCTTTTTTTGTTTATCTGATAAAACAGGGATTGACATCATCACACAGGTCATGGGGAAATGAAAACTTGTGTGTTATTGATCTTTCAGACAAAAGGGTAGTAATGACTCACTGTTTACAATACCCTCAGAAGCTCCCCAGCCTAGAGAAGGTAATTTATTTTAATCTAGCTGAAGGAAGTCTGAAAACACAAGCTCATGTGTTAATTACGACGCTTTTTTACGAGGAAATAGCAAGCAAGGAAAACATTAAATTTATTCACATCCATAAAACTTTGGAGAGCAACCCCCTTTGACCACTTACCGCCGCAGCTAGTTTTGACCTTCCTGACACAGCCCCATTTTTTAAATCTGATACAGTATGTGTCACTTTATGTGAGAATAAGTTTTTGATACTTTTACCTATCAATGTGATTCAGAGATTGTTTTCTCATGACACATTGACACAGAACTGCTATGTACTGGTCTCTATGGCAACTGTAACTCACCACCTGGCCATGCCCACAGGCTATTGTAAAGCTTCCGATCTGACAGGTAAGCAGCCAGCAGCAGTGATGATCGCACCGCAGCTGAACCCACAGAAGAAGATTGCTCCTTCTGTCTTTCCCTTAGCTGTGGTGATTGCGATAGATTGTGGCATCCAAGGGGTTAATCACCTGCGGCCGGAGTGAGCTCCGGCTATGGGTGGTGCATAATGAGGCCAGCTGTAATATACAGCTAGTCCCATGTTGCAATCGTGCAGTCTCCGCTTGAGAGCTTGCATGATGTCCAGGACATACAGGTATGTCCATTTGCAGGAAGTCACTTCCCACTAGGATGTATCGGTACATCCAATGTCGGGAAGGGGTTAAGAGAATACAAATTATACGATTCAATACTAGGCTGCTGCCAATAATAGTCTTAACAATTACGCAGCAAGATATTTGTGTTACTTAGAAAAAAAAAATCACAGTTTTATTTAGCATGAAAAGAAAGCGCTTCAATTTCCTGAGCATTGTTTGCATTACCATTCAATCAGAAAAACAAAACTGCTGTTATTTCATTATATCCATCAATTCATGCAACACCTTGAAAATAATGAACAATGAATCATTTAAAAATAAGATTTCCCTTTTAGAATAATGGAGGTTTGCAGAAAGAGGTTAAGTCAACTTGAGGGTTCCTCACTGTTAAAAATGGCAGAAATTCTTCTGCCACTTTACCTCCTTCCCCTCTTCACATTAGATCTCTTCTCAGGCGGTTGCTTGACAATCATTTCAAACAACTTTCAGGGCAGGATCAGCTGACCAGGTTGCGCACCAGAAGCTGGTTAATGAAGTAGCTACTGTAAGCCTTCATAAAGCTCCTTCAGGTTGGCAACCAAGGTACAGAGTATAATCCATGTCCTAAAAGATTGTTGCTAGGAATCTGCTAGCATTATGTTCTAGTGATCTAGCATCTTGTTCTGTTTTGTCTTGTCCGGTTCTAATGATTGTATCTAGTAGTCTGTTTAAATACATTAAATACATAACAGCTCACCCAAGTTATGGAGAGGTTAAGAGCACAGCTAGACCCATCAAATTCAAATGGAAAATCCAGCATAAGACTCCACAATAAGAAAGTTAAAACTTGACTTCTATTAATAGTGTTAAAAAATGAATCATACAGAGTACATATAGAAGACACTTACTCGTTTCAGTAAGCCACCTTGATCATAGCTACTTTGGTTTCTTGTGTGTTTCTGGATGTGTTTAAGTTCCTCTGTGTCAGTAGTCAGGTCCGTATATTACCAGGTCCTGTTTGATACTATCTTGTTCGTATTGTGGTCAGTTGTAGCCTAGGGACATTTATTGGGGACAGAATATGGTCAGGGGATCTGGTGTGAGTGACAGCATTAAGGCTAGGTCTAGGAGAAGATTTTGGAAACGTTAATTATGGTCAGTTATCTTTTTCATGGACTTGCTTCCAGATTGAAGCCTTTATGGTGTCACCCTCACCCATGTCCCTGCCATTATCTTTCTCTTTCACTGCAGCTCCAATGTCTACTGGTGAGTCCCACCGTTTTTGTACTTGATACATACTTCTTAACATTTTTGCATGCATTTGCTAGGCTATTATTTGTTACAACATTTATCTTGAACCAACTAGCATTGTTACACTCATCAGGGATACTCTACTATTAGCTGAAGTGGAGAACTTGTGTATAGACAGTTTCCAGCTGGTATATTCAAGCATCACCACTTCACTTGTACTAGATCAATCACCCTGTTTAAGGCAGGCAGCATATTAAAAATTTGATCACCATACTCTAAGGCCTTGTCCCCATGGCACTGTTTTTCAGCCGGTTTTCGGTTTTGAAAACCGGCTGACAAACTTTTACACGGACCTTAATGGAAAATCTGTGCAGTGGATTTTCCGCATAATGGTTTTTCAGACTGCCGGTGGTCCGAAAACATAGAACATGTTCATTCTTCTGACCGGTTTTCGAACGGAATATGAACATGTCTATGTGAAGGGGGAGGGCTTTTCTCCGCTAACAGCGGAGAAAAGCCATCCCCTGGCGGCCGTGTGCACGGCACGAACACAGGACAACTACCGGTTGGATAAACTGACCGGTATTTGTCCTATGCCGTGTAAAAGACCCCTAGATCTAAACAGTTCAAAAAATATTGTAGGATTTGTTTAATAGAGATACAGTAGGTGACAATTACTGTTCTACTATATTCATTCATTTTAAATATACTGTGTAAGACTATGTTTTACAAAACAAAAGCTATTCTGTGCAGTTATTCTGGAAAAGGTGCAGTTGACAGGATTATTGGTTATATCCCATATGCACAATGTCATTAAAATACTATAGAATACATTACAAACCTGAGAATTCTCTGTTGTATCAAAGCTTACATTAACTATAAACCAATCCATATATAATTATTTATTTACAACTGCAGCAAAATAGATTTTCTGCATTATAAACGTGCAGAGATTTTAAGAAATACTCAAAAGCTTTTACATAATGAAAGATTTTTTATGATAATCCCGCTGCTTCAAATAAAAGCATTTCTAGAAAGTCAATACTTGAATTACAAAAATTGTATTAGGTAAGATTGTAAATGTGGCATTGTGGTTTATTGCTGAACAGGTTTTAGAGTGATGTACTTTGATTGAAAGATATAAATGAAAATTTGTATTTCAACCTTTTTCATTTCTGTCAATTCCATCTCTCTATCATTTTATTATCTTTCTACATCTAGCTGCTTATAATTATCTTTCTAAATCTACATATGTACTCATTTTAATCTGTCTACATAATTAAATATCTATCTATCTATCTATCTACTATCTTTATATCTATCTATCTATCTATCTATCTATCTATCTATCTATCTATCTATCTATCGAGCAGCCTGTCTTGTACCTCATTGGACCTTCCTTTCTTCATTCTCCTGAACTACAGCAAATCACAATGTCAAACAGTTCACTAGTTGTAAAAATTGTTCTGTATGAATATTAGCCTTTGTGGACAGGCTCACTTCTTGAAGTTACCACAGATTAGATGAAGATGCTGACATGCTTTATACAGCCCATTCGCCTTGTCCTAGACATGCTGTGTAGGATTTACATCTGAGAACTGTTAAGGCCATGGAAGCAAGGAAAAGTCGCTGTCATACTCCTTAAACAAATCTACGACGATGTGATTCTTGTGGCATGGACCATTGTCCTACTAAAAGTATCCTTCTGCCACAGAGTAAACCGCAGCTATGAAGAGATGAACATTTATCCACAGGTATCAGAAGACCAGGGGTGTGTCAAGAAAACATTTCCTACATCATCTCCACCAATCTGAACTGCTGACAATGGACAAGAAGAATTCATCAGTTCAGATCTGTGCATCAGCATGGTCAACAGAAATCTAAACTCATCAGGCAATATTTTTTCATTGCTCAGTGATTTAATTTTTTGTGTTCCTTTGCCCACTGTAGTCTTGCCTTTCAGTTTGCCTTATACAGCAATGGCATTTAAACTGGTTATCTACTGTTATAGGCCATCAATGCTAAGGAACTACAAGCTGTGCAATCAGACAAGTTACTTGGAGCACTAGTGTTGTAATTTGCCGTAAAGTGCTCAAATTGACATCTCTGGCCCGGATGTTAACTCCCTGTGTTTCAAACTCCCAGAATCTCTATGGCCTATATCCTCATTCTTCACTTCCCATTTTTATAAACTCAGTACAGAGAAAACAGCGTTCACCATCTTTCCCCATCCAACTAAACCTCTATGTCAGGTCTATCACAGTCAATGGCTCCACACTTTCCCCAGTCCCACAAGTCCGTTGCCTTGCGATATCCTGTAACCTGTCTTTCAATACACACATCCAGTGCTTTACCAGCTCTGACTACCTCCACCTGAAAAATATTTTCCAAATACGCTCCTTTCTTAACTTTGACTCAAACATGCCTGTGCATCATTCCCTACCTAAATTACGGCAAAATCCTTCTCCGTGGCCTCCCTACCATCTACCACCCTTGTTTTCCTTTAATCCATGCTCAACTCTGCTGCCCGACTGACTCACTTCTCCTCGTTACTTCTCTGTTTTCCTCCTAAATTACGGCAAAATCCTTCTCCTTGCCTCTACATCTACCACACTTGTTCTCCTTTAATCACAGGTGCTCAAACTGTGGCTGCCCGACTGTGAACTCAACTCCTCCATCATTACTTCTTGTATTCTCCATACATGGCCATTCCCTTGACTTGCTACCCATTCAACAGCTGGAGGGCCGCCAGTTTGACACCCCTGAGTTAAACCATGACATACAGGGCTCCTCATAACCTCTCCCCTCCATACATCTCTGCCTTAATCTCCAGATACGTCCCCTGAGTCAGTCTCTGATCCTTAAAAGACCTTCTCTGCTCTCCTCTTGTCAGCTCCTCACACAACCATCTCCAAGACTTCTCAAGTGCATCCCCAATACTCTGGAACTCACTTCCACAACACATCAGACTCTTCACTATCTTTACAACTTTCAAAAGTAACCTGAAAACCCATTTCTTCAGGAAAGCCTACACCTTAAAATAACCCTCCTGCATAACTATTATACAAACATCTCCATCCTTCACCTTCTCTCTCCTTCCTCCTCTATTGTGTAAACCCTACCGGGCAGGGTCCTTTCTCCTTGTTATGCAATGCTAATATTCTTTTTGTATTTTGTATTTGACCCCATTTGCTTGTACAGCACCCTGGAAGTAATGGTGCTTTAAAATAAATAAATAATAATAATTGTGCACTGCCTGTTCATCACAATGACTAGTCTCCTCTAGACATTTTCCTTTGAGTGAGTTGTTTATACCTCCTTTTGTGTAATGACTTTTCTTGATCACACCATTTTAGGTATTCTCTAAACACTTTTGTACAAGAAATTTTCATAAGGTGGACTGTTTTTTAATTACTGGGGCCAATAACAGTGCCTTGTTTCAGACACTTGGGTCTCTCTATTTTTCCATTTGATAGCTATCTATCACATTTCTACATCTTTTTATATCTCTACTTATATTTCTTTATCTTTTCACAGCTATCTATTCATTTGTATCTATTTATCTGCCCATCCCTTTATCCAACTACAAATTCATCTATTAATGTGTACATTTATCACCAACTGTCCACACTTTCCAGGAACGGAAACATGGTAGAGGATTTTTTTTGCACTTGCATTTATTTTTAGCTATAGTTAATTAGTAACAGTTGTTATAGTCCTTGTACTATTTTATGTGCTATGGTCATTTGTGGACTACATGTAACTGGAGTATGTCCTTATGGTGGCATAAAATGAAATTGATAGTATTGATAAATATGCTGTGAAGCTACTAGATACGAATATAGAGTATGTCCCCTAGTAACCTATGTAATAGGTGATTACACTGTCAATATCCATGAAATCTGTCCCTCTTCTTGCCCTAGAGAATAAAACAGATTTCAGATCTATTTCAGACTGAAATAGTTTGCATGTTCTGGCACATTGTATAAGCATCTTTTGCATTCTTAATCTAAAATTGGCTTCAGACCAATCACCATGTTACACTTTATGAAAACAAATGTTTGCCTCCTTCCCATTTTATGGGACTTTAATTCATGCCACCTGCACATGATGTAACAGAAGTTGAATAGGATCAGAAAATCACGGCAGTGTTGTTAAATTGTTTTACATGCTTAGAATTTCAGATGAGCCATGGGCCTTTTACTAAAGAAAAACAGAGACTGTGGAATGTACATACGGTCTAGACAGGGTTTAGAAAGTATGTACACAAATAGGTCCTGTCTATGGTAGTAGGGGGTACGTTTAAATATATTATACAACCCGATTAAACAATGACTGAAGCAGTAAAACTTTCCCCTGTTCATTAGTTAATGTGTATTCATATTATAGCCTTCAGCTGGGCTTCATTAATCTAAATCACGTCAAAGTGTAACCTTAAAGAGATTTTGGAATAAAGCCACACTTGTTCTTGTGAAAGAATGTCAGCCCCTTTGTATTTTCTAAGTATTCAGAGCATATGCAGCTAAACTGGATTCAATAAACACTTGGTGGGACTCATTTATCAAAAAGTTCAAAGTATAAATCTGGTGTCAAGAAATCAACACAGGAATTATCAAAGACAACAAAATCCTATTTTCATGGTTTGGTAGATTAATGTGATATTTTATTTCTATCATATTTACTTATTGGTAGATCAAATTAATTGTTATATTGTAAAGTAGACCTACTATATGCACACATTAGGATATACAGCTATATTATAGCATCTACCCTGTTTCCCTGAAAATAAGACAGCGTCTTATATTAATTTTTGCTCCTAAGGATGCACTATGTCTTATTTTCAGGGGAGGTCTTATTTTTCCATAAACAAGAATTCACATTTATTGTTAAACAATAAAAAAAAAATCATAATTTATTTATATTTATGTAGTCCTGTCATCACAAACGTCAGCATAACCAGCCCATCTCTGAAGCAACAGGTAACCTCAGTCACACTATGTCCTCAGTGTGCTGTGCCTGCAGTGTATGTAGTAAGAGACTCAGATCACCCTGTACAAGCAGCTATGCCTCCAGCTCTCCCTGCACAGATGGTATGTTCCACAGCTTCCTGTAGGAACTCCTGACTTGAATTGAAAGTAAATCCCTTCTACCTTTAATACTGAGCTAAATCCTCTGAATTGTTGATAATATGTATTTGAGAAGTCTTATAATTTCATCTACTATCAATGTTTGTGTGTGTGTGTGGAGGTGATAGGTGCTCTTGCAGCAATGACTTCCGCTAGGTCTTATTTTCAGGTGAGGACTTATATTTCTAGGCTTGAAAAAAAATCGCACTAGGTCTTATTTTCAGGAGATGTCTTATTTTCGGGGAAACATGGTATGGGTCTTCCACATCCGGCAATCTAATACATTTGTGGGAGCTGAAGACATCTAATGCATGATGCTGGCGTGGCCTACAGCAGAGGTTCTATCAGGACCCTCTGTCACAAATATTGTCAAAAATTAAGGAAAAAAATTACTCAGTATGATACAGAATAATTCAAATTACGACGTTATAGTCAATGGGGTCCGTTGGGTGCAATTGGTGTCTGTCATGTAACACATCTGGTATGGTCCTTATTTCCATTTCTCTTGTCCTACAGTTGACCAAAAAAATGAAATGGAAATCAATGCATGTGTGGACCTAGTCTAACCCTATTGATCTGATAAAGATCCATCTAAAGTTGTTGAGCTTTGGGTTGAACTCTTATACGCAGTACACGGGTTTAAAGGAATAGATATAGTAGCATGATACAAGATAATTCAAATGATGAACACCACGATGAAAACCTGATAGACAGTTCTCTAGTCAATAGGGTCTGTTGGGCTCTATTGGTGTCCGCCATTAAATGGATCTGATACCATCATTATTTTTGTTTTTCTGTTCCTGCAATGGAACAGAAAAATGGAAATAAATGCAGGTGTGGACCTAGCCTAACCTCACTGATCTGGTGTAGATACATCTAAAGCTGTGGAGAAACTTTGGTAGCGCAGCATGATACAAAGTTACATAGTTTGTAAGGCCTAAAAAAGACAGACGTCCATCCAGTTCAGCCTATTTTGCTAAAGTGTTGATACAGAGGAAGGCCAAAATCCTGATGAGGTAGAAGCCAATTGTCCTCATTTTAGGGAAAAAATTCCTTCCTGACTCCAATCGGGCAATCAGAATAAATTCCTGGATCAACAACCCTTCTCCAGAATCCTAGTCACTATAACCTGTTATATTATTACACTCTAGAAATGTATCCAGACCCTTTTTGAACTCTGTTAGTGAATTCACCATGACAAGTTCCTCTGGCAGAGAGTTCCACAGTCTCACTGCTCTTACGGTACTGAATCCCTTATGTTTATGTAGAAACCTTCTTTCCTCAATATATAGAGGATGCCCCCTTTTTCTGGATACAGTCCTGGGTATAAATAGATCTTGGGAGAGTTCTCTATATTGACCTTGAATATATTTAAACACATTAATTATGCCCCCCCCCCCTCCGCAACGCCGTCTTTTCTCTATACTAAATAACCCAAATCTTGCTAGTCTTTCTGGGTATTGCAGTCCACTCAGTACTTTTATTATTTTTGTTGCCCGCCTTTGTACCTGTTCAAGCTCTACAATGTCTTTCCTATGAACTGGTGCCTAAAACTGTACACAATATTCCATGTGTGGTCTAACCAGTGACTTGTATAATGGGAGAATAATGTTCCCATCATGTGCATCTATGCCCCTTTTAATACAACCCATAATCCTATTAGCCTTGGCCGCTGCTGCCTGACACTGGCTGTTACAATTAAGTTTACTGTCCACCAGGATTCCCAAGTCCTTCTTCATGTCACTTTTTCCCAGCATTATTCCGTTTAACATGGAATCATGGGGTGGATTTTTCCACCCCATGTGCATAACTTTGCATTTATCTGTGTTAAACCTAATCTTCCACTTCTCTGCCCAGGCCTCTAACTTATCTAGATCCCGTTTTAATAGAACATTATCCTCTATTGTGTTGATTACTTTACAGAGTTTAGTATCATCAGCAAATTTGGATATTCTACTGTGCAATCCTTGTGTATGGTCATAAATGAATATATTAAAGAGACTAGGGCCCAATACTGACCCCTGTGGTACCCCACTATTAACAGGAATCCAGTACGAGTATGCACCGTTAATTATCACCCTTTGTTTTCTATCTCTGAGCCAGTTGCTTACCCACTTGCACACATTTTCCCCCAGCCCAAGCATTCTCCTTTAACTTACCAACCTTTTATGTGGCACAGTATCATATACTTAAGAAAAATCTGGACACATAACATCCAATGCCTCACCATGATTCAGTCTAGAAAAATCTAGATATATAATATACAAGCCGGTGAGATTAGTTTGATAGGACTAATCCTTCATAAACCCATGCAGGGATGGAGTTATACATTTATTTTCAGTGAGATAGTCCAGGATAGCATCTCTGAGAAAACCTTCAAACATTTTACCTACAACAGAGGTAAAACTGGCCTATAGTTTCCTGGATCACTTTTTGTCCCCTTTTTGAATATTGGCACCACATTTGCTATGCGCCAATCCTTTGGGACATGCGCTGTTATTAGACAGTCCATAAATATTAATAATAAGGGCTTATATATGTCATTACATAACTCAATTAGGACACGGGGGTGTATGCCATCTGGACCTGGGGATTTGTCTATTTTAGTCTTCTTAAGACGGAGCTGCATGTCTTCCTGGGTTAGACAAGAAACATTTAAGGTGGAGTTTACATGATAGACACCATGACAGAAACCCAATGGACATCATTGTAGTCAGTGGGATCCATTGTGCTTTGTTGGTGTTCACCATGTAACTGATCTTGCACTGTCATTATTTTCACTTTACTTCCTAGGACACAACAGAAAGGCGGACATCGTAATGTAGGTGGGGACCTACCCTAACCGTATTTACGTGGAAATGCTGCAGTTATAGATGTGTGGAGAAACTTTGGGTAAAACCTGTGTGCTCAATACCCACACAAAGGCAAAAGCTTCATGCAGATGGTAATAACATGGATGCATTTGGTATGAATCCATTTATGGCATCAACACAAATATATAGGTCCATAATGTACGGTACCTCTTTGTGCTCCTGATTTCATATTAGTACATACCAAGGGCCACATGTATGAAAACTGTCTTGGTCTAAAACTCACTTTGTTTCCCATAGCAACCAGTCAGAACTCCCCTTTCATTTCATATAGTGCTCCGGAAAAATGAGAGGGGCGCTCTGATTGGTTGCTATGGGCAACAAAGTGAATTTTAGACCAAGACAGTTTTCATACATGTGGCCCCAAGTTTGTTTTTATCTCACACATTCAAACAGAATCCATGCCAGACATTTTTGTGCTGATGACAAGCTCATCCACATTCTTATCTTTTATAGGGACGATCTGCAACACTAAGGGCCTTATGTATGAAACTGTCTAGGAACAAGACTGGCCTGCAGTGATGAGCTGCTGAGTACACCAGGTCTGTAGCTATAGCAACCAGCACTGGCAGCCTATGAGGAGAGATTGAACAGTTCTTTAGCTATAGCAACCTGAGAAGCTGATGCAACCTATACAAAAGAGGATATCTAGGAATAGGTAGGACACTGTTAATGGACACATATTGCAAAGTGAGTTGTTTTTGCAAGATCTTTAACATAAAAAGCAATCCTTGTAGTGAGACAACCCCTTTAACACAAAAAATACAATCTTACTACTAGACAGTTTTCATACATTAGGCCCTAAATCGTTCGGCCCAGTTGTAACTGGATAAAAAGCTTACTTTTATACTGCAATGACTTTTGACATGTTATATTCGTATCCTTATATGACGTAGAAGACATAATATTTACCAGCTAGTGTAAAATGTGCATCTCTTTTAATGAATAGGAATATTACCTTTCAGTTGGGTGGTGTATTTTTCTGGACAGCGCAGCCCTTTATGTGTCTGTGATACAAATGTAGTTCTGTTGCTGTGCAGCTCTCACTGCGGGTGATGACACATAATGCAGAAGGACATAAAATGGCAGCAGTTTTTATCTTTTTATGGTTGATTGGTTGTTTTTCCTCTCTGATAGCTTCAGGCATGGAACAATAGAGAGGCTTATCAAACACTTCAATCTAGTTTGCTGAGTATAGCAGCTTAAGAGAAAATGGCTGCCTGACCTGTCGGGAATTGACCATGCAGGGGAAAATGAGGAAACAACTTGGCTTTGCTTTAACCTTTAAAATGATGGCACTTTAAAATGAAGAATCTGCACAGATCTGAAGTTAGTAAAATGATGTATCTACAGGGAATGCACAAGTAAATCGATAGCAAACTATCCTGCCACTTTTATTCTTCCTCACACACCAGTGCAGTAAACATGGTTAAAGCTGTATTCCCGTCATAAAATGCTATGATATATCATCAGGATATTATGATCAGTTGGGGCGGACCTCTGGGATCTCCTGCTGATTCTAAGAAGAAATGGCCTGGGGTTTTTCATTTATAATTTGCACAGCGGTGCTCCTGGCCACTCGCTTATAACATCTCATAACGATATGACGGATGAGCATTTGACCTGTTATAACCTTCATTCCAAAAAAAGGGATTGAGGCCACTTAAGCGTTTTTAGAGCACAACGTGACTTTTGAGCATCTGGGGGGAACTGCAATACAGCTTCATTCAAATACAAAAAACTATGACATAGCTGCAGTGCTTAAAGGGGTTGTCTCACTACATTGATTCATCTGTCCTCAGACCTGTTTTCTTGGTTTCACTTTGAATTCAGGGGCATGTTTACTGGCTTCCACTAGGCTGCAGTAGAAGCCAGGTCTGTAGCTATAGCAACCAGTGCTTGCAGCCTATCAGGAGAGATCAAACAGGTCTGTAGCTATAGTGACCTGAGGAGCTGATGCAGCCCATACAAGAATGGATATCTCAGAATAGGTAGGACATTGTTAATGGATACATATTGCAAAGTGACTTGTCTTTGCAAGATCTTTAACATAAAAAGCAATCCTTGTAGTGAGACAACCCCTTTAAAGGGTTTGTCTCACTACATCAATTAATCTTACCTCAGTCCTGTTTTCTTGGTTTCACTTTGAATTCAGGAGTGTGTTTACTGGCTTCCACTAATCTACAGTAGAAGCCAGGTCTGTAGCTATAGCAACCAGTTCTGACAACCTGATCTGATCAGAATAGATCAAACAGGTCTGTAGCTATAGTGACCTGAGGAGCTGATGCAGCCCATACAAGAGGGAGTATCTCAGAATAGGTAGGATAATGTTAATGGACACATATTGCACATATTTACAAGATCTTTAACATAAGAAACAATCCTTGTAGTGAGACAACCCCTTTAACTAACAGTGTGGCTTTTCCATTTAGGATCCAACCCCCTATGATAATTGTTGACAAATCTTTTATACACAGTCGAGACACATAATTATGACCTGCTTTCAATATCGGAAGTATTTGGCTCAGAAAGGAAGTCACATGTTGTGAGCTGGCTTGGTGGGTGTATAAAGAGTGTGATAGGCTGTCTGCACACATATCCCTCGTTGCTATCATGGGTAGAAGGGGCAATTTATCTGAATTGCAAAAAGGGATGATAATTGGCTTTCGGGCCGAAGGTGGCAGTATTTCTGAAATTGTGTAGTTTGTGATCTGTTTGTATGCTACTGTGGTGAAAGTGTATCGTGAGTGAACAAATAGCAGCATTATGAAAGTGATGTGAAAACAGAAGAACACTAGGTGGCATTAATGTGAGAAATAAACGTCGGCTACAAAGGTGAGCATGGGTGGACCAACATGCTACAGTGGAACAGCTCACTAGCAAAATGAATCAAGAGGCTCTGAGACATTTGGCTAAAACAACAGGCTAGAAACACCAGAGAACAAACAATTTGCAACCACTGCAGGAAGAAAACAAGTTAATGGTGGCAGTGTTATGGTTTGGGAATGTTTTGGTGACATTCTCTGGGCCCACTTATCCATGTGGAAGGAACTCTCATTCGATTTGCGTATGAATACATCTTTGAAGATCACATTCACCCATACATACCAAATGTCTTCCCTGAGGTATATGTGATCTTTGAGCAAGACAATGCGACATGCCACACAACTAAAATGTCCCACATTCAGGCTCGGACTGGACAACAGGGGAGCAGGAGAAACCTTTGGTGAGCCCTAGCTTATGGTGGCTCCCTGGTCAGGGTGGGCTACTGAGAATATCAGGCCTGGGGCTGCTTTTCAGGTAAAAAGGCAAAGAAAGAGAGGCAGAAAGCAAGAGTCATGTGCAGTCATGTACAGTAGCTGTAGGGTTCTAGGCACTCTATATTGACCCCATTTGTTGGAGGAGCATGTCTAGGCTTTCAAGTACTACTCTGGCCCTCTAATTCCCCAGACTTGAACCGAGATGAGCATCTGTGGGACCACCTCAATCATCATGTTTGCATTACAGATCCTCCTCCACACACCCTTCAGCAGCTGTGGGATGCACCTGTGACAACCTACTAGAACCTTACTGAGTGACTCTCAGCCTGTCTAGCTGTTGTCCATGCTGCACATGCTGGTTACTCTAGATATTAGCTAATGGTCATAATAATATGACTTAATAGAGTACATCAACATTTGCAAAACCTTGTATATGTATTGTCATATGTTCTGTTCATTTTAAGGTGCGTAAACACCAACAGTAGATGTCGGCTGAATATTCCTTCCAATGCACATATTTTCCGTAGGAAGAGGATACATCGCTACAGCCAAACACCTCTGGTGGCAGCTTATCTCATGGCAGAACCAAAGGAGCTGTTGAACATGTTTGATTCTTCTTTCTTGCGACATCATCTTTCAAGGGAGAGACAGGAGTTCCCTATACATACATTTCTCTAAGGGTATGTTCACACGGCTTATTTTGGGGCGCATTTTGCCGCGTATTTCACGGCATACTGCACTCTAAAATGATCGAAATGTGTCCCAATCATTACAGTAACGCATAGTTCTCATAGAGAACTATGGATTACGCCTCCTCTCCCCGCGCGTACAATATGATCATATTGTACGCGCGGGGAGATAAGTGACATGTAATGCATGTCTATGGGGCTGGCGGGAGTACGCATCGATCAACGTGACTACCCGAACACCCGGCGTAATTGCGGGGCGTACTCATACCTCCCAACTTTTAGAGATTGCAAAGAGGGACACATCAGGCCACGCCTCTAACCACACCCAAAAATATGACATCACACCAAGACACGCCTCTAACCACATGGATGCCAACTTTTTAGACGGGCAAAAAGGGGCACATTTTCAGGATTGCTTTGGATCCAATGGTAAGATATGAAGTAAGTTGTTATATAATCTACAGTGAGGAAGCAATCAGATACTTTTTACAGCAAGTTAGTCAGTTTATTGATGCAAATCTGTTTCTTAAATGAAAAAGAGGGACGTTTATACAGCTCAGTGGGACAGAGGGACAAGGGTTAAAAATAGGGACTGTCCCTCCAAAATAGGGACAGTTGGGAGCTATGGGCGTACTGTAAACTTTCAGTGCATCTTTATAACATAAAAAAGACAGAAATTCCATTATATGGATGAATCTCCCTCACAGATAGACTATGAAACACGAAACCTTTGGGTAACACTGCTGTGCTTTTCAAATGGAAAAACATGACATGTTGGCCTTTATCCTTGACAAATTCCAACTTCATTTGTTTTGTAGAAAATCCAGTGACCTAGCCCTTTATTGCAGAGAAACAAGAGGCTCTATAAACAACATTCAGAATAGTAGGGCTGGAGGATACAAAATAGTGAATTGGTCAGAATGTGAAAATCCCGAGATATAACATTACTGAACATGAAGCTCAGACAAGTCTTCACTAGTTAGATACAGATGTGTCCGCTGGAACTTTACAAATGAATATGACTAACATGACTAAAAGCTGTACACAGTCAAGTCACATTTTTATGACCCCCAGCTAGTATATAGCGTAATTGTCGGGTGTAGCAGCTCGATGGGCTGGGAGGTACCCACACACAGGTATATAGAGCCATGCTGACTGCAGTGCAAGGACCAGGGTAGTACTTGGAAGCACTACTTCCATGCTCTGGGTGTCCAACATCTCAAATTGTCTTGCTGGAACATCCTATCTTCCCCAGGGAAGACAATCAGCATGTATGAGTGTATGTAATCTGCAAGGATGGATTCATGCCAAAATCAGTTGAGAGTTCCTTCTACATGGATGAGTAGACCCAGAGAATGCCACCAAAACATCCCAGACTACGATGCTGCTACCACCAGACGGTGCTTTTCCAGCAATGTTGCAGGTAGTTTGTTCTCTAATGTTTCTCGCCTAAAGCGCCAACATCTATCCGTTCGCTAAAGCAGAAATCAGAAAAGGCAACCCTTTGCTACTCAGTGAAGGTCCAATTCTGACACTGGCATGAAAATTGGAATCTTTTCTGCCAATGCAAATTCATTAGCAGAGGTGCAGTGACCATCCGTCTGATTCTAAGCCCCATAAGAAGTAGGGTTTGTTAAGAGGTTTTGCCACAATCTCATTTCATACCTCCTGCATCCAGTTCTTCAGCTCTGTGTGCTCAGAAGCGGGCGTGTGTGATTTGTTTGAATTGCATATCATGTGACCCAGCAGGATGACATCACCAGGCCTTTCCTCTCTTTAGTCAAAGAAAGGTCTTTTAATGTATAGAAATGTAAATAGCTACATTGTAGCTCAGAGGTAACATTTTTGCTTTACAGCACAAGGGTCCTTGGTTCAAATCCCTGCAGGAACTCAACCTGTGACTTTTTTTTTCCTCTTTATCAATGCACATACCTCATTAAGGCTTCTTTTTTTTTACTTATTACTAACTAGTCCAAAGGACAGGAGTAGAATTATAGCGCCTGGGGTTTGAACACTCAGTAGCTGCCTGAGAGAAGAGGTGATGTTTGAGCACGTACGACCAGGACTGATGAGCTCTCAGCACTGGTCGTATCCCCTGGAGATGAGCTGTAAACAACGTATCACTAAAGGAGCAACTAAAACAAAAACGGTGCAGAATTTTTAATAACGATGAATGATGAAAATGTTTACTATTACTATTCAAACTTCCCACGTCAATTTTACTTTGTGGCAAAACGCCTTTAAACTGTTATTTTAGACACGTCTGGTAGCTCCCTGATTCATTTTGATATGAGCTGCTCCACTGCAACATGTCTGTCCGCCATTGCCCATTCAGCCCTCACATCGAAGGTACATGGTGCTCCACATTTTCCCCATAGCTTATTCACAGTTTTGCCATTTGTCATGATAGACTTTCACCACAGAAATACTGTTACCCTTGGCATGAAAGCCAATAATTATATAACTTTTTGCAACTCTAATAAATTACCCCTTTCACCTATGTGCAGACAGCTTATCACACACATTATATATCCACCTAACCAGCTCACAACATGTACCTTCCTGCATGAGCTACCTGCTGCCAATATTAAAATAGGAAGTACTCATAATAATTTGACTCAACTGTGCATAATGTTCAGTTCTGGATGAACTCATTACAAGTAGGGCTCACAATTTAATTTCCCTATCTCAGCCACAATTATGCAACATAGTGTCAATTTCATAGGATGCCAATGAACCTTGTATTTTATTTTTTTTATGTGATAGGAAACCTAGACTAACATGAAAAAACTATGTAATCTTCATGCAGTGGAAGCCCAGGCTGACTTTAACCCATGGTTTCAGTATAGTCAACCATCAGATAAGATTACCAGTAATTTATATACTCTATATTTATGTGCTCTTTCATGCACATCCTCCTGCCAATCACAAAGACCTGCTGACAGTCCCAATTAAAATGAGCTGTTTCGACTTTGAAAGTTGTCCCTGAAAATATACCTTTATCTTGTATACTTGCTAAAAATATTTAATTTCCCTTCCTATATACAGCAAAACACGTTACATCAAGAAGTCTCACTTAAAGTTCTAGTACACGTTGAACAATGTATTTTTGTTTGAAGAGTCCCATAACTGTTGTATAACTATAGTCAATTAATGGATGGGGTGTGAAATCTGCTGGAAAATCTACTTTGCAGGTGTTCTATTCCCTTACAGTCCCACTATAGGAACAATGTATCACTACACAGCACCCCTTTAAATTATGGGGCAGTCCAAATGAACAACACCCATGGCGGTTCTTTCAATAGCAGCTCTTCCCCTCTGGGTAACGGTGTGGGTCATAAGTGGTGGACTTGTTTCTTTCTAAGAAGCCAACTATGGTTAATATTAAGGGGGTTATCCAGTAGACAAAAATAATATTTTTTAAATAATATCTTTTGTGATTTACCATCATTACATTTTCTGTGGGCTTCCTGCAGTTCTATATCTGGGTTCAATGACAGGAAACTCAGTAGTCTGTACTGCTCCACACACAGGAAACAGTCCCATGTCCAGCCCAGGAGATCATGTTACAACCTTGTCCAAGTCCAGCCCAGGAGATCAGGGCAACCTCGGAAGTCACACCCGTTTAGCCTTGCTGCACAAGACTTTTAGGGACTCTTGTATGAAAACTGTCTAGGTCTAAAATTCACTTTGTTCCCCACAGCAACCAATCAGAGTTCCCCTCTCATTTCATATAGTGCTCAGGAAAAATGAGAGGGGCACTCTAATTAGTTGTTATATTAAACAAAGTGAATTTTAGACCTAGACAGTTTTCATGTGGCCCTTAATTTGAGGAAGAGAACAGGGGCATGCACTAAGACTGAGAGTGTGGAAGATAGACAAAGCACAGCAAAAGATCCTGGGGCATGTAATTTTCCTGACCAAAGGGAAACAACTATCAACCAGATAATACTGCTGCTCATCGCAGAGAAGGGAGGTTCCATACATATCAGGAAAAGTACAAATTAGCACAGAAGACATCACAGGGAGATTAGAAAAGAAACTTAAGCCACATTGACATTTTGGTCTCTGCTGCCAGATACAGTGAAGGAAATATTTATTCGATCCCTTGCTGATTGTGTAAGTTTGCCCACTGACAAAGACATGAATAATCTGTAATTTTAAGGGTAGGTTAATTTTAACTTTGAGAGATAGAACACCAAAAATAAAATCTAGAAGATCACATTGTATAAATTATATAAATGTATCTGCATTTTGCTAAGAGAAATAAGTATTTGATCCCCTACCAACCATTAAGAGTTCTGGCTCCTACAGACCAATTAGATGCTCCTAATCAACTAATTACCTGCATTAAAGACAGCTGTTTTAAATAGTCACCTTTATAAAAGACTCCTGTCCAAAGACTGGATGGAGCCATGTAACGCAAAATCCTGAGTGACAACCTCATTCCCTCCACCAGGACATTAACCCCTTACCGACATTTGTCGTACTCATACGGCAATGTCGGGTAGGGGTTCCCGCAAATTGCCGTATGAGTACATCAAGGCGATCTTGCGCGATCACAAGCGGAGCACGCAAGATCGCGGAATGAAACCCGCGTTATATTACCGCTGGCATCATGCCGAATCCCCCACGGCCGGAGTGAGCTCCGGCCGCGGGGGATTACCCCCCCGATGTCGCGACATCGTGGTCGCGACATCGCGGCTGCGGGCGGCAGGAGTGAGCTCCTGCGCCCGAGATCCGGCGCAGTAATGGCGCTGAGGCCGGTACTGAATCTCCTACCAGAAGCCCGGCGCTGAATGACAGCACCGGTTGTCTGGTAAACGTCACGATGCCACCAATGCATTGTGGGCAGGGTGACAGACAGTTGCCATGGAGACTAGCATACAGCTAAAAACTGTATGCTGATCTCCTATTGCATGAATGATCTGACGATCGTTCATGCAATTCCCCCTGGGGGAAAGTGTAAAAAGTATGAAAAAGTTAAAAAAATGTAAAAAAGTAAAACCACAACACACAAAAATAAAATTTAAAAACACGTACATCGCCCTTTTCCCCTTTACAAACGCCAATGCCCTAAAAAGATCAAAAATAAATAAAGTCCCATTTTTGGTATCGCCGCATGCGTAGCGACCCACCCTATAAATCTGTCATGTTTAATTAAAAACCCCGTACGGGTGAACGCCGTAAAAAAAAAAAAAAAAAAACAGTCACAGAATACCGATTTTTGTTCATCCGCAGCACTAAAATGTAGTAAAAAGTAATCAAAAAACTCATATCAACATCAAAGTGATGCAATTAAAACGTCAGTTCATCCCGCAAAAAAAAAGTCCTTACACAGCTCTGTATACGGAAAAATTAAAAAGTCTGGCTTTTTAGAAGATAGCGATGCATAAATATTGTTTTACACAATAAAAACACTTTTTTTTTCAAAAAAATTGTGATTTCAAATAAAAAAACTACATAAATTGGGTATCAGCGTAATCGTCTCAACCCACAGAGTAAAACTAACTTGTCACGGTTACTGCACGGTGAACGATATTAAAAATAAAAATAAAAAACACTGCTGGATTGCAGTATTTTATTCACCCTACCTTCCATAAAACAGATTTAAAAGCGATCATAAAGTCTTGTCCCCCCAAAAATATTACCAAAAAAACCGTCCACTCATCCCACAAAAAAAAAGTCCCTATACAGCTCCATAAACAGAAAAAATAAAAAAAAGTTATGGCTCTCAGACTGCGGTGATGCAAAAACGTGTTTTCCTTTTCAAATAAATGTGTTTTTATTGTGTAAAAGCAGTAAAACATTAAACAAATATACAAATGTGGTATGCTGTAATCGTATCAACTGCTGTGTAAAACTAGATTGTCATTTATACCGCACAGTGACCGCTGTAAAAAATAAAAATAAAAAAACACTACCAGGATTGCTGTTTTTTGTACAAAATGCTTCACAAAAACCTTAATAAAAAAGAGCATCATATGCCCCCCGTTTAAAGGTATCAAAAAAAACATCAACTCATTCGTAAAAAAACAAACCCACAAGCAGTCCATATGCAAAAAATTAAGAAAGCTTTGGCTGTCATAATACTTCAAATTAAAAAGCAAATTTTTATAAAACTCGCTTTTTTGTGTAAAGTAATAAAAATAAAAAATATATAAAATTTATATCATTGTAATTGTACCGACCCCCATAGTAAAGTATCCCGTCATTTATCCCGTTTTGGGAATACTGTAAAAGTGAAAACTCAAAAACAATGGCGGATCTGCGTTTCCCCCCTCCATTTCCATGGCCCAAGCTAAAAAAAAATACGGAACACCTGTGCGCCCAAAATGCAAATACACCCTTGGTGAGATCCCTGAGGGGTGTTGAATCCAAAATGGAGCAACTTCTGGAAGGTTTCAAACCCGTTTAAGTACTATGGGGGCTTTGGAGATGCGACATGGCCCCACCAATATCTGTGCGCCAAAAGCCAAATAGCACTCCCTCCCTTGTACCCCCTGCCATGCGCCCAAACAGCAGTTTACACCCACATGTAGGGTATTGCCCAACTTGGAAGAAATTGCGTAACACAATTTTGGGGCTTTTTTCCCAAAATTTCCCTTTTAAAAATTAAACATTTTCAGCTAAAATTGCAGATTATTGGAAAAAAATTATTTTTTTTTTTTATTTTCAGAGCCGAACGCTAAAAAAATTTGTGGGAAAAGCCTGTGGGGTTGATATACCACTACACACCAGGATATAATTTCCGTAAAGGGTGTAGTTTCAAATTTGTTTTTTTTTAGGGGTATTTATTAAAATTTTGGAAACTTAGGGTGTCCGCCAAACCTGAAATGGCCCCTAAATATAATCGTAAAAGAAAATGAGACCCAGAGTCCGTAGGTGCTCCTCCTATTCTGGGGCCTGTGGTTGAGCCAAAATAATGCACTAGGGCCACATGGGGGGATATCTCTGAAAACGGCAGAATATGGGGAATCAATATTAATTTGCATTTTCCCTGATCACATTTACCGTATTCTTGTCAATAAGTATAAACATTGAAAATCTGCAAAAAAAGTGAAATTTCAAAATTTCACTTCCACTTTGCTTTAATTCCTGTGAAACACCTAATGGGTTAATAAACTTCATAAATGCGGTTTTGAATACTTTAAGGGGTGTAGTTTCTTAGATGAGGTCACTTATGGGGGTATCTAACATACAGGTCAATCAAAGTCACGTTAGAACTGGACTGGTCCCTAAAAAATGTATATTGCAAATTTTCTTGAAAATTTGAAAAATACTACTAAATTTATAAGCCCCCTAATGTCGTAAAAAAAAAAAAAAGACATTTAAAAAAATGATGCCAAACTACAGCAGACATATGGTAGATGCTAGTTATAAACTATTTTTTAGTGGGAATAACTATCTGTCTTACATGCGAAATTTTTTTAAAGTTTGAAATTGGTAAATTTTTCACATTTTTCACGATAATTTGATATTTTTCACAAATAAACAATTATTTTTGGACCAAAAATTCTAACTATCTTAAAGCACAATGTGTCACGAGAAAACAATCTCTGAAAACACAGGATAGGTTAAAGTGTCAAAGAGTTATTCTCACATAAAGTGACACATGACAGATTTCAAAAATAGGGCTCTGTCAGAGAGGCCAAAACTGGCTCCGGCGGTAAGGGGTTAAAAATGGGTTGTGGCTGAGTCTTCCAGCAAGACAATGACCCAAAACATACAGCCAAAGCAACAAAGGAGTGGCTCAAAAAAAAAGCACATAAAGGTCATGGAATGGCCTAACGAGTCTCCAGACCATAATCCCATAAAAAATTATGGAGGGAGTTGAAGTCCGAGTTCCAAAATCTTTGATTTAGAGATAATCTGCAAAGGGAGTCCCAAAATTCCTCCTGACATATGTGAAAAACCTTTTTTCAAACGCAAAAAATGTCTGACTGCATGTTTTGCCAACAAGGGTTTTGCCCCCAAATTTTAAAGTCTTTTTTGCCATAGGGAAAAATACTTTTTTCCCTGAAAAATAAAAATAAATGTATAAAATTTATACAATGTGATTTTCTGGATTTTATTTTTGATATTCTATCCCTCAATGTTAAAATTAACCTACCCTTAAAATTATAGACTGTTCATGTCTTTGTCAGTGGGCAAACCTACACAATCAGCAAGGGATCAAATAATGATATCCTTCACTGTATATGTTTCAATACCAATGAAAAGGTATTAAAACATATAAAATGGTGTACCTGTGGTGTAGCCATATACTTTAGACGATGATATGTGCCACCTGGTTTGGTCTGTTTTATGCCAATACCGTATATGTTTTATTTGCAGGACAAAAAAAACATAGTACATGTATTCAAATGTATATTGGTGGCAAAAATCAAAAATATGATGTATAGGGTGTATTAGATACACTGGTCCAAGCGCAGTGTCCTTGAAAGTTATTTTGAAATGGTCCCAAGTAAAAACAATGTCAGTGCTCAGTATAACAACATTATCCTCAAAGAGTATAGTGTTACCAGAACTGCTTTGAAATTCTGGATATTAATAACATACTGAACAGGTTCATAGTGACAAATGTCTTCATCTACATCCCTAGCGCTCAACTCCATGTTCTTTATGTATAGCCCCATAACAGAACACCACATCGTATACAGTTAAACATACTATACCAGCTGAATGCTTGTGAAGAATTTTCTTATTTTACTAAAGAAGCTTACTGTAATATTTGCATTAACTTATAAAGAAACTTAATAAAGTGATTGAGGTGTGAATATGAGGACATCACTGAACACATTGGAAGTTTTCTTCTGATCTGCAAAAGGGACCACTTTTACTAAAGCTTCCACATTATGTATTGCTATATATTTCCAAATTAAATGTTGTAGGTTTAACTAAGGAAAGGGGCACTGGACTAAAAGTCTCACAATCTTCAGCTCCACAGAAAGAAGGGAAGGGGTAAGTTAAAGTGGATGTGGTGCTGTAAACTAGGGTTAGGCCTTATTTGTAAAATAGTCATTAGAGTTATCTGACTTATTACTACTGTATTGATGTAAATGTCTATTAATCTATTTAATTATTGTTTCTAAGGCCTCATTCACACGGCTTATTTTGGGACTGATTGGAGCCGTACTGCGAGCCGTATTTGCGCTGAAAGTACGGCCCCAAATTTCCGTTCCCAGTAACTACGTAATTCCACGTTCCGTCGCTCCTCCCTGCTCGGCGAATCCGCCGCAGGGGGAAAAAGTGACATGCACAGT
Organism: Phyllomedusa bahiana; assembly: GCA_025379985.1. Classification (NCBI taxonomy): domain Eukaryota; kingdom Metazoa; phylum Chordata; class Amphibia; order Anura; family Hylidae; genus Phyllomedusa; species Phyllomedusa bahiana. Next base: position 104,074 of record JAODAL010000589.1, read on the forward strand.
ATTTACGGCGCGTACCTGCAGCTCCCCCGCCGCGCCCCCGCCCCCATCCCGCCCCTTATTCAAGCCGTAACTACGGGCGAAATCCGTCCCACAATTACAGCTTGAATAAGCCATGTAAACACTTCCTAAATGATTACAATGATCATAGCCAAGTGTAAACAATCAATTATATACTTAGCATTTATTGATTTTACATGTCGGGAAATTGTCCTTGACAGCAATGGTATTGGTACATGTAAATGACAGCATTTCTCAGGATTTAAAGATGTTACCATAACTAAACATAATAGTGTTCCTGTTGGTTCGACACTAATTCAAATGAATCTTTGAAAAAAACTGGACGTTCTGATTGCTATGACCCTATTCCTAATCTTAAAGTGGTTGTCTCACTACAAGGATTGCTTTTTATGTTAAAAATCTTGCAAAAACAAGTCATTTTGCAATATGTGTCCATTACAAGTATCTTTAATATTCCGAGATATCCCCTCTTGTATGGGCTGCATCAGCTCCTCAGCTCGCTATAGCTATAGACCTGTTTCATCTATCTTGATAGGCTGTCAGCACTGGTTGCTATAGCTACAGACTTGGCTTCTACTGCAGCCTAATGAAAGCCAGTAAACACGCCCCTGAATTCAAAGTGAAACCAAGAAAACAGGACCTAGGTAAGATGAATCAATGTAGTGAGACAATCCCTTTAAACGTAAGCTCATATGAAAAAAATGTGATGTGCAACCCTCAGCAGATGTCTTAGGGTTACATCCTCAGATTTCTGCCAAAGATTTTTACTTTATATAGACAGTATTAGTCTATGATTTGGACGTGGGTTATCCCCATTTCAATGATCCTAACCTTCGTCACTCCTCCAGGATCAGAATCTAATGAGGATCCGCGCAAAAGAATAAAAAAGGTTCATTCTTTTTTTCCGCACCAAAGATTTGAAATCCTTAGTATGAAAAAAATCACACAAATGAATGGCCATTGGAATACATGAGGATTTTAGCGAGGAATCCGATGTGATATCTATTTTGAATTTCTCATTAAAATCTAATGTGTGAATTTACCCTAACTTTAAGGGGCCGTTCACACGGCTTATTACGGCGCGGATTGGCGCCATACTGCGCGCCGGATTTGCGCTGCAGTAGGGCACAATCCGTCGCCGTAATTACGGTAATCCCGCAGTTTCTCATAGAGAACAGTGGATTCCGTCGCTCCTGCCAGCTCGGCGAATCCGGCGGGCGGGGAGAAAGTGACCTGCACATTATCCAATCTACAATATATGAAAAAACTTTGAGATTCTTGGTCCGCATGTTTTTGGCCAAAAAATGCTCAAGCCACCCCCGGCTTACAACGGGATTGGCCAAAAACATACGGACCAAGAATCTCAAAGTTTTTTCATATATTGTAGATAGCATAAAATGCTCCTTTGGAGATTTCCATGTGTTTTTTTGCCCTTTTTGCACATTATCCAGGCGCAATATGCGCCGTGGATAATGGAAGTCTATGGGGCCGGCGGGCCAAGCCCCTTATTCAAGCCGGAATTTCGAGCGCAATCCGGCTCGCAATTACGGCTTGAATAAGCCGTGTGAACTGGGCCTATCCATCAAACTAAAGTGTTCTTTTGCTAGTTTGTAAGGTTACTTACCAGTCATTGGCACTTCCATTCCAGTGGCACTTTTGGTTCTTTGTCACTTCTGATCTGCTGACATGTTATGGAAATCCTAATGTGACATTTCACCAGAAGTGATGTCAGATTGGAAGTGATGACACACTGAGGGCACCACCGTTCCTGGAAGTGCGATAGCACAGCAAGTTAATGTTTATATACCAGCAGGAAACCTTAACCCTATCCCCATCTTTGGGACCGGATTAAAGTTATGGTCGATTTTATTTGCCAATATATGGCAAAAATCGGTTAATGCTGACCCAAGTTAAATTACTCAGATTCCGGTCAAATCTGACTTGAATCTGAAGTGAAACACTACTATGCAACATTTACACTGCTTTCAAAGGAGCAGGAAAGCCTCCCATGATGATTTTACTGATGGGACATGTCCATCAGATATTAGGAACAACATATATTTAAAATGTATGCTATATTCCCTAAAGCAATAAATGCTTGCAATGTTGCTAACCTCTTATATTTTATCATTTTTGTTATATTAAAGTCTTGTTTTACTATTTTAATTGTTTATGATTGTGATACTTGTTTCAGTTATCTATTAATTTATCAGACAAGTGACAGAGGCTCAAGAAACAAATGCTTTTCTTTATCATCATAGTTATTGTCTCATGCTATTTAGAATAGAAAAGATACAGTGCAAGCAGCTCTCGCAGTTTAGCAAAAATATTCTGTAAGATAAATGGATCACATAGAAGGTGTAAATGTAAAATGAAATTCTAGACAGAAAATCAATAGAGAGCTTCAGATGAGCCCAACTCAATTAAATCAATCGAGCATGTGGGAGGTTGGTTTGAATTCAGGAACTGAAGCCTGAAACTTGTGAAGTTCCTTTTGCTTTATTAAACAAGTTGATAAGATTTACAAAGACGCACGGACCCTAAAGGATACGTAAAGCTTTGCTCCAATGAATAAAAAAAATAAAAAATAAGGTAACTGTCCTGGGAGTTTGAACAATTTCCACTATTTTGCTTTAACAGCTTATTTGTAGACCTATGTGTTTCTATGGTTACAGACTACAAACATACCCTGTGTAGTCTGATTTTACAGTCATATTCCCAATCTACCTGGGTCTTGCTATGTATCAAATTTACTGTATATTAGCTAGTGAAAGCAGAAAGATCAAATCAAGGTAGGTTAATGTGTAACTGTTTACACAGGTTAATGTTCATAAAGTTATAAGGATACTGCGATGGCCAATATGGCTGAGGTGTTGTATGAAAAGGGGTATTGTAAGGCAATAGGAACTTTAACATCTATACTCAAGTAAACTATTCCCCTTTGATATGTATATTAACAAAAAGTCATTTACGTTAAAAAAACAATTAAAATATAAATTCCAAGAATAACAGGAGACATGGTTTTTCTATTGTGATTCTTGCAGTAATCACTATGTTTCACACTAGTAGAACAATGTCAGGTGAGTGGGTCTCTTTTTATTCTGTAGGAAGTAGGTAACTGAACAAGTTAGGAAACATAGAATTCTGCTATGTGCAAAACAACACACCTAGGGCCACATTTATGAAAACTGTCTTGGTCTTTGTCTTTCTTTGCCCATAGCAACCAACCAGTTCCCCTTCCATGTCATATGGTGCTCTAATAAAATGAGAGCCAGCCAGGCATGGAGCAAAGCAGGGATGAGCAAGTCCCAAAAGGGAGACAGTGCGTGGGCGCAACTGTGGACCAAGACCCGGACTGCGGCATGACCCATCCGGGTCCATCCACCAAACGGGCATGATACGTGCCATTACATAATTCTAGCTTTTCTTTTTACATTTACATGAGTGCAGGAGGGTTGTAAATAGTAGTGCACAAGGCTAAAGAGTCAAAGTTTATCAGTAACATAGATAAACAAGTGCCTTTGGAGATAACACTCAGCAGTGAGTGACATCACTATGGTCAAACAGGATTGCTGGAGCAATGAGAGCAGAGAGAGAGATGGTAAGCTTCCCTAGGTACACAACATCTCCTCTATCTCCTAAACAAAGCACAATCAAAATAGCAATGTATTTGGTAATATTATCTATTTCTTTTTATGTCTATATGTTTAAAAGTAATCATTGTGGTGACAAAACCCCTTTAATCATCTACATATGAATTTTTTTAAACATGAATCTTGGGCTATGTTCACACGGCTTAACTGCGGGACGTAATTACGTCCCGCAATTACGCCGTGTGGACGGGGGCGGGGTGCCGGCACTTCGCCGGCCCATTGACTTGCATTGCCAGTAATTCACATGTCACTTATCTCCCCGCCCGGCGGATTCGCCGAGCCGGGAGAGGAGACGTAATCCATAGTTCTCTATGAGAACTGTGGATTACCGTAATGAATAGGCCATTTTCAGCCCGTAATTTGCGCACTTCGGCGCGTAATTACGGACCGAAATACGGCCCATTTTAAGCCATGTGAACATGGCCTTATAAGTAAAAAGTTAATTATACAAACAAAACATATAACCACAAATGTATAAACATGATGCAGAACAATGGGCAAATATAGATTTGCCCAGGGGTTTCCAGTTTGCGAGATTTTAATGGGTCGTATTACAAAAATACTCAATACCAATCTGAGGTCTCTGAAAATAAACAATAGAGCAAAATAAAGTTAATTGAGGTAGATTAGAGGGAGAATAGTAATGTAAGGATTTCAACAGCGGTGCATAAGACTACAGAACTCTAAAAGGTTAAAGCTTGTGAGGAAAAGATGTAAATAATCTACTGTGCTGTTGATAAGACACAGCAGAGAGTAATGTCAACATCCCGACCATCCCAGCAATTGCTGCTAAAGCAGAGAGGTGATCAGGTGAGAAGCTTGTGTACATAAGCAAGAGATAAGAACTGCTCTAGCGCCGCAAGGAAGCAAAATCAGAACAGCAATGTATTTGGTAATAATCTTTATCTACCTTTTCCTACATGTTTAAAGCTAGTCGATGTTGTGAGAAAACCCCTTTAACACTAGGGTAAACATATTCTTTTGTCCAAGACTCATTCCTTGCAATAAATGTAACTTCGAAGGTTTAAATCGCATTCAAATTCACATTTGTTTTTCATTTTGGCCATACCATGTGATTGAAATTTAGATAAAAATATTACACTTCTCTGACAGTCAGGCTTAAAACTCCTGAATTATAGGGCAAACTAATCTTAGTTTACAAACTGCTGCAAAGGCAGTAGGTTATCTCCAAAATAATATTATTACATTAGTAGGTGGAGGGTTAAAATGAATAATGATAGCACTTGTGTCTAGACAAAGAGGAACTAGATAGGCATGGACAATGATATTGACAAGAGCAGAAAATAAAAGATATAAAATATTGTAGAAGCAAAGCAGTGTCTGAGGGAGTCATAACAATCTAATTCCAGCCAGGGGTGTTATCAGGGGCGTGCTAGCAGCACTCCTGTCAGGGACCATGATCATTTTTTTTTTTAAAAAAAAGGGGCCCACTGACATGGTACAAGATAGGAATGCGTACTGACTGAGGGACCCAAAGGCTTTGGCTGTGCGGAGCCCCAAAGTTACCAATGGCACCACTGATACTAGCATTAGACCGACTTAGCTGTTATGGTACCTCATATTTTATATTATAATTTTGATCTTATAAATCATTATCATATTATGCAAAAGGACTGCAACCCCTTTTGCAGATCGTGTTACATTTAAATTTTATGTAATCATTACAGGGTGGTTTTCACTTTTTTGGGGGGTTGGTGGGGTGTGGAAAAAAAACAGATGTTAATGGATGTGAAAAATCCATTGTAGAATATAAACATGATGCAAGTTTACTGGAGATGTAGACAAAGATATCAAAGATATCTTCTGTATATTATACGTTCTACAGGGTGCGCTGGAAGTGTGAGCTATATAAACACCTTAATAAATGAACTACAGGCATATTTTGTAACTGAAGGATCATACATGTCACAATTTAATATAGGGTGAGTTATTGGAATGGTTCAAATGGCCTTATAATATCTGGCCCAGGATGTGCTTTTCCCTTCTTTTCCTCATCCTAATAGCAGAATTAAGGATGCAGTGATTAAAACTTTATCTGGGGCCAGTGCCCCAGGTTACCCATTCCCCTAGTTCCATGTTTCCAGTCCATGTAGACCAAATGACTTGCGCTGTTAATCCCTATAGATAGAATAATATGCACTGCCAATGCACCTAGACTACTGCTTGTGCTGCCAGTCTGCCTTGTCTTGCTTTCTCACCCTACCAATGCTCATAGTATGATGATAACGAGACATATTGAGTTATTCTAGGTTCACTGTTCTATACTGTCATTTGTTATTTTGACTCAATGATCAACTCTTCATTCCAAACGGAGAGGTTTCGGGGCCTGTTTTCGAGATATGTGCGGATCCCAGAGGTCGGACTTGCACCTAATAAACATTGATGAAATATCGATAAGCCATCAATGTTTGTGGTGGGAAAACCCTTTTAAGAGTAAGTAATTAGTGCAGAAGGCAGAATAGAAGAGAAGACTCCAATAACCTTTGTAAAGGTTTTTCCCACCGCATTTCAGAGTGTCTATCAGAAGTATGTGTTAAGGGCATTGCTCTAAATATACATCAAGCAGATATTTCTGATGGATACCACTGAGTAGTATCCATTATACATAGACAATCATGTTAAAAGAAAGTATGCTGCTCGGTATCCTTTTTTATTGCATGTTTATTCCATGCAATAAAAACATAAATCCAGATATGTACAACAAAAATAGACCTTACTATGACATTTTTTGGCCTCCATTGGGTCTAATGCAGTCTGAAAATAGTTTTTCAAAGGAATTGTCTAGCTTTCTCACCACAATTATTAGCTTTTAACATGTAGGGAAAGGTAAATGAAGGCTATTACCAAATACAATGCTGTTTTGACTTTGCTTTGCTCCAAATATTTTATTTGCTGCCTATGTAAACAAGTTTCTCTGGTTACCGACCACTTATCCCTGCTCTTTCTTATCTGCTATAGAACCACCCACAGTCTAACTAGGAAGTATAAGCCTGAAGCTGTCTGTGGCTCTGTGAAACATCATGGCGAGAACACCCCTTTAAATTACTTTTGACCATGCCAGGGTAAGAATATTTCATAACTTCAGAATTCATTTATATTAAAAATATCGTATTTTCTGTTACTACAGACAACTCGCTACTATTGGAGGTTGTAAGACGTTTTAAAAGGCACATTTTTTTGTTTTAAAAGAATGCATATAAATATTAAGGGGCTTTTCACAGAGCCCGCTCTCCACAGCCAGGTTCATGTTTAGGATGTGGGTGGTTCTACAGTAGTGACTGATATTTCAGCTCTGCTATACCTTTCTGAGCCTGGGAGAGGGAAATAGGTGATGGGAAGCTGAGGGGGTTAACAGCGAGCTACAAAGCTTCCAATGCTCTAAAGAATTTAAGTTTGTCAGTAAGAAAGACATACAAGCTCCTGTGCTGCTGATTAAACACAGCAGGGAGTGATGTCACCATCCTGGCAAGGGTTGCTTGAGCTGAGAGACTTGGTTGGCAGCCTAGGAATACTTTGGTAAACAAGCAGGTGTTTAGAACTGCCTTAACTCTGAAATAAAGCAAAATCAGAACAGCAATGTATATGGAACAATACTTTATTTACCTTTGCCTACATGTTTAACGCCTTACCACAATTGGACGTACTAGTACTTCCTGGGGTTGGTAAGTGGCTATGTAGCAGGAGGGTGCCAGATGCTAATTGCAGCTGACACCCGCAAGTAACAGCACCAAATAGAGCTTGCTCCACTCCATGCTGTTTAACCCTTTAGAAGCCGCGACGATCACGGCTGTGGCATCTAAGCGAATGAGAAACATTGCTGATGCCGCGCGGCGAGATCACTTCCATTGCCCAGTCAGGAAGTAGTAAAACCGGCATCTTTGTACACCCTTGCATACAAAGCAATAGGCTGTATTAACAATCGCACCCCTTAATGGTCAAGCACCCTAGGGAAACTCAATGTTAAAGTAAAAAAATATATATATATTGTTTTAAAGTATTAAAAAAAGTTTAAATCACCCCCTTTTTGCCACTTTATAAATAAAAAAATAAAATAATAAAAAAGTTACACATAATTGGTATCATCGCAATCTATCTATTAAAATATAATATAATTTTACCTGTACGCTGAACACCATAGAAGAAAAAAAAAACAAATGACAAAATTAATGTTTTTTGGTCATTTCACGTCCCCTAAAAATTGGAACAAAAGTGATTATAGAAGCTGCATGCATTCCAAACTGGTACCAACAAAAAGTACACTCGAGACTGCAATAAATGAACCCTCATTCATGTCTGTAGGTGTTAGAACAAAAAAGTTACTGGTCATAGAAAATGGCTCAAAAATGAGAAAAATAGAAAATGTTTGGATTTTTTTTACGTTAACAAAACAAAACGAAAACCCTACATGTTTGATATTGCTAGATTCTTATCAACCTGTACAATACAGATAACATGTAATTTATACCGAAGATTGAACACCGTAAAAACAAACCTCCCGCAAACATGGCGCAAGTATTTTTTGGCCATTTTGTTTTTGCCGTTTCAAAGTATATTCTATGGTAAGGTGAATGATACCATTAGAAAGTACATCTTGCCCCGCTAAATAAAAGCCTTCATAAGTCTATGTAGATGAAAATTTTTAAAAGTTATGGCTCTGGGAAGGCGGGGAGGGAAAAACGAACATCACATAAAATATAGGATGCCACGGTGTGAAGAATATGATGAAAGTCACCCCTCCCCCCACCCCCCTAGCTTTTCAACCAATTTCAATCACTTGCAGGATTCAGGACTTCAACTAATCTCCCCAACTGTTTAACACTTGTCATTGAGGAAGCAGTCAAGTAAACAAATGCTCCATCCATAGGAAGGGATCCTCAGCATGTGGTCCTGCTTCAAAGGCCCAATCACCAATCTTCACAGGTTACTCACAGTCATCTTGGAGACCCAGGCAATGAGGAATGTAGCTAGGGAAAGGTGTGAAGTGGTTCAAAGAAATGTGAAGCGGAGTCGGGATTTCATAAAGAATTAAAATGAAGTAAAATGGGAAACTAGTACCAGGAACAGAGGAGCGACTCAGTGTTTGGTACCCAGTCGTAGCTTGGACCCACCCAGTTCTGATGTTACCAGGGGAACAATTCTGCGGCATTGCCCTGCCACAATATGGTCCGTTTCATGTCTGAAGCTAGGAACAACATGGCCTGGAACGTAGGAGCAAGTAGACCATTCCATGGGTGAGACAGGGGTATGACAATGGATGTCCTAGTACAGCTAGCCCACCTGGGCCTAGTGTTGTCTCTATTGGATGGGAGGTACATGCATCAACATTCCAGGAGCACCCACATAGGACCAGTAGGCCCAATTCACCCCTATATGTGCCCAGCATCAGGCCAACCTAAGGTAAATAGACACATCTTGCTGCCTCTTTTGTCTGTATTCATGCTCTATTGTATTTCCACCTATGATCAATATATGTATAGCTGTATCCCTGTATATGTATTGTTGTCTAGTGCACTAACAAGGCAATTAAATATTTAAACTTTGATCCTGAGCTGGTCTGTTATCTTGATCTCCCCGATCCCACTTGTCTGTTTACTCGGTCTCTAATATATTGCTACCCAAGGCAGGTTCCTGGCCTGTTATAAGTCTATAATGGACCAGGCTTATAGCTAATGAGGAACTTGTGGCACTGTAATATGCTGGCAGACTTCTGTTTCACCAGTGTGGGTAAACAGATCTCTCCCAGCCATTCAAGGTTGTGGGCGAGGGGGGTATCTTCTCGCACTAGCTGGGTCTTCCTGTGCCCGTGTGGACAGGGGTTAACTGTGAAACTGTATCCGGATGACCTTGCGTACCCCTAGGGGGAGCGCAACATCCCAAATACACCACAAGTCAGGCCATTGACCCACAAGTGGGCACGGTCTTACTAACAGCGGGAAGGAGTTAAAGCTAATAAATGTGATGGGAATACCCCTTAAGAATTATTTTTTCCTGTAGGATGGACAATAAAAAGCCTAAACCTAGACAACCCCTGAGGACCCTGGATATCTACAAACTCTAGCACATAAGTAAGGCCTGTTGGACTTACATGGCTGAACTTTGTCAGCAATGGATAAGTTTACCATAGGGATTAACATGAATGGATCACGACTAGTTCTTTGTGATATCAGGCAAATCAATAGTCTATTGATTTGTTTATACACTGTGCACCAAGCTTCCTCATACCAGTAAGGCAGTAAATTCACTGTAGCCTGGTCAATAGAAGGCCAAGGGATGCACATACATAATGCAAACCATTAAAGGACCATTAAACCACTTATATGTTTACAAGAATGCAGCTATTTAACCGAGATGCTAATATTATTCACTGATCTGTATATGAATACTTCTGGAGATTCTAAGAACTTGACATATGTCACATAAAGTAGCTTTTATCCTGATCATACGCTGTATCACTCTTCACATAAAATAGAAGGATTTGATCTTTGTAACTAAATGTAATAGGAATTCTAATGAAGTATGTATTGCTGTAAAAGCTTACATATTAATCTATTTAGATAGACAAGTAAAGCCTTGTTTTTCTGCTGAGTCCCATTTTGTGTCGGTCGTTATTCATTCACTGCAGTGATATGGAAGCTAAGCAGAAGATGAGGTTCTTATAAAGAATAATGGAGCATTTACTGGAAAGCTAGAACTTATGTTTTATATAATGTAATCATTGTACCACTGGAAAGCGTTCCTTATTGCCTATGTATCAAATTAACAAAAAAACATAATAATACTCAATATGATAACAGTGAAATGCCCAACTTACATCGGCCTTGCAATTCTGTCAAAAATGGCAGAACAAATGCTGCAGTATGATACAATACTTGTTCCATTAAAATTACTGACTCCATGATGGAAACCCAATGGACATTACAGTCAATGGCATCCGCCAGCCCCATGATTGGCCAGAATGCAACAGATCCTGCAATGCTGTTACCTTATTATGGAATTAAAAACTGAAAATAACAATGCAAATATGAATCGGGCCAAACACTGGTCATGATAGGTCATAAGTTAATGATATGGTCAAACTGTCGAAACTTCATTTATTTTTACAAGAATATTAATATTATCCACCAGCTTCAGGCTGTTTGTTAAATCAATAATGTAGTCTTAGTAACAAGAAGTCAGAAATTCTCCCCTGTAGATATTTAGATGCTGCAGAGCAAGGTCTGGGTACCTTAAAAGTTAGGTCTAGTTCACATCTGCATTGTTATTAACTTTTTTGCACTGTGCCTTAGTAACAGAAAAACAAAAATAATGGTGGTATCAAAACCATTTAATGACTGACCCCAATGGATTATGTTGTGGTGTGTCAGATTTCTGTTATGGTGTCCGTCATTTGAACGAAAAAATTAAGCTGCATGTTAATTTTTATGTAATCTATGATGGAAATTTGAAATAAGCATTATGTTGCCGACACACTATGGGGGTCTAAGAAACTTGTTAATACCCAGCAACATACCATAAACAAGTTAGGTTTTAAGAAAATATGCATTTACCCATAACATCCAGTTAAGGGCGCGTTCACACAGCACAGGACAAATACCGGCCAGTTTGCCGGCTGGTATTTGTCCTGTTTTGCGGGGGGCACGGCTTTTCTCCGCGATGAGCGGAGAAGAGCCCTCCCCCCTCCCATTGAGAAGCACAGATTCCGTCCGGTTTTTGGGCGGAAGATGGTGCTTGCTCAATGTTTTTTGAGCAGACCGCGGGCGGCAAAACCGCCGGGCAGAAAACCCGTGCAGTGGAGACTGCTGCACGGGTTTTCCATAGAGCACAATTGTGCTAATTTTCGGCCGGTTTTTCAGGCGGTCTGAAAAACCGCAAACCGGCTGAAAAACCGGCCGAAAAAAACCCGTGCCGTGGGGACATGCCCTAACAGTAAAGCCATGTCCCCACGGCACAGTTTTGCGGCCGGTTTTTCAGGCATTTTGCGGTTTTGCAGCGTCTGAAAAACCGGCTGCAAACTAACACACGGGTTTCTATGGAAAACCCGTGCAGCAGTCTCCACTGCATGGGTTTTCTGCCCGGCGGATTTTCAAACCGCCGGCAGCCCGAAACACATTGTGCATGTTCAATCTTCCATCCGGTTTTCGGACGGAATATGAACATGTGAATGGGAAGGGGGAGGGCTTTTCTTCGCTCATCGCGGAGAAAAGCCGCCCCCTCCCCCCGGCCATGGGGACGGCACACAAACTGACCGATATTTGTCCATTGCTATGTAAACGGACCCTAATGGTATATTCACACAGCTGAATGCCGGCGTATAGTGGTATATACTGTGCACAACCCTATCCGCCAGGTGTTTTAGAAGTACTTCTAAAGCGCTCTGTGCCGGCCCCCATTCACTTCAGTTTTCCCAGTCGCAGAAGCGCCAGGAAGAAGTGACATGTGAGCTGTGTATTATTATATTTGTGGGCCATAGTTTGTGCACATTACAGCACAATTACGCCCCAAAGTATGACCTGCAAATACGCTGTATGAACATACCATTAGAATTGTCTTCTTGGTCTGGTTTATCAAGGGACCACTCACTACAAATATTAGCTTTTGACATGTAGGGACAGGTAATTAAAGACTTTTTAAAATACAAAGCTCTTTTGATTTTACCTTGGTCTTGAGATATTTTATCTGCACACAAGTTTCTCTGGTTACGACCATATCTTTGCTTCCTGATTAGAGAGTAGGGAATAATGTCACTATGGACAGAGTTCACTCTTGGAGCAGACTCATTATCTTTAATATGATTAGCTTTTGTTTACAGGTAAGCAATTGTGTTCACTCCTCAGTGCACTTGTAGCTTTGTGTTACAAAGATTGAATCTCCTGCACTTATGTCTTTCTAATGTCTCAGCTAGTTACAGAGAAGTTAAATATGCTATCACTGCTGTAGAACCACCCACAGCCTGATGAGACAGGTGGATGAATAGCGGATTGTGACTCAGTGAAACAGCATGGTGAGAAAACCCCTTTAATGCAGTCACTTTCTCTTTGGCTCATTTGCTGATTAACAGAGGAGAACACATGTGAATAGGAATAGCTTCCCATGACATCACTCAATTTACTGTCAGGATGCCTTCTCTGTCCTTTTCCTGATGGTACTGCATTCAGTTACAACAGCTTTGTGCTGTTGTAACTTGATACAGTCAGTAGTCCAGATGGAGACGAGAGCTGTATACAATACACACACAGGCACAAAGCAGGACAGGAAAATGTCTAATGTTTTACTGGTATTCCTAGATAGCAGATGTTTAGGATACAGCTAATGTTGTGTTAGTTGTTGCTTATGATGGCTCACACTCAGAGGATCTCTTCAGGCACTTTATTACCTGCAGGTTACATGTATAATACTCGTATATATACTTGGACCCACACCTATCTTGAGAATGAGCCTTTTAAAACTCTCCCCGTTTGACAGAGATGTGGTCGCGACTCTCATATTAAAATCAATGTTTAACTCATTACAGTCTATGGGTTTGAAAACCTTTGATGTTATTGGAATGTATAAGCCCAGCTTCTGGCATAGCCATGGGCATAATTGTATGTGTGTGTAATACGTATAGATATACAATGTGTAATGTAATTGTAATGTGTAAGTATGTATGTGTATAATGTGTATATGTATGTAACATTGTATATACTACACTCACCGGCCACTTTATTAGGTACACCATGCTAGTAACGGGTTGGACCCCCTTTTGCCTTCAGAACTGCCTCAATTCTTCGTGGCATAGAATCCACAAGGTGTTGCAACGATGCTCAATTGGTACCAAGGGGCCCAAAGAGTGCCAAGAAAATATTCCCCACACCATGACACCACCACCACCAGCCTGAACCGTTGATACAAGGCAGGATGGATCCATGCTTTCATGTTGTTGACGCCAAATTCTGACCCTACCATCCGAATGTCGCAGCAGAAATCGAGAGTCATCAGACCAGGCAAAAGTTTTTTTTCCCAAACTTCTACTGTCCAATTTCGATGAGCTTGGGCAAATTGGAGCCTCAGTTTCCTGTTCTTAGCTGAAAGGAGTGGCACCCGGTGTGGTATTCTGCTGCTGTAGCCCATCTGCCTCAAAGTTCGCCGGACTGTGCGTTCAGAGATGCTCTTCTGCCTCCCTTGGTTGTAACGGGTGGCAATTTGAGTCACTGTTGCCTTTCTATCAGCTCGAACCAGTCTGCCCATTCTCCTTTGACCTCTGGCATCAACAAGGCATTTCCGCCCACAGGACTGCCGCTCACTGGATGTTTTTTCTTTTTCGGACCATTCTCTGTAAACCCTAGAGATGGTTGTGCGTGAAAATCCCAGGAGATCAGCAGTTTCTGAAATACTCAGACCAGCCCTTCTGGCACCAACAGCCATGCCACGTTCAAAGGCACTCAAATCACCTTTCTTCCCCATACTGATGCTCGGTTTGAACTGCAGGAGATTGTCTTGACCATGTCTACATGCCTAAATGCACTGAGTTGCCGCCATGTGATTGGCTGATTAGAAATTAAGTGTTAATGAGCAGTTGGACAGGTGTATCTAATAAAGTGGCCGGTGAGTGTATATGTGTGCATTATATATTTGTTTTGTTAATGTATATGCATTTGTGTATATTAAGTGTAGATTTTCTTTTTAGAACAAGCATCTAACATATATATACTAACAATTCTGTCTAGAAGGATTCTGCTATAAAAGTGTGGTTTACTTCTTATGATAGTATCTAACTGCTTCATACCGCACTCATACAGATTCTGCCTACAGTTATGAAACAGTGTAATTTTAATGTGTGAAAATCACTTTCACAGTTACGGGACTGAGAGTCCACTGTATCTACAGATTTTAATGTTCGAGAATTCAGCCTCTCTGAACAACAGTAACATCTGCAAATTTCCCCTAAAATATCTTTTGATGGCTTCAGACATTATCTCAATTTAATGCAGGGGATTTTATGCAAACAGAAGGTGCGCATCTGCTTTTATTGGGTCAGAGTAACAGATATATCCTTACTGAGAATAACATGCTCTGCCTTGCGTGAAATTGTTAAAATTTCAAAACGATGATTAATGCAGACACTAAAGAACTCATTAATACTAGAATGCAAATACTGTGAATATGATATACTGAGCCCATTTATATTAATATGTATACATTTCTGAATGAATCAAGTTAATACAGAATGGAGAAATGCCATAAACATGTTCTCATCAACATTCCTGCTGATCTCATCGATGATAGAATTAGTAATGGATTTTAATCTTATCAACTCATTCCATATTAAATAACCTACATATTTAGAGAATTTGTGGAACTTATGACCTTAAAGGGGATTTCCCACTTGCGCTCTTCAGTGCTGCAGATCGGATCATAGTGAGCTTCGAGCCGACCATCTCAGAGAATGGGGAAGGTGGCGTTTGTAGCCATCCCCCTATACATTTCAAGAGGAGTCTGCTCAACTTTATTTGGAACTCCCATAGAAATGAATAACCACTAGCATTGCCCTCCCCATACTCTGACCTGGTTGGCTCATAGCTAGCTATGAACCAACCTGCAGCATTAAAAAGTTGAAGTAGGAAAACTCCTTTATGGTAATTTTTTGATGCCCTGCATTTATTATTCCCTCCATCAGTACTGTAAAATTAGTTTCTATTAAATGGTTAAGACTATTGGCTTCAAATAAGCTACAAGCTTGTTTACATTTTTTCTTGCCTTTCTCCTGCCTCACATCAGGGATCATTCTTTATGGGAAGAGGACAGTACATTTTTTATATTAATAGCCTAAGTTGTAAATTCACATGATGCACCACTTGCTTCAAGGGGTGTTCCCACAAAAGAACATCTGATTATTGGTCAGCAGGTAGCTAACTACAAACTGACCGTGTTACAGCATGAGGAGGGCGGTGCTTGCGGCCATCTGCCATATTTATTTCTATGGGAATTCTGAATATAGCTGAGCACACTTACTTGGCTATATTCAGAACTACCATAAAAGTGAATAGGGAGGACGACAGCAATCGTCACCCTCCTCATTCTGAAACACAGTCCACTCATAGCTAGCTATGAACCGACCAGTTACCAGATGTTCCTTTATGGGAACACCCCTTTAAAGGGCAACTATCACCACTTGAAGTAATAGAAATAATAGAAGACTAAAATATATAAACTTTCTCAAAGTTAAAGGTTTTTTTTTCACTGCAAACATTAGTTTTCAACATGAAGGTACTTTTTCTAAATATATTGCTTTGTTGATTTTACTTTAAAGCAAATACAATATATCTAATTTCATGACTAGAGTGCTCACAGGTTCCTAAGGTTACCTGCATACCAGTCCATGACGCTGTATCTAATTAACTGAGAGAGCAGGGAGTGCCATCATCCCATGGATGGATTGACAGGACTGAGGTCTGGAGAAAAACTAATTATGTCTAACAATATTAGCATCCGTTTACAGATAAATCCATTGTATTCAGTCCTTACAGCACATGTAGCTTTTGTTTAATGAAGTTTAGCTGTCCTGTACTTGTCAGTGTAACTGAATAGGCTAAGAACTGCTATAGAACCACCCACAACCTGTGGAGACAGAGGGAGTGTAAATTGCTGGTGAGTCAGTCAGGGGCGTTGCTAGGCAGATTCATTCGGGGCACGAGCCCCGAATGAATCCGCCTGTGCCCCGAGTCTCGGTGGCTCCAGGCCGCTGCCTTGGGCCTGGAGCGCTCCTGTGTACGGGCGGCGCCCGCCGATGTCTCTGACTGCGCAGCTGTTTCACAGCAGCCACGCAGTCAGAGTCGGGGAGGAGGCAGGACGGATCGTTCCCGTCCTGTCTCCTCCCCTGTATGTACGGTGCTCACCGAGCGCCGTACATACATCTGAGCGTCGCAGGGGGTGTGATGCGCCGCTTTCATCACCCCCCTGCGACGCTGGGATCCTCTAAGCCGGCAGATATGCCGGCCGAGGAGATCCCGGGCCCCGCGAGACGGCGTAAGCAGCGTGATGACATCACGCTGCTTATACCGCTCTCAAGCTGCAGGACCAGGACGCGCGGACCGGGCCTCATTAGGTAAGTAGGTTTTTTTATTTTATTTTTATTAGGTAAGGGGGCAAGACACTGGCTACAAGGGGGCCAGGGCAAGACACGGCTACATGGGGGCAGGCAGACACTGGCTACAAGGGGGGCAAGACACTGGCTACAAGGGGGGCAAGACACTGGCTACAAGGGGGGCAAGACACTGGCTACAGGGGGCAAGACACTGGCTACAGGGGGCATAATGGCTACAAGGGGGCATATGGCTACAGGGGCAAGACACTGGCTACAAGGGGGCATAATGGCTACAGGGACAAGACACTGGCTACAAGGGGGCATAATGGCTACAGGGACAAGACACTAGCTACAGGGGGCACAATTTCTACAGGACGCAAGACACTGGCTACAGGGGGCATAATAGCTACAGGGGCAAGACACTGGCTACAAGTGGGCATAATGGCTACAGGAGGCAAGACACTGGCTACAGGTGGCATAATGGCTACAGGAGGCAAGACACTGGCTACAGGGGGCATAATGGCTACAGGGGCAAGACACTGGCTACAAGTGGGCATAATGGCTACAGGAGGCAAGACACTGGCTACAGGAGGCAAGACACTGGCTACAGGGGGCATAATGGCTACAGGGGCAAGACACTGGCTACAAGTGGGCATAATGGCTACAGGAGGCAAGACACTGGCTACAGGAGGCAAGACACTGGCTACAGGGGGCATAATGGCTACAGGAGGCAAGACACTGGCTACAGGTGGCATAATGGCTACAGGAGGCAAGACACTGGCTACAGGGGGCAAGACACTGGCTACAAGGGGGCATAATGGCTACAGGGGCAAGACACTGGCTACAAGTGGTCATTATGGCTACTGGAGGCAAGACTATGGCTACAGGTGGCAATACACTGGCTAAACGGTGCTTATATGGCTAAGAGGGCATGTCACTGGCTACAGGGGGCATATATGGCTAAGAGGGCATGTCACTGGCTACAGGGGGGCATGTCACTGGCTACAGGGGGGCATGTCACTGGTACAGGGGGGCATGTCACTGGCTACGGGGGGGCATGTCACTGGCTACAGGGGGCATATGTGGCTAATGGGGCATATCACTGGCTACAGGGGGGCATATCACTGGCTACAGGGGGTATATTATGTGGCTATGGGGGCAGTAACCTGGGTACAGGGGGCTAATAACCTGACTACAAGGAGCATGTTACTGGCTACAGGGGCATATTACTGCCTAAAGGGGCAGTAACCTAGCTACAGAGGGCAGTAACCCGGAAGAGGGGCTAATCACCTGGCTAGAGGGGGCTACAACCTGGCTACAGTGGGCTACTACCAGGCTATAGGGGCCAAATATTGACCTACAAGGGGGTAATTATTACCATTTGGGGCACTATAGATGGGGATTTTGTATAGAGATAGGAAATTGTAGAGAAATGCTGATAAAATGAGGAGTCTAAGATGTTTGTTTTGTACATTTTTCAGTGAAGAGTTGTGGACGGTAGAAGTCATCATGGCGTCTGGGACAGATGGAGAAGAAGAAGAGAAAGAGAACAACTCTTCAGAGACGTCTCCTGTAAGTCACTAATTGTAACTGCAGTGTAATCACTTCTATTTCTCCTGAGCATCTACATACAAAGGTTTTTCTCTGTAAATATACATCCGCAGTTCACAATGAGACGCAAAAAATTCCGTGTGCACCCAGCCCTACTCAGAAAAACTTAAGGGCCCGAGCCCCGGATGTTTTGGGACCCTAGCAACGCCCCTGGAGTCAGTTAACAGCGTGTTGAGAAACCCCTTTTAAGTTAAGCAAATGAAAGTAATTCACTACTAGTTTAGAATTAAAGCTCCGGCCATTTCACAAAGAAAGGCTGAAATTGGTTGTAGTCGGGCTCTCCACATGCAGCAGTTAAGGATTACTATTTTCACTGCTCTGTGAGACTTCCTGTTCTGAGCTCGTAGAGCACACTGTGGAGGGAGCCTGTGGTGTGAAGTTTATAAATAAATATCTGTCTAACTTCATGCTATTTTATTTTAATAAAAGCAATGTAAGATGCATTCCTGTGTATTATGGAACCGCAGGAGGAGACTAGAAGTGGCAGCAACAGATGTAAACTTTGTCACAGCTATTTCATTTGTGTGGTGTGGCTGCTGCACACTGTCTGTACAGCAGAAGTGGACCTACTGTCATAGCAGCCATAGTGGCTGCTCCGGGGCCCGCCACCACAGGGGCCCAGCGCATGCTGCCTCAGAATGCCAGGCCCTCTGTCCCAAGTGTTCAGAGTCAGGGCCCAGGAATTGAGGGCTAGTGTCCTCGATTTCCAGGACTGCACTGAATTAGCGGAGCAGAAAGCCTCTGGCGCCATGCTTCGCTATTCAGCATGGTAGGTATAAGGTCTTATGCCTTAAGCCTACCAAGCATTGGCCCCTAATGCTGATGAAGGCGACACGATGATGTCACGTCTACCTACCTACTTGGGGCCCTATCTATCATCTACCTACCCAGTTGCGGCCCTATCTACTGCCTACCTTGCTGGAACCCTATCTACTGCCTACCCACCTGGCTGGGGCCAACTATCTACTGCCAACTTACCTAGCTGGGGCCCTATCTTCTAACTACCTACCTACTTGGGGCCCTATCTTCTAACTACCTACCTAGCTGGGGCCCTGTCTATCACCTTTCTACCTAGCTGGGGTCTATCTACTGCCTACCTACTTAACTGGGGCCCTATCTATTGCCTGCTTACCTAGCTGGGGTCCTATCTACTGCCTACTTACCTAACTGGGGCCCTATTTATTGCCTACGTACCTTGCTGGGGCCCTATCTACTGCCTACTATTGCCTACATATCTAGCTGGGGCTCTATCTACTGCCTACATAACCAGATGGGGCACTATCTACTGCCTACATACCTAGCTAGGGACCTATCTATTGCCTACGTACCTTGCTGGGGCCCTATCTACTGCCTACCTACCTACTTTGGGTTCTTTCTACTGCCTATCTAACTAGGGCCCTATTAACTGCCTACCTACATAGCTTTGGCCCTATCTACAGCCTACGTAACTCGAAGGGCCATCTCTCCTGCCTACCTACAGAGGCCCTGCCTACCTACCCGCCTGAAGACCCTACTTACCCACCTGGTAATATGAATCTGAGGGTTACAGGCCACAGCTGTAGCACAGTGTCCAGAGGGTTAGTCCTCTGTTACACCTCAACCTTCTAGTAGACCGTACCTCTAAGCTATGGCCTGTACCCTGGGAACTTTGTACAGAGGGCGGGGACAGTGAGGGAGGTGCCGTCACAGTGAGGATTCTAAAATATTTGTCCAAATGCAGGAACAAGGCCGGGAGAAGTCATCATGGCGGTCTGGACCGGGTGCAAAAGAAAAGTCAACGTGAACGTTGAGGTTCGTGGTCAGGAACGCGACTGCAGCGAAGGTGGGGGAGGGGTATCTAAAAGTATGCTATAGGGCCCTGCCTTCTCTAGTTACACCCTTGCTGTACAGTATGTAGTGACAGACTCAGACTAACCCTGTACAAGCTGCTGTATCCTCCTACTTTAGAATGGCTGTATAGAACACATGGAAATCATGGCTATTAAGTGACAACATTCTATATGAAGTAAAGTTCATGCTCCTGGTTGGAGGTGAGGAAAATCTTCACTGGATTTGTTTTTCACTGATCCCCATGCCCATTTGCATGCATTGGGAATTCCACTCCAATTAATTATGGCATTCAAAGTCTAAAATGGAGATCAAAATGAAAGAACGGGGTCGGAGACGCAGTATACAGGAGGGGGAGGCCCCCTGCATCAACCGGCGTACCGCGCGGATGCGGGCTGCGGGGGGGGGGGGGGGTTCGTACGGGGGAAGGATTATAAAGCCTTCCCCACGTACGCAGGGAGCAGACGCGCCCAGGCAGCAAAAACTGGCGAGGGTTTGGGGTTGGATTAGGCCCAGTGGTGGGGTGGACAGCTTTATCGCGGTAGCCGGTAAAGGGCGGTTGGGGGTGCTTGGAGCCAGTTGATGTGGTGGGGAAGTCATAGGTGGTTATGGCTCCCCAAAAGGAATCACATGATGGAACACGTGGTTGGTCTGGCGAAGATGGGGCTCTTCAGGCGGGAACCCTGAGAATCAGGTGTTGGATCAGCCACCTGGGGTGGCCGATTGGTGCCCTTGAGCCGGGGGTGACGACTGAGGGTAAGTTAAGGAGAAGGAGAGTGGTGGGCGCCAGACCATAGGGGGTGGCTGCAAGGATCTCAGCCCTATTGGAGGTGGGTGTGTGTGGGTTGGTTATTTATATTTGTTACTGTTTGTTTAATAAAACGGCTGCTGTGGCCATTTATTCCAACCATGGTGTTGTGTGTTCCTTTGGGGTACCGGGTGGGTAAGGGGCAGGGGAGGGAAGAGGTATAATTAAGGGGCAGGTTAGGTATCAGGCCGCAAGTCAGCAGTGCCCTGGGTCATGGAATTGTGACTGTGTACTTCAGCTGCTGCCCTGCTTCTGATCACATAGACAGAATTGCAGTGCATGTACCATCAACATAATGAATATGCTCATCATGATGCAACGACTACCTGGCTGGTTGAGAATACTCTGCATGCATCTTGGGGTGGTTAAACATTTTTGTGTGTATGAACATATAAATTACATAACTATATGGCACCTTTATTTATTAGTACTTTGTAGCAACATTTTTTCAATCTACTTTGTATGGCTTTTGTTATGGGCACCGTATAGCAGCATTTCTTAAATATGCAGGTTGCAGACATTTTTTATTACTAGCTTATAGTGGCATTATGTGCTTGAGGTAGCGGCATTATTTTTTCGGTCAATACGGCATGATTATTTAGGTGTTGAGGTAAGTGGCTTAATATGGTTAGGGTCTTAGTATGTGAATTCCGGAGTGAGGAATATAAAACCTTTTCTTAAAGATTTTATATTCCATTTCTTTTTTAGGGTCTATCACAGAAGTACTTAAACAACGCCCATTTAATAAATCCACCCTCTCTAGGGGATTCCAGTTGCAAGCAAGGCTGTGGAGTCAGTAAGCCAAACCTGAGTGTAGTCATTCCTTCCCAGCGCCTTTTTCCTCTTATCTATAGCGGAGGAGCTTCACTTCTGAGCATGTACATAAAGTGCAGCACACACTCATCTCAACTAAAAGCCTAGAACCTTAGATCAGGAATAGAACAGACATTTATAGGACATTTCAAAATTTTCCCAAATGAACAAATAATCAGCACATACTGCATTTACTATATATTTTTGGAGTTGGAGCCGGTCCATTTTATAACACCTCCGATGCCACCAAAATGGAAACTGACTCCGACTCCACGACTCTGGTTGCATGGGTGGGGAGACTAGATTTCTAGTTGTATACTCTTGTTCTCAATAAATGTAGTACACAAATAAATACAATATCTCACAAAAGTGAGCACATCCCTCACATTTTTGTAAATGTTGTATTGTATTATATTTTTTCATGGGACAAAACAGAAGATAATGACACTTTGATACAATGTAAAGTAGTCAGTGTACAGCTTGTATAACAATATGTGCCCTCAAAATAACTCAACACACAGCCATCAATGTCTACACTACTGGCAACAAAAATGAGTACACCCCTAAGTGCAAATGGACAAATTTTGCCCAATTTGCTCTTTTTCCTCCACGGTGTCATGTGACTTGTTGGTGTTACAAGGTCTCAGGTGTGAATGGGGAGCAGGTGTGTTAAACTTGCCGTTATCGCATTCACATTCTCATATACTTGTCACTGGAAGTTCAACATGGCACCTCATGGCAAAGAACTGTCTGAGGATCTGAAAAAAGAATTGTTGCTCTACATAAAGATGGCCTAGGCTATAAGAAGATTGCCAACACCCTGAAACTGAGCTGCAGCACAGTGGCCAAGACCATACAGCAGTTTAACAAGACAGGTTCCACTTAGAACAGGCCTTGCCATGGTCGACCAAAGAAGTTGAGTGCACATGCTTAGCATTATACCCAGAGACTGTCTTTTCAAAATAGATGTATGAGTGCTGCCAGCATTGCTACTGAGATTAAAGGGGTGAGGGGTCAACCTGTGCTGAGACTATCCGCCTCACTGCATCAAATTGGTCTGCATGGCTGTCATTCCAGAAGGAAGCCTCGTCTAAAGATGATGCCCACGAATGAATGCAAATAGTTTGCTGAAGACAAGCAGACTAAGAACATGGATTACTGGATCCATGTCCTGTGGTCTGATGAGATTTAGATAAACTTATTTGGTTCAGATTATGTCAAGTGTGTGGTGGCAACCAAGGTGAGGAGTACAAATACAAATGTCTCCTGCCTAAAATCAAGCATGGTGGTGGGAGTGTCATGGTTTGGGGCTGCATGAGTGCTGCTGACTGTGGGGAGCTACAGTTCATTGAGATAAACATGAATGCCAACATGTACTGTGACATATTGAAGCAGAGCTTGATCCCCTCCCTTCGGAAACTGAGCCGCAGGGCAGTGTTCCAACATGAAAACGACCCCAAACACACCTCCAAAATTACCACTGCCTTGCTAAAGAAAATGAGGGTAAACTTGTTGGACTGACCAAGCATGTTTCCAGACCTAAACTCTATTTAGCATCTGGAGGGCATCCTCAAATGGAAGGTGGAGGAGCACGAGGTCTCTAACATTCCCAGCGTCGTGATGTCGTCATGGAGGAGTAGAAGAGGATTCCATTGGCTGCAACCTGTAAAGCTCTAGTGAACTCCATGCCCAAGAGAGTTAAGGCAGTGCTGGAAAATAACAATGGCCACACAAAATACTGGGCACCATTTGTCCATTTTCATATAGGAGTGTACTCACTTTTGCCAACAGTTTAGACATTGATGGCTGTGTGCTGAGTTATTGTGAGGGCACACCAAATTTATACAAGCTTTATACATTGTACATTGTATTAAAGTGTCATATCTTCAGTTTTGTCCCATGAAAAGATATCATAAAATATTTAAAAAAATGTGAGGAATGTACTCACTTATGTGAGGAAATGTACATACAAAAACATTTACCGCATGTTCACACTGCGTAATTTCGGCGTGCATTTCGCCGCATATCTGCGCAAAATGAGTGCCACAATTACGGTAATTCATAGCTCTCATAGAGAACTATGAACTACACCTAGTCTCCCCCAGCATACACTATGATCGTATTGTACGCCGGGGGGGAGAGAAGTGACATGTCAATTGTTCGCCAGCCCCCCGTGCTTTGGAAGTACATGCTGATCAGTGCGTACTTCCAAAACACCCAGCGTATTGCAGCGCGTACAGTATGCGCCCCAATACGCCGTGTGAACATACCCTTATCTGCAATCATGGAACATGAGGTCACAATTTTAGATTTTAATGGAAACTAATAGGCTTTTACAATAATAAAATGAAATCCACCCAAAAGAGATGCTGATGTGCAAAAAATGTCAGAAGATGAATACTTTCAGACTTACAGCAATTTCCTACATTATAGAGCTGTAAAATCTATTCAAATCTACTCATAAATTTCTATTACAAATAATCTCTGATACAACATTGTTAGTAAAATTCAGGCATTCATATCAGTGGTGCTTTAGCTAGAGTCTCAAAGTTTGACTAAATGAAACCTTTGAGTGGTAAAAGGTTTAATTCCTTCGTACAGCACCGAAGCCTATTTGACCATAGAGAACTTCAACAGTGTGATCTTCCATCAAGTACCTATGATTATTTTTTTGATTATACTCTTTGAAATAAAAGTCATTTACACGCTCATCTAAACATGATAAGGCTAGTAAAGATATTTATATAACTCTTTAACAAGCCTGTAGCTTGTGTACAGTGTCTCAAATGGGATCCTAATTATAAACAGATATTCATGATGTTATATTAAACCAGCACTGTTTGATGCTCAGAACACTGATATGACTCAAATATAAATATGCAAATTTCAGCTTAGAAAAAACTGCCAAACACCAGTTTGACATCATTTAAACATAATTAAAACTTAGTTGCTACCTATAAAAGCTGGTTGTAGATAACACATGCATAATGCAATAAGGATAGATACAATAAACTGAAACTCTAAAGGACCCCTCTACATTAACTAATGAATCAAAATTCATATTGTATTGAACTCTTCCAACCAAATTTCAATCTAATATTCAAAAACGTAATTAACCACTTAACGACCACCCACCGTATTTTGGCTGCGGGCATTTTAGGTCGTTCGTCTGCAGCGACGTCTTTTGACGGTTCTTTTTGAGGTTGAGGTCTTTTGAGGTTCTGCAGCTCAAAGATAGGCAGCTGCCTAGGAACAGAGCTGTTCTTCACAACCTTGTTCCCAGTGCAGCTTCTGTAGGCGCCGGGGAGCGGTAGAAACCTCCGTCCTCTGGTGCTTAACCCTTTGATTGCCATGTTCAGTGATCACTACATAATCAAAGGGCTTTTCCCTGCTCTGTCGGGTGATTGGGACTCCTGGTGACCCGACAGAGCCCAGGGAATGTCTCCAGAGAGAGCCCTAGAGACCAAGAGTAGCCCCAGGGCTGCCTGTGTACAAGCCAGGGCAAAATGTGTGCTGTCCTGATCACTGCTTGTGTCAAACTCACACAGATAATAATGTATTAGCATATATGAATAAGTGTAAAAAAAAATGTTATCCCTTCATGGAATTTTTAAAAAAAAGGAAAAAACATAAAAAAGTGTAGAAAAAAAATAAATTAAATAAATAATTGTGCATACATACACACACACACAAGAAACCTACACATTTAGGTTTCCACAGGACCGTAACAAGTTATTAAATGTGAATGGTATAAAAAATAATAAAAAAATAAAAAAAAATGTAAAAAAAATAATTAATGTGAACTCAAACTATTGCCTCAAAAAGTACAGCTTATCCCATATAAAACAAGGCCTCATACAACTGCGTCATTGAAAAATAATAAACGCAAGGAGGCAAAACTTGAAAAAATGTGCTGGTCATTAAGTACTTTTCAGGCGTTCGGCTTAAGGGGTTAAATCAGTTGTTAATACAAAAAAGTACGTAAAAAAATGGAGAAAAGGCTACCATTAAATGCTCAGTGATCAGTAGTTTACATAACGATATTGTCACGTTTACTGGCCGCAAAGCCAGAAACGTCCTGGTAGAGGGGATCCTCAGGGCCCACCGTGGGTGCAGATGGTGGTGCAAGCAGTGGGTAGCAGAAGTGCAGGACAGGTGGAGGATAAACAGATGCTGTAGCTGTAAAACGAATGCACAGTCCCAGGGTGATGAAAGAGTAATACAGCAGCAGGAAACAGCAGTGAGAAACTGGAGGACAATACGTCAGGAATTCAGCAGGTAACAGGTGCGCTGGACAGCGCGGGGTTAATGCAGAGCTTCAACAGACACAGTGGAAACCAAGGGGGTTAAGGCCTCGTTCACACGGCTTATTTGCGACGGAGGTACTTTTCAGGCGTTCGGCTTAAGGGTTAAATCAGTTGTTAATAAAAAGTACGTAAAAAAATGAGAAAGCTACCATAAATGCTCAGTGATCGTAGTTTACATATACGATATTGTCACGTTTACTGCCAAAGCCAGAAACGTCCTGGTAAGGGAACCTCGGCCCCCGCGCAGATGGTGAGTGCAAGGGTCCGGTAGCCGAGTGCAGGCAGGTGGAGGATAAAAGATGCTGTAGCTGTAATACGACTGCGACGTCCCAGTAGAAAAGAGTAATACGCGGGAACCAGAGTGAGATACTGGAGGACAACACGTCAGGACTCGGCAGGTAACAGGTGCGCTGGACAGCGCGGGGTTAATGCAGAGCTTCAACAGACACAGTGGAAACCAAGGGGTTAACACAGCAGGAGTTCAGCAGCAGAGGTCTAGCTCTATGGATGAACACCAACGACCTGACCCTGAGTGTAGGGAGGAAGTTCCTTATGAAGGAAAGGGTCAGAGGTCACGGGCAGGAAGCAGGAGCACTGTGTGCATAAATGTCCGCAGGCTGACGCATGCGCGCCCTATGGGGTGCGCACACACGCTGGGGAAGCCACAGAGGACGGACACGCATGGAAGCAGGACCAGGTGAGTAACGTGAGCAGAAGCAGGTGTAGAGCAAACTGACACTGCCGCTGTAAGCCCTGTTCAGGGAGCCACAGGGGCACGGACACGACTGCGGTCCAAGGCACGGGCCGCGGCGCGATCCTTGACAGATATTTAATGGCTTCACATTATATAAAAAGTTCACATAAAGAAAGACACACATACCAAATTATATAGTGACATAAGTATATTTCTTAAAAAGTCACCTTAAATCTTTGCGTATACGCAAAGTAGATTCAGTAATGGCAGGATAATAAGAGTAACAATGCATAAATGGCAATATTACAACTACATAAAGTGACCATAAACATCGCAATCACATCCAAAATAGCATATATATATATATATATATATATATATATATATATGTTATATATAATAATGCAATAAAGAAAATTAAACAGTAAACTAAAAATGTTTAGAATAATGAGAAAATTGGAAAAGTCTAATTCTGATGTTACATCTGTGTGAAAACCATGTGGAATCTGCAGCCCATCTTCAGTCAGGTGACGCGTAAGTTTTTAATGCAAAATCCCATTGGATTCTGCATCCAGTAGCCTAGACATGAATTAGCCCCATTAAAAATAATGCTAATCTGCTTTCTGTTGTGATTTTCACAATTTTTTTGTGTTTTTTTGTATTGTAATTACATGTCATTGTTAGTTTGTCTGATTTTTGTTTTAATTTCTAACAATTTTAAATAGAAATGTTATCTTCTCTTGATAACTATAGTACACCCACCTTTTGGAACTATATATGTAGTGTTACTAATCTATTCAAATCAAGAAACTGATTGAAACTAATCATTACTATTTTCTTTGATTTCTGGTCCTTTTTCTTTAGTGAATGAGTTAATAGAATAACAGGCCTTCTTATCTTCTGCCTCTTGTCTCTTCCACCATGAGTAATGCAGTGTAACAATTCTATTAATAAGCCTCTACAGCATATCCCTAAGGCAAGGAGTATGAGAAAAAACCTCTTGTGATGTTGCTTGCCTTTGCTGTTTGTACTCATCTCATTTTTCCCGTGGGGTGACTGACATAGACTGTTATGTACTTGCACATTTGCCGGTCATATTTTATGTGTTTATGTGCTGTTTGCTTGCAAATAAGAAGCCACTTTTCTTTCATCATAAACATGTGTTTTGCAGCACTTTGCAGGATAAAATGGTATTAGACTTTATTCAATGATCTGATCTCTTAAATATTTCCAGTAATTACCTTAAAACTAGTGTTCTCATTTCAATGTTTTAACTTTTCTGTTAATTAAAGCTGAAAAACAAAGGGAAACACGTATGATCGAGTTTTTCACCCTTTTTCTGGCGAAAAATGTGCCTAAGTGAGCCTGCTACGATGTCTAATGCACCTAATGAATGTGTTAGGCACATTGTTCGTAAGACTTGACACTTTCTAATGTGCCTATCATGAGGGGGATCTGGGGGCGTATCGCATCACACTCGTAATATTAGACACATATATGAATGGGGTTCGGCTAAACTAGGCGCATTACTGCTCCAACAGGCAGACCTATTTCAATGTGGTCTGTCTGAGCCTGAGGAGTCGAAGTGAAGCTAGATTTGCTGTTAGGGGAAAAAATGTCAAATATTTTTCAATTTACACCAGTACAATAATAAAAAGTAATTTCTGATAATTATCAAACTATATAAAATGTAATTATTTAAATTTAATAAAAAATTTTATCATATAAAATTAATATAAAAATATATAATATCCCAAAAATATAAAAATATCTCCTATAAAATGTATTTAAAATTAATAGAATCTAAAACGAGTTTTACATTAAATAACCCACTAATGTTGTTGATCAGAATTTACAATTTTTTATTTTTAATACATTAAATTAGAAATTTATTTTTGCTGCTCTAACTCTCTATTCTACATACAGCAAGAGCCAGCACACCACAGGTATTGCTGGGACCTGTGGTCCACCAAGCAAGATTAGTACCATAGCTTCTATTAACTGACATGCTATTCTAATAACTTTTCTTTTATTTCCACCTTATCTATAGCCTGTATACATGTTAGGCGCATTAATAATGCGCCTAAGTTTCGTAATGCACCTAACACATAGGTGAGGCATGTCGAACTTTAGACACCTTTTATGAACGCACAAAAACCACTTTCATACATCAGGCGCATTATACACTGAAAATGAGACTCAAATATACACTTCGACGCGCCTTCTTTCATACATGTCTCCCAAAATGTCATAGTTTTTTACTACCTTTTTGTTATTCACATTATTTAAAACACAATGGGGCACATTTATCAATAGTGTCTAACTGTAACACACTTTTAAAGAGGTTTTGCCACGATCTCATTTCATACCTCCTGCATCCAGCTCTTCAGCCCTGCATGCTCAGAAGTAGGCGTGTGTGATTTGTTTGAATTGCATATCATGTGACTCAGCAGGTTGACATTACCAGGCCTTTCCTCTCTCTAGTGAAAGAAAGGTTTGCTTATGTAAAGAATTGTAAGTAGCTACACTGTAGCTCAGAGGTAACATTTTTGCTTTACAGCACAAGGGTCCTTGGTTCAAATCCCTGCAGGAAGCAAACCTGTGGATTTTTTTCCTCTTTATCAATCCACATACCTCATTAAGGGTTCTTTTTTTATTTGCACTGTTTGACCTATTAATAACTAGTCCAAAAGACAGGAGTAGAATGACAGCACCCGGGGTTTGAACACTCAGTAGCTACCTGAAAAGAGAGGTGATGTCTGAGCATGTGCAACCAGGACTGAGGAGCTCACAGCCTTGGTCGTATCCGCTGGAGATGAGCTGTAAACAATGGATCACTAAAGGAGCAACTAAAACAAAAACGGTGCAGAATTTTTAATAATGATGAATGGTGAAAATGTTTATTATTTAATTTTCAAACTTCCCATGTCAATTTTACTTTGTAGCAAAACTCCTTTAAGTTAGACTAAGCAGTCTTTATCATTTATCATAGTGTTGTTAAATCTGATGCAGGTTAGTCTAAGATTGTACCACTATTAAGTTGACTTACTTTTACGCCTCTAATCGACATTTTTTGCCGCATGTTAAGTCCCGACCCTTTTTTCCGTGAAGCCATGTCCCTTTTACCGAGGTCACGCCCCCTTTGTCGTATGAGGTGCAGAGGTTTCTGAAAGCTGTCTAAACACATAGTAAATGTGGTGTAAAGCATGTACAATGTTATTTTTTGCGCAAATTGTACCAGAATTCTGCTGTAACTCCCTCGATAAATGTGCCCCAATGTTTACTTGAATCTAATACTGAACAAACACATAAACAGCTTTTTTTTCCGACAACTTTCTTCCCAAACTCTACCATATATTCTCCTGCTTTGATGAACTCAGCATGTTAATTTAGATGGGGAAAGAGAAACGAGGACAAAGACTTGGGCTCATTGAAACTTAATATAATAGGTCTGCTCCATACATGTTGAATTTTCAGCCCATCTGATAGACATTTTTCTCATGTGAATAACTAGATTTGTTTTAATAGATACTGACATTACCAGGTTAAGAGAAATATGTTCCTTCACTCGTTTCTCCATAAAGGATACTGAAAAGGGATTTTAATTCACCGTACAAATTGAACATAATAGGTATGTCCACAGGCACTGTCTAAAAAAAGCAACATCAAAGTCTAGACCCCTACTGTTTGAGAGCTAAACAATTATTGGATGACATCCAGTGAACACTGTATATAATTAATGACTCCACTAATTTAATAATGCTTTAAAAACATTTATATATATCCAATATTAACACCATATTATGATCCAAAAATGTGTTAATAATTTTATAATAGGGGTTTTACTATTTCTGATACAAAGCTTGAAAACCTTGCACAGACAAAGTGAAGATAGAGAAAAGTTTGGCTGCCTGCAGCCACTACTAGATGGGGCCTAAGGGCACGTTCACAAGGCTGATGTAAATCCTTTTTGGGCTTATTGAGAACATATTCTGCCAAACAGATTTTAGGAGTGGAACTGCGTTAGATCCATGTCCAATCCTTGCCACAATTTTATGTGCGGCGAGTATTGGACGCTGATTTTAGACTCTCCATTGTTTCCTATTTGCCTTTTAAGCGCTGAATCCGCCTCAGGAATTGACACATCTCTTTTTTCAGCGTTGAAAATAAGTCCATGGTTAAAAAAAGCAGTGTTGTATGAACTGATTTTCCATACAGGTGCAGTCTAGTTCCAAAACAACAAGTCTGGCTCGGGCAGACCACCTTTAACTTGGTTGTGTCATTTCAGCATTCTTATGCCATCTTGTTTCTGCCTCTGCCGTCTATTTTAATGAGTTCAAAATAAAGGTAACCCATTTTATTTTGTACTTAAGCTACGCTGGATCAATTTTTTTTTTTCTTGCCCCACCTTTAAACTGGTCTGGATGTTATTACTATTCTGCGCCTAGGTTTGGTGTCAAAGAATCATAAATGTGTCTACTTCTATGAATGTGGTGTGAAATGCACCCAGGACGCGCCAAATCTTTGGAGCATTAAAAAGTGTTGCGCAGGCACTTATCACGCCAAAGTTTGGAGTGCAACTGATCATACATCTATAGAACAGGGCTACTACTGCTTTTTGATGCCAGAAAACTGGTGCAGCCCTGTTAAGAGTTTACTGCATACTGTGTTATCATTGAGTCTAATGTATAAATAAGCTTCTTCTACTGGTGGCTGCAGGCAATCACAATTTATCATTCCCTGTAATGAATAGAGTGGTAGCGCACACCTGTAGTTATAAATAGAGCTGGTGGGTGCAAAATGGAAAAGGACCTCGGTCCAGAAATCTAGTAGGTTAAATCCACTGCACACCAATAAGAATCTGGCAGGAATGGCGTCATGTACATAATAAACATGACTACAGCAGCCAATCACTGGCCTTAGAGTTAATGCTTCTATGCACAGTACAAGACCACTGAGGTCTGTGAATAGCCACAGTGGTTATGTGTATTATGTATATTGTGAGTTGACAGCAGGGCCAGTAGGGATTGCCACAGCAGTGGTGTTGGACACTCAAGGAATCAATAAATAAAAAATATATATTTCCTCCCTATTTTATTATATTTCCTGCTCTTTGAAAACTCTCCTTTAATCCTGTACAGGGGATTTGGATCTCTGTCACAGTTAAAGTGAGCGTTAATCAATTAACATGTATATTAAGAAATTATTCAGCACTTAACTTTTGACATAATTAAATTACAAAAAACAAATTATGTACAGGGGTAGACCATTTTAAATTGATATAAATTATGTGGCAGAATACCGGTTATTCTAGCTGTGGTATAATAAAAAATAACATTTACATCCAGATCATTTTTGAACTCTGTTAGTGAATTCACCTTGACAAGTTCCTCTGGCAGAGAGTTCCACAGTCTCACTGCTCTTCCAGTAAAGAATCCATATGTTTATGTAGAAACATTCTTTCTTCAAGACATAGAGGATTCCCCCTTGTTCTGGATACAGTCCTGGGTATAAATAGATCTTGAGAGAGATCTCTATATTGATCTTTTATATATTTATACGTATTTATTGTGTCCCCCGAAGCCGTCTTTTCTCTAAACTAAATAACCCTAATCTTGTAAATCTTTCTGGGTATTGCAGTCCACCCAGTCCTTTTATTATTTTTGTTGCCCATTTTTGAACCTGTTTAAGATCTACAATGTCTTTTCTCTGAATTGGTGCCCAAAACTGTCCACAATATTCCATGTTCGGTCTGACCAGTGACTTGTATAATGGGAGAATAATGTTCTCATCATGTGCATCTATGCCCATTTTAACTCACCCCATGACCCTGTTTGCCTTCGCAGCTGCTGCCTGACACTGGTTGCTACAATTAAGTTTACTGTCTGCTAGGATTTCCAAGTCCTTCTCCATGTCACTTTTCCCCAGCGTTTTCCTGTTTAACAAATAATCATGGAATGGATTTTTCCTTCCCATGTGCATAACCTTGCATTTATCTGTGTAAAACGTCATCTGCCACTTCTCTGACCAGGCCTCCAATTTATCCAGATCCCTTTATTATAACACGTTATCCTCTATTGTGTTGATTACTTTACAAAGCTTAGTATCATCTGCAGCGATTGATATTCTACTGTGCAATCCATGTATAAGATCGTTAATGAATATATTAAAGAGAATAGGGCCCAATACTGACTCCTATGGTACCCCACTAGTAACAGGGATCCAGTATGAGTACCATTAATCACCACCCTTTGTTCTCTATCACTGAGCCAGTTGCTTACCTACTTGCAAACATTTTCCCCCAGTCCAAGCATTCTCATTTTACTTACCAACCTTTTATGTGGCACAGTATCATTGTTAAAAGCAACTATACTTATATTCAAATGAATGGAAAATACAAATGTATACTCCAAGTGTAAAGTTTAACTGCATTTCAATTTGGAAAACACATTACAGTGACCAAGAATAAACCAATTTACATTATATCATGTTCTGTTTGTTTTATTTGACAGCTTCAGTGAAAGTAAAAAACACAAGGATATATGGAATGTTAGACTGAGGATTTACGCTTATCCTCACCAGAACAACCAAATGTTATTTTCCTTCTAATTAAGTATTTTCTGTTTCAATCCCACTACTAAGATAAAATGATTATTCTTTCAATCAAAGTCATGAATATGTACAATGCTTTGGCCACAAAAATCTGAAATACGTTCTGTCAAACACTGGACTAGCGCACAGCTTCATCTATAATCTAAGCAGATAGAGCTGTCTGAAACATAAATGGAAATGGTCTACTTGTGATGTATATGTTCTATATGCTGTAGAGATGGTCTGTGAATTAGGGCTGTAGATATAAATACCAGCTGTGCTTTTCCTGCCTTTAATAATGCATAAGAAGTAGTGGTACTTAGAAACAATCAAATTGTTCCAAATATCTTTCGTAAAACATGGTCGTTTTTAAATTACTGTAATTCATCAGAACCAAAATAGTTGGCTAAGAGTTTCTAACTTAAAGGGGTTGTCCTACCAGTAACACTTACCACTTAACTACAGAATAGATGACAAAATCCTCTAGAGGTCCAACAGTGGGGACCCCACTAATTACGCTAAGAGGAGTCCTGAAAATCCTTTCTGAATGGCGCAGAAGTCACACATGTACTGCCATTCTATTCATTGTCTATGAAGATTGTGGAGTACAGTGCTTGTGAATGGTGTTGCAGTGAGCATGTGTGACAACCACTACTGAGATGGTGGATTTGGGACCTCTGTTCTCATGATTACTGGCAGTCTCACTGGTTTTACTCATTTATTATTCACCTGTTCTGTGTACACTTTTTAAATGTTATTGAGAACCAATGAAGTTTAGAACTAAACCGAACCACTATCTAATATTGGGCTATGATGGTTTCAGTGGTGTGGTTAAGCATAAAAATTATACTCACTCTGCGCAATATAAGCTCCTGGGTATATCATGGTAACTGCTTTACAGGTCCTTCATATACAGGTAGACCTGAGGGGTTTTTCCATATGGCTGTTTCACAGAGCCTGCTTTTCATAGTCAGCTTCAGGCTGCCATTTTCTGTTCAGGCTGTGGTTAGTTCTACATCACAATGAACATTTTAGCTCTGCTATTCCTCGCTTAGTCTGTTAGAGAGACATTGGTGATGGATGGATTTTAACAACAGGGCATAAGGCTATAGAGCTCTATAATGTTAAAATTTGTTAGTAATAAATATAAACAATTTCACCATAACAACCACTGTTGCTAAAGCAGGAAGAGGTGGTCGGTAAGTAAACTTGTATAAACAAGCAGGAGATAAGAATTACCCTAACTTTTGAGAGCAAACAAAATCAGAACAGCAATGTAGTTAGTAATAGTCTTTAATTACTTTTGCCTAAACGTTCACACTTAATTAAGGTGATGGGAATACACCTTTAAGGAATGTTGCTTGTAAATACCCATGGATTGACAGCGACTTTGGGCCTGGAATGGCGGCTTCTACTTTGGGAAATAATGAATTTCTTCTTTTGTCTAAAGTTTAACATTATAAGTAAAAATCAATGAAAGAGATGAAAAATACTAGAGGCAGGCATCTGTGGCACCCATAAAGACTTTATACCTTGTTAGTGTAGAAAAATAGCATTGATAATGGCTGTCAGTTTGACCAAACAAAAGTCTAAGAAGAGCTCCAAAGCCAACAGAATACCCACCTGGACAACAACCTATTTTAATCTCGTACTCTACTTGATTAAAACAGTTTTTTGGCTGGTTTAAGTTGGCCATAATACAGCTACAAAAATAGGATACCCCTCTAACTGTTTCTACTGGACTGAACTTTGGTTTTAGGAATCTATGGTGATCTACGTGAAATGAGGGAGATTTGGGTCATATCATAGCCCTCTTAAACCAGCCTAATTGTGCATCTAATACTTTCATCTATTTTACAGAGAGCAGATAGAAGTTTCTCTATCTTTGTCTCTCTAGAAAAGCCAGGCTCAGTCTGGCCGACAGGAGAATAGGGGAAAACCCCCGATGGGCCCCTGAGCATGATTGACTTAAAGTTGTTTGTTAACTCCATATACATTCTCAGAAGAGGCAAAAAAGCATAGAAAAAGAGGCAAGAAGCAAGAGGCAGAATATATGAGGCATGTACAGTCATTTACAGTAGCGGTAGTGTGAGCTCCTAAAATAAACTCCACTGGTGGGCCCATAAAAACTCAACTGGCGGGCCCCTATAATCAACTCCACCTGTGGGCCCCAGTCCGACACTAAACAAAGCAAAACAGATAGCAATGGATTAAATTATGATATATATTTTAAAATAATATGTGGTTTTCTTTAGTTTAGTAAAAATAGGCATTATGGTATATTTCTAAGTCCACCTGTTTGCTTTGCCATCTCTGCACATCGGTTTTGGTAACTGAGGCAGGCGAATTAAATGTAGATGACTTTTCAATATATCACTTTTCTGGCCAGGATTAAATAGCTGTTGACATCTTTTTCAGCAGAACTGCAAGAAAATAGGGAGAATTCTGTAGCTACTGACCCGGCTTGTTATATCAGAAATGAAGTACTGAAAAGGGCAACTGGAGAGTGCTGCCATTTTATTTTTAAATCAATTCCTGTTCAAAAGGAATAAGGTCTTAGAAACAAAAAATACAATAAAATAAGATGTCAATGTGCTGCTGAAATGTATATCACTAAGGGCAATGTGAAAGAATGACATATAGTTTCACTTTCATCATAATTAACAAGACAAATCTGTCTTTACAGCCAGTTTCTCCAAATTGAACAATGCTCCTTTTTTTCCTAAGAGGTCTCTATATTCACCATTTCTGTAAGGTATCTCAGGATGTTGGGTTTCTATGGATTAAAGGGGTATTCTCATTTCATTGATTAGCTTTAAACACTTAGGCAAATATAAATAAAGACTACTACCATACACAGGCTTGGACTGGGCCACAAGGGAATAGGGGAAACCCCCGGTGGGCCCCTGAGCATTGTAGACCTGGAGTTGTATTTTAACTGCAAAAAAATATAGAAAAAGGGACAAAAAGCAAGAGGCAAAGTATATGAGCCATGTACAGTTATTTACAGTAGATGTAGGGTGGGCCCCTAAAATAAACTCCACCAGTGAGCCCAGAAACAGCTAAACTGGTGGGCCCCTAGAATCAACTATACCTGTGGGCCCTAAGCAACCCAGTCCCATACTGACCATACGCATTGCTTAGTTAGGAGCAAAACTTATCTGCTGCTTTTGCCCACAGGCTCCCCTGGTTACTGGCCACCTCTTTCTGCTCTTCCAGGCTGAAGCAGTAGATTGAAGCATGCTTCTTTCTGTGTTTCTGTGTTCCTTATCTTGAAAGAGGGAGCTTGCTAACAATAGTTACTGACAAGCTTTAACCCTTTTCAGTTCTGTAGCCTTGTGCACTACGGATTACAAACCTCCTGTATTCATGCCACTCTATCAGGGTTAGCTAGGAATAGCAAAGCTGATATGCCATAGACCCACCCCCAGTCTCAAGCTGCCTGTGGTTCTGTAAAACAGCACGGTGAGCCAGCTCCTTTAATATTTTGTGCTGTGCAGGCTCACAGTGTTGAATACTACTACTTTCGGTATACTACGTGTCCCTGTTGAGCTTTGCAACAGGTGCAGCTAAATTAATTGCATGGCCAAACCATACACTGTGAAAGCTCCAACTGTATTAATAATAGGATTGTGAAGAGCAGACTTTTAAGGCATATAATCATAATGGGCTCAGCATTAAAAATGTACCTCTCAGCATGAAAAAACTATAATCAAATGACCAGGGACACTCCACTTAGCAATATTATAGCCATATGAATGCTGAAGAAATACCCCCAGGCAATGTTCCTCCTCTATATTTAAGGCTCATAAGTACAAAAGTAATAGGATATTAGTTAGATACAGTTTATTAGTAAGAAGGATAAACACTTTCATGTGCTGCTGATAAGGCACAGCAAGAAGTGACATCACCATACTGGCCAGAGAGGTGGTCGACAGCCTAGGAAACCTTCTGAAAACAAGCTCTATCTAAAATTAAGCAAAATCAGAACAGCAATGTATTTAGTAAAAGACTTTATTTAACTTTGCCTACATGTTTGAAGCTAATGAATGTGGGGAGAAAATCCCTTTAATGATAAAAATGAGACACATGACTTTCTGGTAGTTAAAGGCATACTGGGTTGAGCATAGTACTCTGGTGGAGGTTATAGTTTCGAGCCGATGTCTATATGACAGTCGGGTAAAACATGTTTCTAAAAGAAGACCATAGAGGACCACAAAGAGTTAAAAAATACCAAGGAGCAGTAAGCGGTGCCAATGCTAAGGTGTGGGCATACATGTGAAAAATGCTTTAATTGCTAACAGCAACAACCCTTCTTTAAAGAGAAGCCAGTATAATATCAGGTGATATCCATGGCTTCATTTCTATTCATCCCCATACTCAGCTGTTATCGCCAATGGAAGCCATGATAAGGCAAATATTTCTCTTGCAATGGCCAGTGTAGGAAAAGTAAAGCATTACATTCTAATATAATTCTCTTCAAGAAATGCATGACATTTCAAGTGCATCAGAGCAGAAGCCACTGTTGTAGAGTGGAGGGGAATCCCAAGCTGGGGATCCTCTTTATAATGTCTATAATTGCAGAAAGGACATATGGACAGTGTTTTTTTTCCTAAAGGTCTACCAGTGTAGAGAATGTAGTGATTAGCAGTGGGGGCAGAAGTAATGAGTGCTGCTGGATTGACAGTGGTGGTTTCCATTAATTACAAAGGGTACTGATCAATGATGACTGTCGATTGTTGGTGAAGGATTGGATGAGTTGTAGTTTTTGAGCTGTTATAAACCAATAGATGAAAATTTTTTTATTTTCTATATCTCATTCTATTGTTCTCGTGGCCGACCACTGCTATCTGATATAAAATCCCAAACAGACTCAGTGACCGGCAGTGCTCATTACTTCTGCACCCAGAGAAACCACAGCGCAGTTTGACTGTATGGTTTGCACTTTTTAAAGCAAAAAACAGGAACTGATTCTGAAAGAGCAATGAATTAAAACCTTTCCTTCTATCTTCTGAAATCTGTTCCCTTTTTTGGTAACACAGGAGAGAAAGAAAAATAATTTATTTTCCAGATTCTAGCACATTCAGCTACAAACCCCTATTGCTTCCATGCTGTGCTTATTCGAGCACTGACATATGATAATGTAACACATGGCAGATGTATGAATGCTCCAAAATCAGATGACAGTAAGATATAATTTTAATGTAAGACTCTTCCATATACCACAAATACTCATTTAGAAGCCCAGACATTTTCAAATTTTCATTCACATGCATGAAAATATTACCATAGATGTGAGGTACATAGATCTACATGGTGTGTACCCATTACTTCCTGTAGAAAAAGTCATAGTTTATTTTCCACATAGGAGAACTTGTCCTTAGTCCTAGTAATTGAATAGCGCTGCCCTTTTGCATTATGGCCCATATGGCAGGAAAGAGTTTACAGGGGCTAAATGAGATGAAAAAAACAGCCATATTTATAATTGCATCTTATAGCCACTCCATTTGGCTCTCAAGTATAATATACCCCAAAGTGTATGCAAAGGATCTATCTATCTAGGTAGTAAGGATGGATGAGATAGCCCTCATGATTGGAGGGTAAGGCTTGTGGGCGGTTCTTCTTTTTGTATTTAAATGGACCCTCCAAATGCTATGAGTGGGTCATTACTAAGGGTTCACCAGTTCCCTGGGGCAAACTAGGCTCTCCCCATTTAGGGGGTATAATATAGTATAGTATAGGGATTGATAGGCTAATTTTTGTGGGACCGCCCTTTTTGGGGCGCCTATCCCACTAAGGGCCAGGTTAGGTGTCTGATAGGGAAAATATAGGGTTTACAACTCTATGTTGTTGTTTTTCTACAACATCTATTGCGGATTCTGGGTCTTTGTGGTTTTTGAACCCTAGAAACACAGATCTACTTTGGTGAGTTTAACTTTTTAATTAAGTATATTAAAAGTTATGTTTTATGTGGGATATTTTTCTTTTGTATTTTGATTCTGATATCCTGTTCTGTTTAAAATATATTTTTTTTTAATGACTTTGATAATATACCACACCGCAGTGTGACAAAGGGCTTTGCTGCTTATTGTCCGAGTAATGCAAACATCAATTGATCTCTTGGAGCGTTGTCCTTCTTTAATCCTTTGCATCTGGGATTTCAACCAGGGCTGTAAGGGTATTGGACTTGCACCCATCTGTATATGATTGTAAGAAGTGTGCTGTTTCTATCCTGTTGTATTGGAATAACATCTTTGCCTGGTAAACGAGAGTAAAGCTGAATTGCAATAACAGATACTGCTTTTGGATCAGACTGGCATTTTTTCTGGAAAAAAGCAGTCATTTTTTTATTTTTAAGTTTCAATGTACTGTAGGGAATACCTTTTCAGGACACAGAGGTAGATCCATTCGCCTACAAAATGATGAGGACAATTGGATTCAGATAGTACTACCAACCACTAAGTCGACCCTCTTCAAGCTGCAGCCTTTTACACAGGCCTAAACAAGTAAACCAGAGCTACATAAAATGTTGTTAGCCTTTATTTGACCCTAATCAAAAGTTTACATACCCTGGTGATTTTGGCCTCATAACATGCACAGAATTGACACAAATGGATTTAAATGGCTACTAAAGGTAACATCCTTTTCTGTGACCTGTTTGCTTGCAATCAGTGAGTGTGCATAAAAGCTGAGTAAATTTCTGGGATCCAGACAGACTCTTGCATCTTTCATCCAGCCACTGGATTGTGAGTCATGGGGAAAGCAAAAGAATTGTCGACGGATCTACGGGAAAAGGGAGTTGAACTGTATAAAACAGGAAAGTGATACAAAAAGTTATCCAAGGAATTGATAATGTGCAGCAGTGTTCAAACTGTGATTAACAAATGGAAAATCAGGGGCTCTGTAAAAACCAAACCACGGTCAGGTAGACCAACAAAAATTTCGGCTATAACTGCCAGGAAAATTGTTCGGGATGCAAAGAAAAACCCACAAATAACATCAGCTGAAATACAGGACTCTCTGAAAACTAGTGGTGTGGCTGTTTCAAGATGCACAATAAGGAGGCACTTGAAGAAAAATGGGCTGCATGGTTGAGTCGCCAGAAGAAAGCCATTACTGTGCAAATGCCACAAAATATCTCGCCTACAATACGCCAAACAGCACAGAGACAAGCCTCAA
The DNA here is from genome assembly GCA_025379985.1 of Phyllomedusa bahiana. Lineage (NCBI taxonomy): Eukaryota > Metazoa > Chordata > Amphibia > Anura > Hylidae > Phyllomedusa > Phyllomedusa bahiana. The sequence goes on from JAODAL010000589.1 coordinate 144,659, forward strand.
AACTTCTGGAACAAGGTAATTTGGAGTGACGAGACCAAAATCATACTTTTTGGCCACAACCATAAATATTACATTTGGAGAGGTGTCAACAAGGCCTATGATGAAAGGAACACCATTCCTACTGTAAAGCACAGAGGTGAATCGCTGATGTTTTGGGGATGTGTGAGCTACAAAAGCAAAGGAAACTTGGTCAAAGTTGAAGGAAAGATGAATACAGCACGTTATCAGCAAATACTGAAGGAAAATTTGCACTCATCAGCCCAGAAGCTGCACATGGGATGTACTTGGAAGTTCTAACATGACAACGATCCAAAACACAAGGCCAAGTCGACCTGTCATTGGCTACAGCACAACAAAGTGAAGGTTCTGGAGTGACCATCTCAGTCTCCTGACCACAATATAATTGAACCACTCTGGGGAGATCTCAAGCAAAGCGCAGTCCATTCAAGACAGCCCAGGAATTAACAGGAATTGGAGGCTTTTTGCTAAGAAGAATGGGCAGCTTTACCATCTGAGAAAATAAAGAGCCTCATCCACAACTACCACAAAAGACTTCAAGCTGTCATTGATGTTAGAGGAAACAATACACGGTATTAAGAACTGGGGTATGTAATCTTTTTATCAAGGCCATTTGGATGTTTTTGGTTGTCATTATGATTTAAAAAGAGAAAACACAGTAGTTTGACAATAAATGGCTTCAACCACTAACCAAAATCTTCCTAGTGGAATTTACTCAGACCTGGATAAACATAAATGTTACTGTAGTACTGTAGCACTATAAGGTACAGACTATGCAACCTGTAATAAACCATAACCATAAAGTATATCACACTGTTTAGCATTGCTGCCACTATCAGTCTTCTCCAAAAATTAATAATGGCAAAAGGGAGAAAAAAAATGTGACCATGGACTTAAATAAATCTTGGTACGGCCTTAACTTTACTCTAAATAGAAACTGGGGGTTCCCTAAACAACTAAATGGCAGAATTTTGGGGGTGATAATGAGTTCATCTTTAAATCCAGTGCTTTACAATTCCGTATTTTAATAAATTCAATTTGAATGAAAAAAAATTCTGAACAGAGCTCATACTTATCATTGTTGACAGTTTGCTACCATTGTATTCAGTGTAGACTGTCCTCTCTATTTGAGACATTAGCTACGAGGTATCAGCATATTTAAAACCTGGAAAGCTTACTTAAAATCTGCCTGGAATCCAGGTTCACATCTGTGTTCTTATGATCCATTTCATGAAATACCCCAATGGCATCTGACAGACCCCATTGACAGTATACATGACAGTATCAGTCATGGTGTTATACTTGAGCCATTTTTGAAGGAATCTTTAACAGATCCTAGTCAGTGTACAGACCATAGTTTATTGCAGCATGGAATAATTTCATTGGCATCACATTAGAGCAAGATCAAAAAGCAATGATTTTTCTCTGTACTGTACATTTCAATTTGCCTTTCATCAGTGTGTTAGAACCAGACCAATGTGGATGCATGACTTGATTTTGCTTTTCTTTTTCTGCTTAAAAAAAATAGATACGCACATGAAGATGGGACTTTAAAGGGGTTGTCTTGCTACAATGATTGGGTTTTAATTAAAAGATCTTTAAAAAACAAGCAGCTTTGCAATATATGTTCATTAGAAATGTTCTACTGATTTTTAGTTATCCTTGGTAGTAGGAGTGCATCAGCTCCTCAAATCACTATAGCCATTGACCTGTTGATTTTTCTCTCACTGGCTGTCAGTGCTGGTGACTCATCAGCTTCTCAATACAGGTCAGAGCACAGAGCCGCTCCCGCACAGTATGAGGCCACTTGTGATGCTTCTGTAGGGGAGGAGAAGGGAGGGAGAGGGCTCTGGTTTCTGTGTCTGTGTAGCTGTGCTGCCTGGATTAACCCTGTGTGTGCCTGCTCCCTCCTGCTCTCTACACAGATTGAGGAGAGCAGAGGTGAAGCTGATCTGTGGTCAGTAGGATGTGACAGCAGTGAAGTGTGTTACTATAATCATGATGTGTCTGTGGAGCTTTGAGTATACTAATAGAACAGATCAGGGGGGCATGTGAACGGTTCATATCCCTCCCTGCTCTGCTGTATTAGTGACACATCGTGATTATAGTAACACACTTCACAGCTGTCCTGTGTCCTGATGGGAGGACAGCACAGAACAGGGTTTGTTTGTTGTTGCTTGAGATGTCTGTGGAGATTTGTATGCTAAGCAGGGGGTATAGGAACACTTACATCCCCCCCTGTTCTGCTACTAGCATACACAGCTTCACAGACCTCTGGCTCCATAGGCACTCATAGAAAAGCCCTTTCCCTGCTGTCTCACACAGGGTTAACTCTAGCAGCAAACCCCCCTCACCACTCCCTGCTGTATAAAAGTTACTGTAGTCCAAGGAGGAGAGCTGTCTGTGTGATGAGGGGAGGGGGGAAGGAGGAGGAGAAGAGGCAGACAAGAATTCAAAAAATCCTATGGTGCCAGACACACTGAGGTAGGCTGAAAACCTATAGTGAGACAACTCCTTTAAGGGTATGTTCACGTGGCATTCTTGGATCTGATTCTGGATCTGTCAATTCTTAGAACGAATCGGAAAGATGCAAGTAAACACGTATCAGCGATCACTCCTGTGAACGCCGATGCGAGCAATGTAAAATCACACTGCTCATTGCTAGATGCGTGTTTGGGTCCATCTAAAAATCATTGAAAAAGTTAAGATAACTTTCTGTGTCGCAATATCATAGCTCGTTAATTGTCAAGTTGTGGTTTGCTACATCTGTAATAGGAACACCACAGAAAAGAGGCCCAGTTATGATTACAACTGCCCTGAACTCAATTATAGAACAGGCACAATCGCCAAGGACAACTAACCTTCTGTACACAAATAATTCCTCTCTTCAATGTACTTAGTAGGACAGCATTAAACAATTTTGAAAATCCAGGATTGGAATTTTTAATAAACAGGAAAGCTGATGATTACTTAAATTTTATTTACACTGGAGTTGATACTTATTGTGAATGCCAGATTTCTTTCCAATATTGAGTATATTGATTTTCCTGGCTTTGAAATAAACAGAAATAATGAACGGAAGGTCAGATTCAAAATGTTAATGGTTATAAACGGAATTAAGGAATAAAATACACATTCAGATTGTTTGACTTTCTATTTTCCAAGGATTTCTGAGTCATTTTCAGAGTTTCCAAACATTACAGCCTAATGTGCATTCTAATGTAAAAATGTCATAAACTCATATGCTGAATCCAATTTCAAAGAGCTCAAAGTTATATTATTGCTAGAACGGCTGGAGCGACCTGTGTTAGTATCGCTGTAGCAAATTTCAAGGCTGAACTAATAAAAATGACAAGCGACTAACAATAACATGCCAGCAAATTGCCTGTTTTAAGACCCAAACCTTTTTCCAAAATCAGTTTTTAAAATCCATTACGGACAAATATGCACAAGATTAAGCAACGTCAACAACAGCCAATGGCTGCATTATTTTGTATACACAAAAATTCTTACATCTATATGTAGAATATAATTCTGTGTCATTATTTTATTTTATTCTTCTTCACTATTATCCTGGAAACTGGACTGAAAATACAGCATGATGCAACTGGCTAAGGTCTAACTCACTCACCAGAATTTCACACAGATTTCATATGCTCATTCCACCTCTTCCTACTTTTATATCTTAAAGGGAATCAATACCATAGTTCGTAATACAATCCATGACTTGGATTTGTCCGCTTGCACATCATATGAAATCCTCACTGATAAAAGTACCCTATTACGTACTGATGTGGTTTCCATATGAGAAGGATACCGTCTTGATTAGATAGAACATAGGTTAGTGTCACTGAAAAGGGCTTTTCTGCTTCCAAAATTGTGGCAAAGTTTAGCATGTATCAATGGAAAAATCGATTTGTATTTCTGCAGCAAAACTGCAGTGGATTTTTGGCTGGGCTTGAACTCCTTGTCTCCCTCCCTTCAACCACATTTTAACCACCCTTGGTTGAACTTGATGGACACATATCTTTTTTCAACCTTACTAACTATGTAACTTAAAAATGGTGTACTGCACTTCTAAGACATAAAATGATGCAAAACGTTACATAAAAACACACAACATATTTAAAAGTTAAAGGGGTTGTCTCGCTACAAAGAATATCTTTCAAATTGTAGGGAACACAAAATAAAGACATTTTCCAAATATATTGCTTTGTTCCTCTGTTTCCCTAAGGAGATACAAGTGAATTTATGACCTCCCTGGCTATTTCAGTTCCCTCAGAAACTGACCTGTATACAATTCTCCCCCTGCTGTTTGTTCAATGAGATAACAGTGAGTGAAGTCATCACACAGGTGGCAGTGTCCTGTGCTGCTCAGCAGTAAAAAGCTTGATTTATGTAAAATAAATAGAACTGTAATTAGGGCTTTTGTTTTGGGGATCAGATAAGAAGTCCTGTTAGTAGTTTGAGAAGCTAATCTGATCTAATTAGCATCTGAAAGCAGAGCATGGTGCACAGAGCTGTACAAGCTGTATGCAAATGAGCATATGCAAATGAGTCAGTCTGAACCAGGAAGTGGCAGAGTATTTCATTCATGCATTGTCTGAAACTCTGAAGGGAGACAACTCCTTTAATGACATGGAATGAACAGCCACCTTAGTCACTTGCCAGGACACATTAATTCCACAAAACAAGCCCAAAAATATCTAAAATGTATCATTTATTGAATAATTTAAAAAATAGACCTCTATTCATACTCTAGACTGAACCTAAATAGCAAAACAACCCCTACGTTAGTTTTCTAGGAAGGGATAGTTTTGCCGTTTAAGGTCATTTAAGGGTTGTGAAAGGAGTGTATGTTTTAAATGATTCAATAAGTGCTAAGTTTTAGACATTGTTTAGAAGGTACACAAACAATGTTTGACATAAAATGCTATAAAGCCTAAATAGACTTACACAGCCTATACAGTTTTTAGCTTGTACTCTGCTGTCACATTGTGAAAATGAAATTCAGTTACCTATATGTGAAATAAAAACTGTGCAAATGGGCTTAATTAATTATTATTTTGCATCTACGGCTCCTATGTAGGCCCATGCGGTAAAAAAATTTCAGCTGATTCTGAAGTTATCATACCTTCCATCTACCCTCCTCTTCTTCAGATGTATGGTAGTAAGAATTAGACTATCAATGCATAGCAATTGGTCCACATGAATAGACAGTTACTTTACAAACATAAAGGCCTGCATACGACTTGTAGGCACAAAGAATAGAACATTTTAATGAACATTTCATATGTATTACAATGACAAAAATAAATTCGTTTCAAAGGCGAAAATAACCTTTTAATCTTTAGCTGTCTGGAGAATTTTTAGACATTTGTCAAATAAAATCTGAATTATAAAACCTAATAATCCTTTTCTACCCTTTATGAAATAAAAAAAAAAATCATAGTGTAAGCCAATATCTATATACTTTCTCAAGTCAGAAACCTGGCACATTATAGAAATAATGGGCACGTGAATGTATATAGTTTGTAAAAAAAATCATGTTTGTGACTAACACTCTGCCTCAAGCAGAATCTGAGAAATGCAACATCTCCAAAACTAAAAGTTTCAGATGTGCTGAGTTTATACATTCCACCTACATACATGCACATATCTTGATCTCAGGACTGAGTAGACCGTAAATCTCCTCTTTCTAGAAGGCATTTGACTCAGGGTCGACTAATGTCCTAATTATGGGAGAGAGATGACAGCAAGGGTATGTTTACACCGTTTTTTTTATTCATGTGGAGTCTGCTTTGGAATATGTGTGAAAACTGTGTAGAATCTGTATCCCATTTTTTAAGGGGAATTCCTGTCATAGTTCACATTGTGAAAAATAGTTCAACATCTCCACCAATTTAAATTTTGATATGCCAAATTCAATCCTTTGATGCAGAATCCTGTTGTATTAGGATAATCTGCATCCAAAACTGCAGAGAAATCCAAAAGTGCGAAGTGATAATCATCAGCATAAATCCAAGGGGGTCGGATTTCTGCCATAGTTTCCAAGATGGATTTTTCAGGTAAAAAACTGAAGATAACAGGCTATGATCTTTCTTCCTGATGTCACTTGCAGCTTCTCCCATCTCATCCATTCCACACTAAGAGAATCAGAAGGCAAAACTTGTCATGCTGCTTCAAATTTAAACGTGTTCTGCCCCAAAAATGACATTGAGCAAAACACAGTGAAAATCCTGACCTGACTTCTTAAAGGGAATCTTTTGTCAATTGTTTTTTTCTCTAATTTTAACAATTTATTGATACTTTTTCTTTTTTTTCTCAGCAATTTTTATTTTCTGATTGTAGATTTAGTTTATTTCTGTTGTCTGTATTTGATTATGGGAGCTGCCATCTTGCATGAGATGCTTTTAAAGACTTTTAGAGAGATGCTTTACAGCAGCTACATGGACAAAGGCTCCTGTGAACAGGAGCAGACCCATTTCATAGTTTGTAAGGCTAAAAAAAGACAAGTCGTCCATCTAGTTCAGCCTGTTGTGCTAAGGTGTTGATCCAGAGGAAGGCAAAAACCCCCAATGAGGTAGAAGCCAATTGTCCTCATTTTAGGGAAAAATTTCTTCCTGACTCCAATCTGGCAATCAAGAAAAATCCCTGGATCAATGACCCCTCTCCTGAATCCTAGTCACTGTAACTTGTTTATATTATTACGCTCCAGAAATGCATCCAAACCCTTTTTGAACTCGGATATTGAATTCACCATGACAAGTCCCTCTGGCAGAGAATTCCACAGTCTCACTGCTCTTACAGTAAAGAATCCCTTTTCTATGTTTTATGTAGAAACTTTCGTTCCTCAAGACGTAAGATGCCCCTTGTTCTAGATACAGCCCTGTGTATAAATAAATCTTGGGAGAGATCTCTGTATTGACCTTTGATGTATTTAAACATATTTATTATGTCCCCCCGAAGCCTTCTTTCTCTAAACTAAATAACCCTAACCTTGCTAATTTTTTCTGGGTATTGTGGGTCCACTCAATTCCTTTTATTATTTTTGTTGCCCGCCTTTGTACCTGTTCAAGCTTTTACAATGTCTTTCCTGTGCACTGGGCCCAAAACTGTACACAATATTCCTTTGTGTGGTTCTAACCAGTGACTTGTAAAATTGGGGAGAATAATGTTCTCATCATGTGCATCTATGCCCCTTTTAATGCACCCCATGATCCTATTTGCTTTGGCTGCTGCTGCCTGACACGGGGTTTGCTACAATTAAGTTTACTGTCCACCAGGATTCCCAAGTCCTTCTCCATGCACTTTTACCCAGTGTTTTTCCATTAACATGTAATCATGTAATGGATTTCTCTTCCCCATGTGCATAACCTTGCATTTATCAGTGTTAAACCTCATCTGCCATTTCCCTGCCCAGGCCTCCAACTTCTATTACAGAGTTTTCTAGGCATGCTCTGTGACCTGGGAAAAAGTCTGTGTGCAGGGAGGAGGAGTGTGGGAGCTGTAACCATCTCCTATTGTGACTGGTGGATCCTGTGTTATCCGTACAGATTGGTGTCACCTTTCAGTGTAATTTTCACATCAGAGGAGGTGCAGTGAGCCCTGACTGAGACCCAGCCCACTGTCCGTGCCTACTTGATGGCAGACCCCAACTGGACGACAGCCCCTATGCTGCTAAGTGCAGGGACGTCAGGGAAAACACAGAGTCAGTCAGTCCAGGTTGGCAACGTTGCGGTAACGGATAAGCCAAGAAATGTGAGGCAAACGAATGGTCAGAAACAAGCCGGGGTCCAAACACGATCAGGAGCACAGTACCAAAACGGAGGTCAGAAACAGGCCGAGGTAAGAAACACAGGAAGACAACTAACATGACTACAGGGAAACAACAAAGGAACACCTTTGACAGGCAAAGCCTGGAGGAAGTGAGAGGTTTAAAAGATCTGTCCGGACACTGCCTCCACAGCTGGTTGGTGCGACATCTGGGCCCTCCTATTGGTCCTGAGAGACAACCTCCATTTGGGGAAAGGCCGCAGAGTTTGTCACCCCTTTGGCTCAGGAGCGGCACCTCTCCCAGGGAGTGGTCTGAGACCAGACCTATTAACCCTCGCAGGTCGTTGCATTAAACGGGTGGAAGGCTGCCCAGATGAACGTATCCTGACAGTAATCCTGCCTGTGCCGATAATGAGGAGACTGCTGAAAAAAGTTTTCTCTACAGAACAGAAAGTGTCGGACTTTTATTAGGAATAGTGGCCAAAGGGAAAACGGCAGGATTTCAGGATCTTTTTTGATCAAATATTGATAGTGATATGGGAAATAAAAAAAAAAAAAAACACAACCAAAAATTCTTAAAAAATGTGTTTAACATAAAACATGAGTTTAAACAACAGGTTATTTTCTGATGACACATTCCCTTTAAGAGACAGCAGAAGTCCTGCTGACCCCACCCACACACAGTGATTGACAGCATTCACTGCATTCATTAGTGTTGATAAAGTGCAAACTTTCAATCACTATATATGAGCGGGGTAATCGGTACTTTCAGTTTCACTTTTAAGATTTAATATGCTTTTACTCAGAAATTCTGCTTCGGATCATATAAACCTAAATATCACAGAGTTCAGCTTCTGCTCTTAACTAGGACAGCATAAACCACCTGACATGTTTCCTTTAGCAAAGATTCTGGGTTTTGATATGATACCAAGGTTTTGCCTTTACATTTTGGCCACAGCAGATGTTTGATGTCATGGTATATTACATAAGCTGTCAGCAGTACAATGGTTAAGCAAAGATATGTGAGAAGGAACTGTTTCTCTGCATGAGCAGGAAGTTTTGCTTTGTGGGTGACTGGGTGAAAACCCCTTCAGAAGCTACAAGTGTCATCATAGCAGCTGTCATCCAGATTTCCTAGAAGTAGATATGAATAACTGGAGGAGATTGTCTATAACTTGAAGAATGGGAATCTAAGCACATTCTGATTTGTCATGTGAAAAAAATCACACTACAGAAATCTGTGACTTTTGACCACCCCTGATTTCCAAAATAAAAGAGCTCTATAGATGGCGCAGACCCCTTTAGCTCTGCTCAGAGATGATCTAACCCAGCATTTTAAAGGGGTTTTGCCACAAAGTGAGTTCCTTACCTCTTATCAACTCAGGGGAGAATATAAACAAAGCATGCTGAGTCATGAACGGCTGTAGGTGTGAGAGGGAGGGGGTGAGCAGAGAGCGAGGAAGCGTCTCAAAAGTTTACTCAAATAATAACATTACAACAGTGGATTCTCTATACAGCAGACAGACTCATACACTGCACTTTCTCCCCAGCCCCTTGCAAGCTCCTTCATGTTCCCGGTCATCAGATAAGAAGTGCAAGCATGGCCAGATCAGCTCCCTGTCAGCTCCTGGTCGTGTCTAATGTAAACTTTCAGGAAACAGGGACTGAGCAATGCTGTAGCTCTCACAGGCGTCACTTTTTGTAATCACATATATTTAGAAAAGTGATTAAATACCCAGTTTGGAGGATCCCACGTCAACATTACATCGTGGCAAAACCCCTTTAAGCAAAGAACCATTCAAATCATTGACATTGTGTTACAAAGTCAGATACTAGTGTCATCTCTCATATGGCTCTCTGACATCTCAGAAGACCACTTTGACTGGAGGTCTCCTTTAAAAACTTGATGCTTTTATTTATAGCGGAAAATACAATTTAAACTAAACAATAGTCACAAAGGCAGCAGATAGTGTTTATACACGTTCTCTCCTTAATACAACAAAACACAGATCCTGGCTGTCAGAATTGTCTCTATTTAAAGGCTACCTGTCAGCAGGTCCATGTGATGTGCTTTGTGTATGGAGTATTATACCCTGTACACAAAGCAAAATGGAAAAAATACTGCACACTCCCAGGCAGGCAGCCTCTGATCGACACAAAACAGGTTCACAGCTTTCCTGAATCCTAGACAGCCATTTCCTCAAGGATTCTTCATGATTTATTTATTTTTTTTAGAAAAATGCACTGGTCTTTGACCAATACATATGTATAAATCTAATATAATAAGGTATAAATATAATGTAGTTGTGTCTAACAACTGAACGAATACCAACGCTAGATCACTTAGTTACACTTGGGCCCCAAGAATCAACTCCACTGATGTGCCCCAGGAATCAACTCCACTGGTGCGCCCCAGGATTTAACTCCACTGCTGCATCCCAAGAACTGACTTCAATTGTGTACTCCAAGAATCAACTTCACTGGTTGGTCCTAAGAATCAACTTCACTGGTGAGCCCCAAGAATCAATTCCACTGGTGGACCTCAAAAATCAATTCCACAGGTAAATTGTTATATTGGGATGAAACACAACAGTGGGACCCCAAGAATCAAACTTCACTGGTTGGCCCCAAGATCAATTCCACTGTGGACCTCAAAAATCAATTCACAGGTTTTAATTGTTTATATTTTAGAAAACACAACAGTGTGGACCCCAAGAATCAATTCACTGTGAGCCCAAGAATCAATTCCAATGGTGGACCTCAAAAATCAATTCAACAGGTAAATTGTTATTATTGTATGAAACACAACATGTGGACCCCAAGAATCAACTTCACTGGTGAGCCCCAAGAATCAATTCCATTGGTGGACCTCAAAAATCAATTCCACAGGTAAATTAGTTATATTGTATAAAACACAACAGTTGTGACCCCAAGAATCAACTTCACTGGTGAGGCCCCAAGAATCAATTCCACTGGTGTGACCTCAAAAATCAATTCCACAGGTAAATTGTTATATGTATGAAACACAACAGTGTGGACCCCAAGAATCAACTTCACTGGTGGGCCCCAAGAATCAATTCCACTGGTGGACCTCAAAAATCAATTCCACAGGTAAATTGTTATTTTGTATGTAAAAAAACAGTGTGGACCCCAAGAATCAACTTCACTGGTGAGCCCCAAGAATCAATTCCACTGGTGGACCTCAAAAATCAATTCCACAGGTAAATTGTTATATTGTATGAAACACAACAGTGTGGACCCCAAGAATCAACTTCACTGGTGGGCCCCAAGAATCAATTCCACTGGTGGACCTCAAATATAAACTCTACTGGTGGGCCCCAAAAATTAACTCCATTGGTCGGCCCCAGGATTCAACTCCACTGATGTGCTCCAAAAATCAACTCCACTGGTGGACTCTAAAAATCAACCTCACTGTTGAATTGTTATATGTTATAAAACACAACAGGATGGACCCCAAGAATCAACTCCACTGGTGGCCCCCAAGAATAAACTCCTCTGGAGGGCCCATGGCACCCCAGTCTGACACTGATTATAAATTACTCATGGTGATTAGGGACCTGGTACAGATTTTGTATTGGGGCCCAGGAGCTCCAAGCTATGCTTCTGGTATGCCCTGTATTTAAAGCATGAAAAATAGGACATGGGACCTGGTTTCTTTGATGAAAAGGTTTTTTTTGTGAAGAACAAATGCCACATGAATATATGTATATATTTGTGGGATAGAATGCAAATATATATATATATATATATATATATATATATATATATTTGTGGGATGGACTGCAAATCCAATTTTACTGTTTTTGTGGGGTTTATTTTGACAGCATTTATTGTTACCTTTATTCTTTGGGTCAGTACGATTGCAAAGATACCAGGTTTATAAACTTAAAGGGGTTTTGCCAGGACGTGCCTTATCTGCTGAGAAGCAAATGTAAACAAGCCAAGCTGAGCTAAGAGAGAGAGAGATACAGCCAGAGCACAGAGCCATGCATAAGGGATCGTGTGAAATGTTCACTCAAATAATTAAACTACAACTAGTGGATTCTGTATACAAAAGACACCAGCTTTTCTCCACAGCAGCTTGAAAGCTTCTTCATGTTCTCCGTCATCAGATAAAGCAGGGATCTACTCATATAATCACACTACAACTAGTGGATTCTGTATACAAAAGACAACATATTTCTACCCGGTGCCTTGAAAGCTTCTTCAGCTCTCTGTGCAAGCCCGGCCAGCAGCTCTGATCAGGTCGTATCTAATAGAAGCTTTTAAGTAACTAAGGGCAGGTAAGGCAGCCTGTAGCTCTCTCAGGCTGCAATTTTTGTAATCACATATATTTAGAAAAGTGATTAAATACCCATTTTGGAGGATCCCACGTCAACATTACATCGTGGCAAAACCCCTTTAAAAGAAAAGAACTTTGCATTGCTATATTCTGACAGCCAGAACCTTTTTGGTTTCTGTCAATGGAGCTGTGTATAGTTTTGAAACCATTTTGACATATGTGGAACTTTAAGACAGCAATTCTGGCATTGGACAATATTTCTCTATTACAGCATTCACCGAGTGGGCTAAAAAACATGGGATTATTGGATACAGCAATGTCAATTACGTTTATTTTTTATTGGTTATTTTTGATTTCATAATTTGGCGAAGAGGGGTGTTTTAAATTTTTAAGATTTGTATTTTAAATTTTTTTTTTAAACTTTATTTAACCAGTTACAAGGGGTGTATCAGGTGATGGAGGAAGTCCCCTCCTGCTGCTGCTGACCCCTCAGATGACAAAGCTGCAGGACACACCCGGCCCCTGGCCTCAAGTCATCAGCCTGCCAGCACACATGTAGTTGTAAAGTGGATGTCACCAAGAGGTTACTGCAGGGTCTATATGCATTTCCTTAAACTGTTTCAAACTCAATAAGGGTATATTTACACTGTGTATTGCAGCGCGTATTGTACACGCCGCAATATGCCAGGTGTTTTAGAAGTAAAACACAATGGGGGATGGCCCCATAGTCTTCTATTGCCCTCTGATGCGTAAACGCTGGGACATGTTACTTCTTTCCCCAGGCGTTCAATACGCGTTAGAGAAAACGGCCGTAATTCATAGCTCTCTCTGAGAGCTAAGAATCAACGTAATTGCAGGGTGCATTTCGGGTGTATTACACCCACAATTACGCCATGTTAACATAATCTAAGGGTACGGCCACATGGCAGTTGTAGGAATCCTTCCGGTATTTTATCGTCTTTTGAATGGTTTTGGGGACAGTTCTGTCCGTTGTTTGCAGTTTCGGCTGCCCCCTTAACCATTGAGTAGCACACCTTCTGCCCGAAAATGGGCCGAAGAATGTGCATGTTCCAACTTTTTTGGAACGCCGGCGGTGTGAAAATCCGTGCAGTAGAGAAACTGTGCAGTGTAGACTACTGGCCGCATTTTCTAGTAAAGTCTATGGGGATGGTTGACAGTCGGTTTTCAGGTTTTCAAATCCAAAAACCATCTAAGAAACTGACTGACAATCCATGACGTGTGGAGGTACCCTAAAAGGAATTCTTGTGGTATCCAACAGCATCATGATCATGAGACAGATTTTCTGTTGTTACCAAATGAAACATACAATTCAGTAAATCATTCTGTAGAATTAGAAAACTCTCTACTTACACTGAGAATTCAGGTTGCCAATCCACAATTTCCTATGTGTTTTGGGTCCTTTACCACAGCCAGCTTTCAAACAGGTGGAACCTACAAACAAACATAATATTTCAAATTATATTCAAAGAAGACAGGATAAAAAAATAATGTCCAAATAAATAGGACAGTGCTCACATAGTACTTTTATATGTCTGCCACCAGGGCTGTGGAGTTGGAGTCGTGGAGTCGGAGTCTGCGCTCATTTTGCAGAAGTCGCTCCCATAGCAAATAGATTGACCAGATTTCAGCAAAATTTTTCACTTGCTTTCAAAGAAGTAGAAGAGTTCAACCGTTCATCAGAACTGACTGTGCCTGAGGCAATTCCTTTATACTCTGAGATTGTAAGAGATGTTGCCCCTGTGGTCACCGCTTTGGCACCAACCCAAGTTAGTGTAGAGAGGCCGTTCTCTAAAGAGGCGTAACGTGAAGCTTTTGGGCCCCAATTCAAAAAGTAAAATCGTGCTCCCCAACTATTATGGGCTAATTATAATACTGGTGTTTTCCTATGTAGCAGGAGGGCTCTTGGGCCCCCTCAGGCTGCAAGGCCCGGTAACGACTGCTACCTCTGCCAGACATTTGTTATGTGACCCCTGGTGTCCAGGTAATAATAGATTATTAGAGAAGTTGTCTCACTACAAGGATTGCTTTTTATGTTAAAGATCTTGCAAAAACAAGTCACTTTGCAATATGTGTCCATTAACAATGTCCTACCTACCCCTAGATATCCCCTCTTATATGGGCTGCATCAGCTCCTCAGGTTGCTATAGCTATAGACCTGTTTGATCTCTCCTGCAAGGCTGCCAGTGCTGGTTGCTTTAGCTACAGACCTGGTGTCCTCAGCAGCTCATCATTGTAGGCCAGTGGAAGCCAGTAAAGCCAGTAATCCACCCGTGACCTCCTTCTGGTATAAGAATTGTGAACCCTAATTGCCTTCCTCTTTCGGTTCATATTGAAGTTTTTCCACGTAACACCTATGGCTTATATACTGCATAATTTATTGCTGACTGATTACTTGTGATGTTTTGATAAGTTTTGCCACTTCCATTTCTTTTACTCTGATTGGCATGTAAGCTGCATAAATGTTTATTTTCCTCTAAATAAAAGTCTTTTGAATATGAAAAAAAAAAAAATGAAACAGAGAAAACAGGACTGAGGTAAGATGAATCGATGTAGTGAGACAACCCCTTTAAGGAGCAAAACGTCTCCAGTATTACTACCTACAGCGTCATCTTATCAGCTGTCAGTGTCTGTGAAGACAACACCTCACTTTCTTCTCTTGACTCACCTTAATGAATTTTTTTTTTTACATGTAATTTTATTAACAACATGACATCACTTGGAGAGACATCAATCATATAAGTAAAGAGGTTGCTGGAACAGCCATATTAATAATTATTCCAACATTATTACTATTCAGTTACTCCATAGCTGTCAGTTAACCTTGTTATTAAATGAATTCCAGGAAGTCACATGTCCATCACTATGGACAGGAATGTGGGATGCACCATTTTTTTTTTTCTAGTTATGGCTCTACTGCATTGGTATAAAACAGGTACATCAGCAGAATTTGTAATACCTGTAAATCAGAAACTTGTGTGACTTCCTATTATACACATAACAAATAAAACAAAGTGGACACTCCCTTTAAGGCCCAAACAGGCCTGGTCATTAGGGGTTAATCTATTTTCTATGAATGCATGTAGTTAGGTTTTGGCGCTCTCATACATCTGGTTATCACCAGCTACTGTAGATGACTGATCTTGCTAGGTTGTGCAACAGAGGATGTGAGATAAGGTAGTGAAGTAGGTTGCATAAACGTGTGATAAATATGCATTCAATTCACTGTAGTTTCTAACACTTGCAATGTTTGATAGGAAGTCGATAATTAGAACAGAATGCATCACACAATGCTCTTTCGTTCCTTTTTAACATATCCCAATGTAACCTGCTCTTACATATTCCAATCTTCAGCCAATGCAGTTATTATTTGTTGATTTCATGGAATCGTTGTGCTTCTTTGCTCTGCTTTGTCATTTACAAGTAACAGAAAATCTTTCTTACTCTGTAGTCCTAAAGATCTTTACTGTTTTTGTAGGGCTTAAAGGGGTACTCTCATCTCAGCTATCTATGAATCGACGTATCCCGAGGTTGCACAGAATGGAGAGGTGGTCACGCTTACTTTCACCATTCTCTTCTATACTCAGAACTAATGTTAAAACGGACAGAAAAGTGGCCACATATATGTGGCTCTCTCTATACTCTCCTATGGGAGTTCTGTGTACAGCCAAGTGAGTGTGCTAAACTGTATTCAGAACTCCCACTGCAATTAACAGAGAGGCGCATGCGTGGCCACCTCACTGCTTCTTTCAATACTAGTTCCAAGTCCAGAAGAGAATGGGGAGAACCACACATACAAGGTCACCTCTCTATCCTGCAGAGGACTGAAGCCTTTCTCAAGAGGTGGGAACTGCAGCAGTGAGACATTTCTGGAATACCCTGGCAATACGACATAACGTCTGAGATGGGAATACCACTTTGACTATGTCATTTCTTTCCTATATGGAGTTTCGGTAGCAATACAGAGATCTGATTCACCCTTTGACCACTAACATGTTGCTCATGTCCTACCAAGTCCACTCCTCCTATTCTTCTGCTGCTGTGCAGAGCAGACAAGAGAAGTCAAGCACTGTGTTCTCCTGTACACCTTATTGCCATAGTTGGCAACTTTCGAAAATGAAAAAGCAGGAGAATGTAGTGGGCGGCGCGCTACGCGCGCCGCGGCAAAAATTTGCATGGACACGCCCATCTTGTTGGTATGCCACGCCCCTTCAAAAAAGCCACACCCACTCCACCTAACTGCATAACGGCTTTGGAAGAAAGCCAGGTAGATGCCCTTATAGCCAGGTAGTAACCCCCCATAACCAGGTAGTGCCCCTTACAGGCTGGTAGATGTCCCCTTGTAGCCAAGTAGATGCCACCTCTGTAGCCAGGTAGAGCCAAATTTGTAGCCAGGTAGATGCCCCCCTTTGTTAGCCAGGTAGGTGCCCCCCATTGTTAGCCAGGTAGGTGCCCCCCAGTGTTGGCCAGGTAGGTGCCCCCCATCGTCAGCCAGGTAGGTGCCCCCCATTGTTAGCCAGGTAGGTCCCCCATCGTCAGCCAGGTAGGTGCCCCCATCTGTTTGCCAGGTAGTCCCCCATCTGTTGCCAGGTAGATGTCCCCTCTGTTGCCAGGTAGATGGCCCCTCTGTTGCCAGGTAGATGTCCCCTCTGTTGCCAGGTAGATGTCCCCTCTGTTGCCAGGTAGTGCCCCCATCTGTTAGCCAGGTAGTACCCCCCTCTGTTGCCAGGTAGATGCCCCCTCATGTTGCCAGGTAGAGGTCCCCTCTGTTGCCAGGTAGTGCCCCCTCTGTTGCCAGGTAGTGCCCCCCATCTGTTAGCCAGGTAGTGCCCCCTCTGGTAGCCAGGTAGTGCCCCCTCTGTTGCCAGGTAGTGCCCCCTCTGTTGCCAGGTAGTGCCCCCATCTGTTAGCCAGGTAGTGCCCCCTCTGTTGCCAGGTAGTGCCCCCTCTGTTGCCAGGTAGTGTCCCCTCTGTTGCCAGGTAGTGCCCCCTCTGTTGCCAGGTAGTGCCCCCTCTGTTGCCAGGTAGTGACCCCAACTGTTAGCCAGGTAGTGACCCCTCTGTTGCCAGGTAGTGCCCCCTCTGTTGCCAGGTAGTGCCCCCATATGTTAGCCAGGTAGTGCCCCCTTTGTTGCCAGGTGGTGCCCCCGCTGTGGCCAGGTAGTGCCCCCATCGTTTGCCAGGTAGATGCCCCCTCTGTTGCCAGGTATGATGCCCCCTTTGTTGCCAGGTAGTGCCCCCTCTGTTAGCCAGGTAGTGCCCCCTCTGTTAGCCAGGTAGTGCCCCCATCTGTTAGCCAAGTAGTGCCCCCATCTGTTAGCCAGTAGTGCCCCCTTGTGTTGCCAGGTAGTGCCCCCTCTGTTGCCAGGTAGTGTCCCCGCTGTTGCCAGGTAGTGCCCCCTCTGTTTGCCAGGTAGTGCCCCCATCTGTTAGCCAGGTAGTGCCCCCTCTGTTTCCAGGTAGTGCCCCCTCTGTTGCCAGGTAGTGCCCCCTTTGTTGCCAGGTAGATGTCCCCTCTGTTGCCAGGTAGTGCCCCCTCTGTTGCCAGGTAGTGCCCCCTCTGTTGCCAGGTAGTTGCCCTCTCTGTTAGCCAGGTAGACCCCCCATTGTAGCCAGACAGTGCCCCCCTAAAGCTAATAAAAATCAAATAATAAAATCCACTCACCTTACCAGGCTCCTGCAGCGCGGCCGCTCCCGACCGATCTCTCTAGCGGCGCAGGGGGAAGTGAGAGCAGACCGCGCGTCATCCCCTGCAGCCGCGTGTCACTTCCCCCTGCGCCTCTGACCTGTAGTGCGGCGCACACACGGCGCCGTACATACAGGGAGAGGAGGGAGGAGGGAGCGATCCCTCCTGCCTCCTCCCCGCACAGTGAGACCGCGGGCGGGTGAGTGGCCGCTGCGGCCGCTTCACCCGCCTGTAGGAGCGGTCCCGCGGCGCAAGAGTAGCGCTGGTGCGCTACTCTTGCGCCGCGGTAATTTAACGGTCCCCCGCCGCCTGCAGGCGGCGGGAGGAATGCCAACTCCCCCGGGAGGGCGGGAGGGGACCCCAAATAGCGGGACCCCCCCGCCAAAAACGGGAGAGTTGGCATGTATGCTTATTGCTGGTGTGAACAGAAGCACAATATTTCCAACTCTCTAAGTTAAAGGGGTGTTTCCAGCTCAGATATTTCTGACATATCAATAAGATATGCCATGGATGTCTGGTAGGTGTGAGTACCACGTCTGGTCCCACCTAAGAACAGGCTTACAAACGTCTCCGAATAGCACTACTTATTCTTCTTCATGGGAGTTCTGAATTCAGCTGAGTACACTTTCTGTGATGTTCTAAGAACTCCCATAGAACAGGATAGAGAGTGTTGCCTATAGGCAGCCACCGCTCCGTTCATCTATGGCCAACTCATTCCCATCTACTTGACTCAGGGTAAAACACTGGGTGAAGTTGGGCCAGGTTTGGGGAGAAGCTGCTGCGGCCAGGAGATTTGAGTCTGCTGTGGAGCTGTCCCCTCAGCTAAACTGACAGCTTTTTAACTATAGGCAAACATGGGAGAAAGTTGTCAGTTTAGCTGAGAGGGAAGGGAGAAGCAATTCTATTTGACTCTTGCTTGCAGACAACAGAGGACTTTGCCCTAGGGTATGTTCATACGGTCTAATTTCAGTGCGTCTAATATGAGCAAGATGCGCAGCGAAATTACGGCTCTCCATAGTTCTCACAGAGAACTATGGATTACGCTTCCTCTACCCGCTCGTACAATATGATCGTATTGTACGCGCCGTGAGTAATAAATGTCTATGGGGGCCGGCATCCCCACGGGTGTAGCGCGACTCGCAAATCACCCGGTGCAATTGCGGCCGTACTGTACACACCGCAATTACGCCGTGTGAAAATAGCTTTATAGTATTTTTCAGAACACACTGGGGTTCATGCACCAGTTTGTACACCAGCTTAGTTCTCAATATAGAACTGGTTTGGAACCAAATGACATGTCTAGTCTGCTGTATGTATTCACTTCATTTCTTGCTGCAGATTTGTAGAGTAAAATTGCTGCTTACAGTACTTAAAGTTGGACACAATACATTGATATTTGCAGCCCATGTATTTAACACAATTTAGGGGACATTTAAAGGGGTTTAAAGTTCCTTAGCTGTTATCTGCTCAGCAGAGAATATAACATAGCATGATGAGTCATGAACGGCTGCAGGGGTGAGAGGGAGGGGGGTAATCAGAGAGCAAGGAAGCAAGGGAGCGTCTCTAAAGTTTACTCAAATAATAACATTACAACAGTGGATTCTCTATACAGCAGACAGACTCATACACTGCACTTTCTCCCCAGCCCCTTCATGTTTCCAGTCATCAGATAAGAAGTGCAAACACACAAGCACAGCCAGATCAACTCCTGTCAGCTAGAGCTGGTCCTGTCTAATGCAAACTTTTAAGTAACTAAGAGCTTGTAAAGAAAGCTGTAGCTCTCAGAGGCTTCACTTTTTGTAATCACATATATTTAGAAAAGCGATTAAATACCCATTTTGGAGGATCCCACGTCAACATTACATCATGGCAAAACCCCTTTAAGCAAAGAACCATTCAAATCATTGACAGTGTGTTACAAAGTCAAAACCCCTTTAATAAAAATGTCTGTGTAACTGGCTCAAAGACAGATATTGTCAGTGGCTATTTTAGGGTGTGTTTAGATGGCTTATTTTGCCGCGTAATTGTGCGCACATTTCACCGTCTATTGCGTTTTATGCACAGTGAAATGCAAGCCCCAATTACGGTAATTCATAGCTCTCATAGAGAGCTATGAATTACACGTCGTCTCCCCGGGTGTACAATACATGAAATGCTGACAATGCATTTCCCTGGCCCCTCCCCCCCCCCCCCCCTGTGCTTTGGGAGTGCATGCTGATCAGTGCGTGCTACCAAAACACCCGGCGTATTGCGCCACATATTGTACTCGCCGCAATAAACCGTGTGAACATACCCTTATGCTACAAATACCACTTTATATGAAGCAGCAATCTGATATATGACGACTCTTACGATTTTGTTGTACACTAAATTACTTCATTATTTTCTTAATGAGAATTATTTTGTTTTACATTTAAAATAAAATAACATTTTTATAGGAAATTACCATGAAAGAAACAGGAATATACATTCATTACGTGAATGCACTACATTTTTGAACAGGTATAGTAAGAAGTATTAGGTAAAAGTAAACAGCCTTATTGTAGGTAGTCTACTTCTATGCATGTATCTCTTTTGTAGCACTAATTATATGATATATATGTAGTATCATTTGAGATGAAAGCTAGCACAAATCTGAGTGAACATATAAACCTTTCCACCTGCTACCAACACCCTTATAATCAGTGCACGTTAACACAGCCGAAGGAAAAGATTAATGAATTCATCATATGGTGTTTTAAACAACATAAACATTGCTCAAAGCAGATGTTAATTATGGAGATGCCTCCTAAGACAACAAAACAAGATAATGATCTTTTACAATGTAAATGAAGAATTATTCCCTTAGCATCAGAGAAGTGTGCTGTTGTGTTTTTAAAATGCTGCTGGTTGCCCTTGGAGACAGACTGCAGTTTAGCTCCACTCCGTAGTCAGTCATGTCATCTAACAGCTCAGCGATAGATTTTACCTGGCTTATCCTTTGGTTGCACCATTTATATGTAATATGGCGGCCAGACACCATCAGGAGAACAAAGGTGCAAATGTAATCACTGTAGGGACATCGTCCCTTCACTGTTGTCAATTCCATATGCATATAGTTTTAAAAGTCGGCCATGAATGTAAAATCAAAAAACCCTATTAAAAGGGTTGTCAAATTAAACATTATTTTTACCATACTGCTGCCTATTGAAAATAAAAATATATTCTACTCATTTGATTCCAAAAGAACGTCACCACGGCAGCCTATCCCATGCCATAAGTGGACATCACTGTTGGAGCATTTATTTTACTGTGTATCACCGAAAGCTGTAACCTGGGTCCCTATGAAACCGCCTTTTGTTTCTCTTTGTATTGTGACACAGTCTTTAGCAGTGCCTTTTGAACCCAAAATTCCCTTTATGTCCATTCTGATGTCACTTCCTAACAGAGGACTCAGCTTCACTTACTGCCTCACGTAACTCTCTTAACACTCTCCCTGGACTGACTCCTCACACGCTACTTCCAGGGTTTTTCTTCTTCCTTAACCTTCCCATAGTATTCTGGTATCACCTTCTGTCAGAAAGATGAACTGCCAACTGTAGTCTTACAATGGACAATGTCTTTATCTGTGTAAGGGCATTTCCCCACGGCATGGCTTTTCGCCCGGTTTTTTAGCCGATTTGCGGTTTTTCAGAGCGCCTGAAAAACCGTCCGAAAATGAGCACAATTGTGCTCTATGGAAATCCCGTGCAGCAGTCCCCACTGCACGGGTTTTCCGCCCAGCGGTTTTGCCGCCGGCGGTCCGGCGGCAAAACATTGTACATGTTCATTCTTCCGTACGGTTTCCGGACGGAATATGAACAACTCAATGGGTGGGATGTTCTACGCTCAGCGCGTATAAAAGCCGTCCCCCCCGCGGTCATGGGGACGGCTGCAAAACCGGACAAATACCGGCCGGTTATTTGTCCACTGCCGTGGGAACATGCTCCTAACTCACACACTTTCTGAGCCTCCACAATGAGACTGAATCTCGGGGTAACATAAAGATCAACCAAATGAGAGAGAAGTGCTTAGCACATAAAGAGAAAAACACACAAACAACACATTTCTGCTTTCTTAATATAGAAGATAACACAGTGGTTTTGAAAATTACTCAATATGTTAGATATATATTAACCCCATAGCGCAACACATCAGACACATATGGGTACACGTCACACGGTGAAGTCTAAGGAAGTATGGAAGTACAGGATTGACTCCTGAGCTCACACCCCATACATGGTGAGAGGTGCCAGTTGTTTAATTACCATTAATATCTGCTGATACCGCTGCTATTCAATACAGGACTGATAATGAGCATCCGATCTCTGCTGTAATGACCATTTAAACAGACCCACATCAAGGCGAACCATCTTGGTACAACCCTTCTGACATTATACATATACAATGCGCAGACTGTGTACTCAAGCAGCTCCCGCTCCTAGTGATTAAGTGCCCTAGAGGGAGTGCATGCACAAGTTAAAATAAAAAGTTTTAAAAATATAAAGAATATTTTATTTTCACCTATATAAAAATGTCACTTTTCCATTACAGACCCTTTTGTATGTGCACATACATACTTAAGGGTTATCACATGGGCAGGCACAATAAACAGTGCACGTTGGGCATGTCAGTTTTTCTTCATCAACCACTTCTTTTGTCTGTGTTCACATATTTTTTTATGTTATTTTCTACAATATTTACTTCTACCCTCATAAGATCAGAAAAAAACTTCTAGGGGGCATTTTTTAATTATTTTTTTGCTGACTTCCCATGTAATTGGAGCTGATATTTTAGTCCCAGTTACAGAAGAAATGCAACCCCCGGAGCTTACTGCTGATCAGCCCCTGCACCTACCGATCCCCGGTGATTACACATCCACATCAGAAAACAAAGTTGTGAGGCTTCCTGCCTGCCTGTATATACAGCACTCATTGAGCGCTGTGTATAAGGTGATAAACGGAATTTACAGGGGTTATGATTAGAAAAGGTCATCAGTGGGTAATCCTTGGAAATCCTACAATCAGCAGAATGCAGGTTAAACTGTGTTCGGTGGAACAGTTTGGTCCTTGAGATGACTGAAGCATTAGAGGTATATGGGGAGTTTGAAGAAATAGCTGTTAATGGACTAATATCCAAGGGAGTACTAACTCACTAACCCCCCTTAATGCAAAATGACGCAAAAATTTAGGTAATTTTGCTGTTAGGGAGCGGAGTCATGAAACGCTTGCGTAACTTTTGGAAATTTCATTTCTCCAATTTGGAATTAAAAGCAATCAAAAAGTGGCATGCATTCCAAAATGGTGCCAATAACAACTACACATCAGCACACAAAAAATAAACCCTACAGAAGTGTCAATAGACATGCTGCAAAATAAAAAAAGTTGTTGCTCGCAAAAAATTGGTGCTGCAGCACAAATTCAAAACATGTAAAATAGTTTTTATTTCCTTAAAAGTATTTTTTAAAAAATAACAAAAACTCAGAATACAGACAGCATGTAGTTTATACCAAACAGGGAACTCTATAAATACAAAACTACCTAAAAAATGGCGGCATTGTAATTTTTTCCACATTCTGCCCCCAAAATAATTTTTGGGGATTTCTCGGTACATTATATGACACACGGTCAATGACACATCTTGTCCCGCAAAAAGAAAGCCCTCATAAACTATGTAGGTGCGACTCGAATCTAAATTACACATAACAGCTCTTGTCGGGAAAGGAAAAACAATAACCAAAAATGTGAATATCTTCCTCATTTTAAGTTAGAATATTAGGATCATTGACGGGCCTTACAACAAGTATAAAAAAAACTTAACATGGTTCACCTCTCCATTCACCTAGGAATAAAGCACTGACACGTCCTCCTCTCTGCGACTTCTATGAGTAACTAGCTTCGGCTGGCGTGACAGTTAAGCAAAGACACACGATACCTAATACAGTGACTGCAACTGATGACATCCTATTCAGTCAGAGCCAGAAGAAAACAGAAGACTGGAGGGGAGGGACGATGCTGGCAGACTTGGATCCCAGGGGAGAAGAGAAGAAGAAAAAAAAGAAAAAAGCAAGACCAAAACTAAAAAAAGACCAATGGCCACATACCACCATAAAGAGATGGGAATAAGCCAGAGGCGGGGAGATGGCTGGCCTCTCGTTCGGCTTGGTTGGGATGGACCGCGCAACAGGAAAAGATCAGTGCAAGTCACCACTGACTTATAGTTCGGGTGGTAGCATGTATCAGTTTTTTTATAATTTATACAGAGCCATCAGTGTCCTAAGGGCATGTCCCCACGACACGGGTTTGCAGTTTTGCAGACAGTCTGAAAAAACAGCCGCAAACGAGCACAACAGGCTTCTATGGAAAAGGGTTTTCTGCCCGGCGGTTTTTCAAACTCCTGGCCGCCTGAAACACATTGTGCTTGCACATTCTTCTTCGCGGTCTTTTCTGGACCAGAATATGTGCATGTCAATGTGAAGGGGGAGGGCTTTTCTCCCCTCATCACAGAGAAAAGCTGTCCCCCCTCGGCCGGGGGGACGGCACTAAACAGGACAAATACCGGTCGGATAAACCGACTGGTATTTGTCCATTGCCGTGTAAACGGCCCCTAAAAGAATGTTGATAAAATCAAGCAGACAACCCTCTTAGGTCTGGGAATAAATGTTTTTGCTGTACATCATAGACAAGACAATATATTAATGTTAAAGTCCAACTTTTTTCTTTCCTTTGATCTGGTTAAAAGAACGATTATATTGTAGGAAACATTTAGGTAATAGTTGCAATACCAAGATCGGATGTCTCGTAATACTTTCAGGTTTTAACGAGAAAAATTATCATATTAGGAAGAGTTAATACATCATAAAAATGTTATTGCTGTCCTACAAAATGAGCATCTGACCACTAAATGACATGTTCAATGCAGCTAATTTTCCCTTTTAAACATCTATTTGATTCTTCTCTGTCCTCCTGGGCACCGATCCATGGTGAGATGATTACACAGAGTTGCAGGACATCTAGACAGAGAAATATGCAAAGGTTGAAAATACAAATCAGAGGACTATACAGTGTTTGTCTTTTGTAAATGGACACAGTGCAGCATGAACAGAAGAGTCAAGCATAAGGTCAAGTTTTGCCATGAGTTTTGAGATAGAGGAAGGAAATAGAATACAATCAAGCTATGTTAGGGTGTGAAGGGAAGCCAAAAATATATGAGCTCAAAGACCTCACAATCCTCTGTTCTTACTAAAAAACACAAAAGTTTTTGGTATAACAATAATAGCAATACTTGTCCCTTCACCAATAAGGATATTGGCCGCACGGCGCGAGCGAGAGTGATATACGTATAACTCTCTATCTATCTATCTATCTACATCTATACTATCTATCCTAGTCTATATATATATAATAAATATATATATATATAAATTGTGTATATACTATATATATATAATATAATATATATATAAACAGCATATATATAAGATATATGAGTATATGTTAAAATATCTAGAAGAGAGAAGAGAGATAGAGAGAAAACAAAAAAACAGAGAGACAGAGAGAGGAGAGAGTCAAAATCTAAGCTGTTAAACACATACAAACATAAGGCTATTCAACTTTGGTGTGTACGGTTGTCATTGACTGTCCTTAAACAAAAGTACATATCGTCAGTGTTATAGAGTTTTTCAAACTGTGGTAATCTTATTTTTTTCACCCTATAAAAAAAATGTATATGCTCAGTGGAGTGCAGAACACGTGTTGGAAATGGGGCCCAACACTATTCATGACGTTGATGTTCCGAGTTTATGTTTAGGATAAAAATGTTGTGGATCTAAAGCGATTTGTATTAAGCTTGTATATGTGTGCGCGTTTTTAGAGTAGATTTTTTTATTATGTTTTATTTTGTACGTTTTTTTCACCCTGATGTTTATGCTGTATCATAGAGCCTACACAGCAAAGCACCTTGAAAAAGTCATACCAAGAGCATGCGGTTTTGATGAAAATGCTAGTCGTGAACCCCGAAAACTCCAATCCAACTACAGATATACCAATGCAAGGGTAAATCTCTGCATTGTAAAAGAACTCTTAATTGAACATGATCCCATTGTGTTATGAGTAATACATGGCCTGATGGAAGTAGTTCTGTTTAGCATCATCTGTATCAATGTCATGTACCACCCCCTCAGGGCCTGCAGTAAGTATAAGACAGATTCAGTTTCCCCCAGAGGGTCACTTATTGTTCACCTATTAAATTACTACTTGCTATTTGTAGCTTTAACCGTTTTCTTTCTTTTCAAAAGTGTAACTCTGAATCAAAAAATGTGTATGCAGTCGTTCATGGTACACTATTTACAGCGTTGTCTTAGAGGGGGG
Source organism: Phyllomedusa bahiana (assembly GCA_025379985.1). Lineage (NCBI taxonomy): Eukaryota > Metazoa > Chordata > Amphibia > Anura > Hylidae > Phyllomedusa > Phyllomedusa bahiana. The sequence continues at coordinate 170,847 of JAODAL010000589.1, forward strand.
GGGGGGGGGGGGGGGTGGGGGGGGGGGGGGGGGGGGGGGGGGGGGGGGGGGGGGGGGGGGGGGGGGGGGGGGGGGGGGGGGGGGTGTGGGGGGGGGGTCTATAACAAAACACAAAACGTTAGTTCCACATAATAAATGAGTACATAACACAACATACAAGGAGAAGGATGGGACTGGTAGGGAGTTGGGGGGGGGGGGGGGGGGGGGGGGGGGGGGGGGTATGGGACGAAATTTTGAGGGGAACAATGGTTAAATGGGGTGGGGGTAGTATGGATGTATGTGGTTTGGAATGGTGTAATTTTGGATTGGGTCAGGAATGAAAGTATGTGAGTAGGTTAGATCTGGGGCAAGCTGTTTAGGCTGTGATGTGTGAGTTTTTTTGTTGTTTTTTATTGTTCACTATCTTAAAAGAGGGTCACTGTTAGTTCAGTTGATGGCCTGACATACCTAGGCTCCTACCTACTTGGGGCCCTGCCTAGTAACAGATGTAGCAAAACTAAACTTGACAGATCTTTTCAATGACTTTGTTTGTGATCTAAGAAAAGCTTGGTAATAATTTGGGTGTACTTAGGTGTTAGAAGCTGGGCCTGAGTGCATGCTGTGTGCTTGAGTGTGGTTAAAGGCATGGTCTGGTGTGATGTTATGTTCTTGGTCCACTGCACTCTTTTCCCCAGGAGCCATAATGTTGTTAGGACCGCCCTCCTTTGTAACATTTACATGATGAGCCAAAAACCACCAGCCTAATATTGTATAGGTCCCCCTTGTCTTGACAGCCCAGCACTGACTCGAGGCATGGACTCCATAAGATGTCTAAAGGTGTCCTGTGGTATCTGTCACCAAGACATTGGCAGTGTATCCTGTAAATCTTATAAATTGTGAGGTGAGGCCTCAATAGATTGGACTTATCATTCTATCACATCCTACCAATTGGACTGAGGTGTGGAAAATTTGGAGGCCAAGTAAACATCTTAAATTTATGTTCCTTAAAGAGAACCGTCAGCATAGTTTTCGGCCCCCCTGGCTGAGGACAGAACAAGCTAGATGTCAGAATCTGCTGTTTCTCCAGCGCTGTGTCCCGTTATGCTGTAAGATGCTGTAGTTTTCATTATTTAAATGCTCAATCTGCAGTTTTGCAGCCCAGAAGAGTCATTCAAAGAGTCCTTCAGAGTGTCATTTTTTATTCAAACCCCGCCCACACTGGAGCTAGCACCCACCCAGCGGCGCCCAACCCCAAAAAAATAATAGCAACCTAACACGGCAGGGGGGGGGGGGGGGGGGGGGGTAGAGGGCAACGGCACACACACCCCTCAACTGACAAACCTATTTCACTTTGAATACAGGTAGACAAACATGTGAATGACTATCACTGGGCAGACATCCTTTGGTGGGTGGAGCTAATACCTGCTCATGAAAAAGATTTGAGGGGTAAATGCTCTAAACTGCTGCATTTTACAGAATAAGGGGCACAGCGCTGGAAACAGCAGGTCTGACACTAGCTTGTGCTGCCCTAAGCAAGAGGGGCACAACCTATGTGACAGGGTCCCTTTAAACCATTTCTGAACAATTTATTGCAGAATATTATTGACATTATGGGGTGCACTTGGTAAGCAACAATGCTTATGTAGATGGTACATGTCAAAATAACATCCACATGAATACCAGGACTAAACCTTTCCCTGCAGAACATTGTTCAGAGCATCATACTCATCATGCCTCGACAAGTTTACTTACTTCCACTAACACATCCCGGTGCCATCTTTTCTTTAGTTATGTGATGCACATGCACCAAGCCATTCACATGATGTAAAAGAAAATGTGATTCATCAGACCAGGCCCCCTTCTTACATTGCCCCATGGTCTATTTCTGATGCTCACCTGCCCAATGTAGGCATTGTCAGTGCTGCACAGAGGTCAGCATGGGCACTCTGACCAGTCTGAAAGTTTGCAGCCCCATGTACAGGAAGATGGAATAAATGGTTGATTCTGGCACCTTTTTATCATACCTAGCATTAACATTTTCAGACGTTTGTGCTACATAAAGTGTGGCTCTTTCTATTGATCTGATCAAATGGAGTTCGTGCTTTCAAATAAGCACTCAGTGCGAGCCTTGGGCTCCCATGCCCCCGTTGGCCAGTTCCTGAATATCATTCCTTTATGGATGCTCTGAATCAGTTATCAGACGCGTCACAATTCAGGTCGCTGTCACAACCTTGTATTTGCCAACTTTTCCACCAATATCAACTTCAGGAACTGACTGTTCACTTGCAGCCTTATATGTCCGACCCCTTATTAGGTGCCATTGTCCCAAGCAGGGCCGCCATACAGGGGGTACAACCGGTACTCCCGTATGGGGCCCGGGAATAAGGGGGCCCGCGGCAAGCGGGACCCCTTATTCCTCAGGCCAGAGCAGGGCCCGGCGGCGGGGCCCCCCAAAAAAAAAAGGTCCGCCTGGCCCACGTGTGGGCCCCGATTTTTGGGGGGGGGGCCCCGGAGGCTGCCGCCCCCCCGGGCCCGGGCCGCGCATCCGGTTCGCCCCGCCGGGCCCGGGTCCCAAGCGCCCAGAACCGACGGGACGGGGATAATGTCCCCGCTCCCGGGGCTGCGCGGTTCACGGAGACGCGCCCTGGCTGCGTCCGTGATCTGGGGCAGGCTGTGATTGGGCCCTTCCCCTGCCAGGCCCCGACCCCTACTTGACGTAGCGGCGCGGTGACGCCTTCCCACCGCGCCGCCTAGCGGGGGGGTGCCGGCGGCAGCACGGAGGGGAGGGACCGAGGTCAGGTAAGTTTTTTATTTTTTTTTTTTAATTCTAAGGGGCCCTGACTGCTATCAAAAAGGGGGTCCCGGGCGCTGCCTATCACTAAAGGGGGCCCTGGCGCGCCTATCACTAAAGGGGGGTCTTGACTGCCTTACTAAAGGGGGCCCCTGGGTCCCTTCAAAAAAGGGGGGGCCCTGACTCCCTTATCACAAAAGGGGGGGTCCCTGGCGCCCCCTTTATCAAAAAGGGGGTCCTGATCCCTATCACTAAAGGGGGCCCCGGGGCGCTGCTTATCACTAAAGGGGGCCCGACGCCTATCTCAAAAAGGGGGTCCCTGGCGCTGCCTATATAAAGGGGGTTTCCCGGGCGCATCACAAAAGGGGGTCGAGGGCGTCCTATCAAAAAGGGGGCCCTGATGCCTATCACTAAAGGGGGCCCCTGGCGGCCTATCACAAAGGGGGCCCTGACTCCCCATAAACTAAGGGGTCCCTGGCGCTTCCTATCAAAAAAGGGGGGCCCTGACTGCCATCACTAAGGGGGCCCCTGACTGCCTATCTCAAAAGGGGGGGGCCCCGGGCACTGCTTATCATAAAGGGGGTCCCTGGCGTTCCCTTTTCAAAAAGGGGGGCCCGATGCTATCATTAAAGGGGGTCCCGGGCGCTGCCTATAAAAAGGGGGTCCCTGGCCTGTTACACTAAAGGGGGTCCTGCTGCCTATCACAAAGGGGGTCCTGATGCCTATCACTAAAGGGGGGCCCTGACCCCTATCAAAAAGGGGGGCCCTGATGCCATATAAAGGGGGCCTGGCGTGCCTACACTAAAGGGGCCCTGATGCTATCACTAAAGGGGTCCCGGCGCTGCCTATCCAAAGGGGGGCCCTGACTGTTTTTCACTAAAGGGGGCCCCGGCGTGCCTATCACTAAAGGGGGCCCCTGACTGCCTTCACAAAAAGGGGGCCCCTGGCAGCTTATCACTAAAGGGGGGCCTGACTGCCTATAAAAAAGGGGGGGTCCCTGGCGCTCCCTATCACAAAAGGGGGGCCCCTGGGCTGAATCACAAAAGGGGGGCCCTGATGCCTATCACTAAAGGGGTCCGGGCGCGGCCTATCACAAAAGGGGACCCCCGGGCACTGACTCCCTATCACTAAGGGGGCATGACTCCCTATTCTAAAGGGGGGGTCCCTGGCACTCCCTATCTCTAAAGGGGGTCCCTGGAAATGTTTCATAAAGGGGGCCCTGACTGCCTTCACTAAGGGGGTCCCGGGCGTGTTATCACTAAAGGGGCCTGACTGATATCACTAAAGGGGGCCTGGCTCCCAAACCTTAAAGGGGGCCCTGACTCTACCAAACCCTCTAAAGGAGGGCCCTGCTTCCCTAATCTAAAGGGGCCCTGACCCCCTACAAACTAAAGGGGACTCAGGGCTGGGAAACCCACCAACCCCCTGGACGGGCCTACCAATTATCCGGCGGGGGTCTCCTACCTAAATAGGGCCTATCTAATTACCGGGACCTTTTCCCATTTGCCTCCCTCCCTGGTAATATAATGTTGGGGAGCAGCCCATGCGGGAGCATTATCTCCGGGGGGTTGCCCTCTCCCCACCCCCAACCCCTTAGGATACCAGGTTAAAGTTAGGTTGTCCCGCTCTCCCCCCCTGGGAAGTTTGTACAGGGGGGAATAGGTAAAGAAAGCTTGAAAATTGGGGATTCAAGTATTTGTTAAAAATTTTGCAGGGATGAGTTGTGGCCGGGAAAGTCATCATGGCGGTGTGGAAGGGATGCAGAAAAAAAGGAATAAGAAGACTCATGAGAGAGAAAGATCCCCAGATAGGGTTCCGGGGGTTCCTATTTCAGGGGGTTTTTTTTGCTTTTAAATTGGTCAGTGCTGTATTCATGTAATGTGTGGACCTGAGCTGGTGTCTGACTTTTATGTGGTCTCTATATGGCGGGGTTTAGGTTATACCTGAGTGGTTTGGGGGGCTGACCTTTTATGTGGCTCTATAGGCGGTGTTGTAGGTTTTTTACCTGAGCTGGTGTTTTTGACCCCCTATGTGGTCCTATTGGGATGTTGAAAGGGTTTTACCCGAGCTGGTTCTGACCTCTATGGGTCTCTATATGGGGTGTTGGGGTTATACTGAGTGGTGTCTGACCCCTATGTGGTCTCCATATGGTGGTGTTGTAGGTTATACCCGAGTGGTTTGACCTCTATGTGGTCTTATATGGGGGGTTTTAGGTTATACCTAGTGGTGTCTGACCCCTATGTGGGCCCCTATGTGGCGTGTTTTTAGGTTATATGAGTGGTGTCTGACCCCCTATGTGGTCTCTATGTGGCAGTGTGTAGGTTTTACCTGAGCTGGTTAGGAGGTACACTTTTCTTTCTTTTGGGGTTTATTTTAGAGGTGGGGAGGTGCGTGACAAGGGAAAAATGGGGGGGTATTGTATGCGGGGGGAGGGGGGGTATTGTAGCGGGGGGGAGGGGATATTGTTTTCGGGGTGGAGGGGGATATTGTATGTGGGGGGAGGGAATATTTATGTGGGGGGGGAGGGGATATTGTATGTGGGGGGAGGGGGAGTTTGTATGTGGGTGGAGGGGGATATTGTATGTGGGTGGAGGGGGATATTGTATGGGGGGGAGGGGATATTGTATGCGGGGGGAGGGGGTATTGTATGCGGGTGGAGGGGGATTTGTTGCAGGTGGAGGGGGGTAATGTTGCGGGGGGAGGGGGATATTGTATGCGGGTGGTGGGGAGATTGTATGCGGGGGGAGGGGGATATTGTATGGGGGTGGAGGGGGTGTTGGATGGGGGTGGAGGGGGGTATTGTATGCGGGTGGGAGGGGGGTATTGTAGCGGGTGGAGGGGGATATTTTATGGGGTGGGGGATATTGTATGGGTGGGGGGGGATATTGTATGTGGGTGGAGGGGGGTAGTGTAGTGGTGGAGGGGGGGTATTTTTTGGGTGGAGGGGGGTTTGTATTGGGTGGAGGGGGTTGTGTATTTTGGTGGGGGGGGATATTTATGTGGGGGGGAGGGGAATTGTATGTGGGGGAGGGAGATATTTATGTGGGGGGAGGGGGCTATTGTATGTGGGGGGTGGGGATATTGTTGGTGGGGGGAGGGGGATATTTATGGGGGTGGGGGGATATTTTATTGGGTGGAGGGGGTATGGTGGAGCTATTTAGCCCCGTTCATGATTTTGGAGAAGCTATGGTGACTCACTTGCTATTGTAAAAAATACAGTTTTTTTTTTGACACTGTATTATGTGGTAAAATGGGCGCATTTTTTGTCTAGAAGCCGGTTTTTTTTTTTTTTTTTTTTTTTTTTTTTTTTTTTTGGGGGGGGGGACCGGGGGGGCTTCAGTGTATGGGGCCCTGAAATTTCTGTTGGCGGCCCTGGTCCCAAGGTTATGAATGTGATGTACCTTACCCATTTTAATGTTATGGCTGGGGGAGCAGAGGAAACCCCTTGTGAGCCTCTTGGCATAGCAGACCTGGGGATGCTTTTCATGTAGAAAAGCAGAGAAAGAGATGAAGAAAGCAAGACACAGTGTGAGAGTGTTGTGCAGTATGTGTAGTCATGCACAATAGCTATAGGATGGGCCCCAAGAATCAACTCCACTGATGGGCCCCAGACTCTCCAGTCTAACACTGCAAGTTATGATTAATAAAATAGGGATTCTGCAGTGAGTGCTCGTCTCATGAATACGTCAGACTCAGGCATGTGTAATAGATATTTAAAGAAATGCCATATATTTTTTGCACCATTGCCTATTATCATAGTAACCTTTCAGACCTGAATTTGAAGCAACATAATATACTGACAGCTTCAAGTTATTCTTATAAGATTATTAAGAACATGCACTTTGTTCTGCCTGTATACATCTGCTTATACTAAGACTAGTTCCATACACCACATAGTAGCGAATTTGTGAGCACAAGAAACACATCCAAATAAACTAGAGAGATTGTATTATTATAGCTGTTAGTATCACAAGTAATATATTGTTTCTACTTCCCCTTTAACCATGGATTGTACTAGAAGTATTTTTCCGCTTATTAGAGAACAATATTTATAACCATGGCTACAGAATCACATTGTATGCAATCTAGAAAGCTATTCCTTCCAGTTACCTCCTCCATCTCTGACAGTACAAAGAGCTTTCCTTGAGACCATACAGATCTAATTTAGGAAACACACTTCTTCCTCCAGTGCTTCAACAGGAAACCGGAATGACAGAAATGTGCAGTAAACACACCATCAGCTTTCAGCTGCAGAGGTTATCCAACCAATGGCACAGGTACTCCCTGATACACAGGGGTGTGAGGCCAAATCACGCAATGTATTCACTCTCAGGAGAAACTTGCAGCCAAATATTTTCCAACCAGACATTTTGCAGGAGGATAGTAAATCAGCAATCAATGCAGTAAGATGAAACACTGAGATACAATTAACACCGTAGTTTCTGAACAAAACGGAGCATACTACTTCCATAGGTACTTAAAGGAGTTGTCTCCCCACAGGGTTTCAAAGAATGCATGAAAGAAATTCTCTGTCACTTCCTGGTTCAGACTAATTTGCATAACTCCGTCCCTTGTACAGCATAAGCTCCGTGCTTTCAGATGCTAATTAGATTAGATTAGCTTCTCAAACTACTCCAAGGACTTCTTATCTGATCCCCAAAACAAAAGCCCTAATTACAGAGCTGTTTACTTGAGATAAATCAAGCTTTTTACTGTCTGGCAGCACAGGACACTGACTGACACTGCTGACCTGTGTGATGACTCACTCTCTGTTATCTCATTGAACAAACAGCCCAGGGAGATTTGTTTACAGGTCAGTTACTGAGGGAACTGAAATAGCCATGGAGGTAATAAATTCACTTGTATCTCTTTAGGGAAAACAGAGGAACAATGCAATATATTTGGAAAATGTCTTTATTTTGTGTTCCCTACAATTTGAAAGCTATTCTTTGTAGCGAGACAACCCCTTTAAAGGTGACTTCTAGGTGGTTTTGATATTTAAAGGGGTTGTCCAGTACTTTATTTTATATTTTAATAGTATTCTGCTGCCCTATAAAAATAAAAAATAAAAACTTATACTCACCTCTCCCCATATCTCAAATCCAGTGCAGCGCTGGTCCTGCTGTCCTCCAGTCTTCTGTTTACGAATTGTATGAATTCTGTTTACGAATTGTGTTTCCAGGTGGGAACGTCATCACTGCAGCCAATGATTGGCTGTAGCAGTCACATGCCCCTTCGTGACGTTAGTGCTCCAAATGGTAAAGTTAGGAACAAGCACGTGACCATTTCAGCCAATCAATGACTGCAGCAGTGACATTCCCATCCAGAAGACGAAAGAAGTAAACAGAAGACTGGAGGATGGCAAGGACGACGCAGCGCTGGATCTAAGGTATAGAGGTGAGTATACATTTTTTTTTTAATGTTTGTAGGGTAGAAGTTAAGGGAAATAAACAGCAGACCGGCAGCAGATGAGGTGAGTGGAAGATTTTTTTTAATTCTTATAGGGATCAGTATGCTATAAAATAATAAAAAAAAAAGTTCCGGACATCCCCGTTAATCGTTTCTAGCTTCTTACAAAGAGACAGCTTTACGTTGGATGATGCCTTGTTCTGTACTGTCAATTGGGGACAACAACCCCCCCCCCCCCCACATATAGTACATAAATATGCAGGGTACCAATAACAATACTATACATACAGCACCATGCAGCATGATGTAATAGTTGTTGTTTGCCGATACTCAGTTTTCTACTCATCAATAAAACTATACAGTGCCCAAATAATATCAACATAACTGCTGGTGCCAGGCCTATTCTGGCACCTTTTCTGTTCAGCAAGACGGACCACATTCTGCTAAGGCCAGTCTTGTTCTTATGTTACAAAATGACCTACACAGATGTAGCGAAGATGCATTTCACAGATTATGCACCTTGGTGTCACGGCACAGGACGTTATCTCAGCTTTTTTCAATGCTTTTCAATGGCTTTTGTTGTAATCATATAAGATCATATAACACGGAAAGGTGTGATATTACCGTCAAGTTAAACTTTGCTACATCTGTATTAATGATGTGACATACCATGATGTCATATACATTGTTTTAAACTAAGGGAATATGAATTGTAAACATTTAGCTTCATTAAATCTATAAAAAACAGGGATTGATGAATCACAGAAAGAGATCGTTCACTCCATAGCTGAGGGTCCTGTGAGGCACAGCAGGTCAGCAAGGAGCTGGACTTCTACTGAGCAGCCATTTCTGATTCTGAAATTAGTCCCTATAGGTGCATTTCACCTGAACTTTCTCCTGCTAGCTTCTGTAGTCAGATTACAGTCTCTCAAATACGCTGACGGTGGTAATTGCAGTCACCAGAAAAACTGACTGGTAATTACTAATCATGAAACCACGTAAAAGGGGTTTAAGGTATAGAAAGATGGCTGTTCCTTCCAAAGACAGTGCCACGCACATGTACAGGTTATGTGCGGCATTGCAGCTCAACCTCTTACAGTTTACTCATCATAGGTCTCCTCCCACCTCCTGAAATAAAGACTAAAATGATTGTTCCAGAAGCAGCCCATTGGAGGGATACTATTATTATTATTATTTATTTTAGCGCGCCATTGATTCCATGGCGCTGTACATTCAAGGGGGTTGCATACATAACACAAGTCAAACAAGTACAATGGTGGCAACATGTGATAAGCAACTGGCACAGAGGGAAAGAGAGCCTTGCCCGCCCGTGAACGCTTACAATCTACAAGGAAGGGCGAAAGAGACAGAAGGTGAGGGGTGGACATGTTTGTGGAGGGTGTAGTGACAGCGGGGTTATTGTAGGTTATAGTCCATCTTGATATTCCCACCAAACGCATTGATGTAATGTCAATAGGGACATGCACCTATCACACATTAATGGCATGTCCTATCAGTATGTCATCAGTGTGTATTACCCCTTTAAGACTCTAAGAAGATCTATACTATCACCTGTTTGGATTTACCATTGTGCTTTGTGCTGGTTGTATCTATATCCCTTTACTTCCAAGGGGAAAATACCCTTCAAATATTTATTCCAAGCAAACCACATATTAAATTTAGTATTACTGAAATGTAAAAAATGAATGTATATGTATTTCACGTTACCATCATCAATTCATGTTAACATTTTATCAGCAATGCTTGCAAATAAAATAGTCTGCAGTAAATTACAATGTATCCGGCCACAATGTTTATTTTCTTCATGGAATGGAAAAAAGCCTAAGATTAAATACATTCATTATGACTTACATATACATACAAAAACTGATTACTCTGAATAGTTGCGTAATGTTCCAATGCTTGTGCACTTTTTACTACGCTTTAAATTTAGGTCTAAGACTTTTTTTGTTGCCCATAGCAAACAATCAGAGCTCCCCTTTCACTTCCTATAGTGCTTTGAAAAAATAAAAAGGGAGATCTGATTGGCAGCAAAGAAAGTCTTTGACCTAGACAGTTTTCATACATGTGGCCCAGGGGCGTAACTACCGGGGTAGCAGGGGTAGCAGTCGCTACGGGGCCCCTGCGCTTAGGGAGGCCCCGGGGCAGCTGCTACCGCGTCCGCTACCCCGGTAATGCAGCTCCTGGGCCCGCCGGCAGTGAACTTAACAGTTCACTGCGGCGGGCGGGGATCTGCGGGGCCCAGCGCATACTCCCTGTGAACGCCCGGGCCCTCCGGCCCGAGAGTTCAGAGGCAGCGCTGGCTGGAGCTAGCAGTACGGAGCGCCGATCACTCCGCTCTGCTACTTCCCCCTGCTGGCGCTCTGTGGTCACGTGGGCGCGCGCGGTGACGTCACATCAAAGCTCCACCCGCGCTAACCGCAGAGGCTGCAGGGAGAGCAGCAGAGCAGAGCGAGCGGCGCATCGGGGGAGCGTGGACCGAGGTGAGTAAGTGATTTCGTATTTTACTTACCCCCATATGCCTGCCTATACCCCCTCATATGCCTGCCTATACCCCCCATATGCCTGCCTATACCCCCTCATATGCCTGCCTATACCCCCTCATATGCCTGCCTATACCCCCCATATTCCTGCCTATACCCCCTCATATGCCTGCCTATACCCCCTCATATGCCTGCCTATACCCCCTCATATGCCTGCCTATACCCCCCATATGCCTGCCTATACCCCCATATGCCTGCCTATACACCCCATATGCCTGCCTATACACCCCCATATGAATGCCTATACAGCCCCCATATGCCTGCCTATACAGCCCCCAGATGCCTGCCTATACACCCCATATGCCTGCCTATACAGCCCCCATATGCCTGCCTATACAGCCCCATATGCCTGCCTATACAGCCCCATATGCCTGCCTATTCAGCCCCCACATGCCTGCCTCTACACCCCCACGTGCCTGCCTCTACACCCCCACATGCCTGCCATATACCCCCACATGCCTGCCGTATACCCCCCACAAGCCTGCCTGTTTACCCCCACAAGCCTGCCTGTCTACTTATATGGGGCCCCTTTAGCTACCTAAACCCTACCTATATGGCCCCTATAGCCCACCTAACCCCTGTCTACCTGTATGGCTCCCTATAGCTACCTAAACCCTGCCTGCCTATATGGGCACTCTATTGGCTACCTAAACCTTGCCTATTTGGGGCCCCATATATCCTATCTAAACCCTGCCTATCTAAATTGACCCCATATAGCCAGGGGGGCAGGTGCTGAAAAAGTCAGTATTCTAAGATATTTGTGTCTAAATCTGCAGGGACAAGTGGTCGGGAGATGTCATCATGAAGGTCTGGACGGATGCAGAACAAAAGAGAAAGTCAACGACTGGTCAGAGAAACGTCACCTGTGAGTCACAAGATGTAACTACACTGTAATCACTTATATGTCTACAGAGCCTGTGCACACTGGTGTCTACCACTACATGGTCACTGTATGGTGGTTATATACAGTCTGCAGAGCCTGTGTACACTGCTATCTACCACTATATGGTCACTGTATGGAGGTAATATACAGTCTGCAGAGCCTGTGTACACTGCTATCTACCACTATATGGTCACTGTATGGAGGTAATATACAGTCTGCAGAGCCTGTGTACACTGGTGTCTACCACTATATGTCACTGTATGGAGGTAATATACAGTCTGCAGAGCCTGTGTACACTGCTGTCTACCACTATATGGTCACTGTATGGTGGTTATATACAGTCTGCAGAGCCTGTGTACACTGGTGTCAACCACTATATGGTCACTGTATGGAAGTAATATACAGTCTGCAGAGCCTGTGTACACTGGTATATACCACTATATGTTCACTATATTATTATATATTATTATTTTTAGACAGTATTGGTCTTTGTAGACTGATCAGTAATAGTGTAGGGCATTATTCAGTCACTATGTGGTGGTAATTTGTGGTCGTGTTCTGACAGTATAATCAGGTCCTTAAGTAATAGCGTTATTGGTAATGTTGGTTTTGGTATAGTGGATTTGATTGGTAGCAGTATGATGGTGATATGTATGGTGAGGTATTTGCCCCTTGTATTATCTACATTATCTAACAGCATGTCCTGGTACATGGTCGTGGTCAGGGAGGTGGGCGTGGGGGGGGGGGGGCATCCAAAAGTTGGCTTTGGGGCCCTGGCTTCTCTAGTTACGCACCTGATGTGGCCATTAGTCTTTGTTTAGATCACCATAGCAGTTGTTTGCCTCCATAGTAGCATACAAGACCAGCTAGGACTGTACCAGTACTGTGCGTTTGCTAGTTATAACCCCAGCTACAACTATAGCACACCCATAATTATTAAAAATGCATCAAAATAATTTTTTTCAACCAAAACATACAAAAAGATTAAAAACAATTAAAAAGCCACAGGCTATAAGGCCGTGTTCACATGGCTTATTCCCGACGGATTTGTAAGCGCAATCTGGCTCACAAATCCGCCGTGAATAAGGGGCGGGACGGGGGCGGGGCCGGAGCGCGGCGGGGGCGCCGCTCCCCGGCCCCATAGACTTGCATTATCCACGGCGCGTGGATAATGTGCATGTCACTTTCTCCCCGCCCGGCGGATTCGCCGAGCGGGTAGGAGCGACGGATTCCACTGTTCTCTATGAGAGCAGTGGATTACCATAATGACTCTGACAGATTGGCGCCGTACTGCAGCGCAAATCCGGCGCGGAGTACGGCGCCAATCCGCGGCAAAATAAGCCGTGTGAACGAGGCCTAAATGTCGAGGTCCATAGTAAATAAATAATAAAGGCCAAGTAGCAGCTCCATACAAATTATTTGAAAGGGCACTGGTGCAATATGCAATAAGTCTCTCATTTGTCACATGAAACAGTATTTATATTGAAAGCATATAAAAAAACATGCAAAATAAAACAGATGGTTATAATAAGCCCATAAAATAATAAAATGAGTAAATAGTTTAAAAAATGTACAAATAAAATTATATATAATTAAGGTTTATATTACAAGATAACAATAGGAGAACTATAAAAAAAAGAGTACTGTATGTGAATATGGAGAAAATATATACCATATAAACCATATAAAGGGTGAACTAGACCCACAAAACAGCCAATTTGTATAGTTGCCAGCTCATTAGGGATTGTGGGGCAATTGGTGAGTATACAGTGTAGGAAGGCACAAGGTGCGGTAGTGGACGGACGCTATGTGTCACCGATCTGTCTAAGATCGGTGAAATAAAGCCTATTTATTTTTGTGTCAGCGGCAATAGGCCACTGACACGTTTTGTATGTGTAGTATGGCAGTAATGCCGTAATCCGGGTCGGGCTTTATTGGAGCAGTCTGTAGAGTTAGGTGGGATGGACTGCTCCCACACTCCGGTCCTGGGCTTACCAGCCCTATAGAAAGCCAGCAGGCTCAGGTGGAAAGGGGTGTGGTTCCCTTCCTGTCAAACACTGCTCAGTGGAGTGAGCAGGAGTGAGAGAGCCAGAGGTGGGCCTGGATAACGTGGATGTATACAGAGACCGGCATACGGTATTGGACTGCAAACCAGGACTGTGATTTATGTTTGTTTTTGGCTGAAGAAAAGCCCTGCTGTTTTATTTTCCTTGTTTATAAAACCGATCCCAAATAAACCCTGCAGTATTGCACAACAAGGACGGCCTCCGTTTGAGCTGATTCCCACAATTGGTGTCTCGGATGCGGGCAACATCCTGGAATAAGAGGGCTGCATGTCCTGGATTAGGCGGATGCTACTTTTTAAAAACCAAACAAGCGAAATGGAGGAGCTGCTGAAGCACCTGGTGCAGGTGAGCACCCAGCAGCAACAGGCCCTGCTGAATCTGTGCGGTCACAGCAGGAGGGACCAACCAGCTCCTAATTCAGGCAGAATGGCCATTATGGAGGAAGCTATCCGGGGAAGGGAAAGACGCCAGCAAACCCCCGTCAGGAGGGACGGACAGCAGGTGCGGAAGAGGGTGCCGAGACGCCCTGCAGAAGATGACCCCAGAGGACGCGTGGGAAGCCTTCATTACCGTCTTCGAGCGGGTGGCTGAATGGGGAGACTACCAGCTCCGCAGTGGGCAGAGGTCCTGGCCCCTTCTCACTGGCGAGCCCCCAAAAGGCTTACAATGACTATCTCTGCAGGTTTGCCAGGAATACCCCGACTCAAGTCGGAGATTCTGGGGGCCCCTGGGCGTGGTCGGTCACAGTCCGGGCACAAACGGTGCAATCAGTGGGGATACAGGAGGGACCGGCCCCCGAGGTCCCAAATGTTTGATCTCCTGCACCTCATCCAGAAATGGCTGCAGCCAGGGGTCTGTTCCCCAGCCCAGATGATAGAGAGGGTCATGATGGACCGCTTTATGCACTCTCTTCCCAAGCCAGTGCAATGCTGGGTGGCGCAAGGGAATCCCCAGACGGCGGATGACTTAATCGGCTTGGTAGAGAGATATAAAGGCCATGGAGAATTCCCTGGCTGATCCAGGACCCTATGCCTCTCCCTACTGGCAGACCCCGACTGACCCAGGAAATCAAAGAACTAAGCTCCCTAGAGACGCCCGTCAAAGGGCCAAAGGGGCCTGCCAGCGCCGACATCAAACCCCCTGTCCGGGACATTTTTCTGTGGAGTTTGCCAGGCTGGGGGGCATGTGGTGGCCCGGTGCCCCCTTGGCTCGGAACCGATGGACTGTTCCGTTGGGCGGCGTACATCTCTCTTGGCGCTTCCGGCATGCACAGCTGGGTTGGACACTACCCTGGGACTTCCACTCTGTCCCATCAGGGTGAATGGCACCCCTGTAAGGGGTCTCCTGGACTCGGGAAGCTTGGTTACTCTCCTGACAGCCAGTTGTTCCCCATGTTTGGTTCCAGGGAAAACTTTGGGGTCCCCTGTATTACATGGGGATACCACAAGCGTACCCCGGGGCCCCAAGTAACTTTAAATCCGATGGGGGTACGGTGTCACACCATGTAGGCATTGTGCGGGGATTAGTGCACGAAGTTATAATTGGGCCCGGGACTGCCCTCTCTTTTGGGGACTGTGGGAAGGTGCCAAAACAGGGGAAAGCACCCCAAAAACCAGACAGTCCTGAGAAGCACTGACCATGAGGTGGTCCCCAAATTCCCGTTCTCCGTCATGGTGGGGGATGGTGGGGGGGTTTTAAACCCCTTGTTTGAGACACTGCCAGACCTAGGAGTTTCTAGGGGAAATTTTGGGACAGCCCAAGCTGCGGGATGAGACCCTAAAGGGGGCCTTCAACAGCGTGGTGGTACTTGGATGGGAAACCCCAAGAGTCAGGGGCTGAGGAAAGATTTCCCCATTTGCCGTAAATCAGGATTTGTTGTACCGGGTGACCAAAATCCGTGAGGGAGTGGTGAAACAACTTCTGGTTCCAACACCATACAGGCGGATGGTAATGGATCTGGCCCACAGTCACGTGTTGGTGGTAAAACCTGGGGGCCAAAATAAGACCCATAGAAAGAATTCTACACAGATTTTACGGGGCCAGGGTGCTACAGGGAAATCCGAGACTACTGCCAGTCCTGTCCCCAGTGCCAGATCACCTCCCCTGTTGCCAGTTTTCGCAGCCCACAAATACCATTTGCCTATTATCGAGACACCCTTTGAGAGAGTGCAATGGATTTAGTAGGGCCCGTGGTAAAGTGGGGCTAGAGGACACCAGTATATTTGGTCATCATGGACTACGCCACCAGGTACCCAAAGAAGCTGTACCCCTTAGAAATGCTTCCTCCTAGGTAATTGCTAGGGAACTATGGCACATATTTTCCAGAACGGGCTTGCCGAAGAGATCTGACGGTCAAGGGACCCGTTTTTGTCGAGAGTTATGCAAGATCTTTGCAAGGTTCTGAAGGTGCCCCAACTACGCACCTCTGTGTACCACCCCAGACAGAATTGGCTGGTGGAACGTTTCAACAAACCTTAAAAGGCCATGTTGAAGAAGGTAGTAGAGAAAGAGGGCCCGAGATTGGGGACTACCTGTTGCCATATCTCCTGTTTTTATCCGGGGAGGTTCCCCAAGCTTCCACAGGCTTCACCCTTTTGGAGTTACTCTATGGCAGGCATCCCAGGGGACTATTAGATTTGCCAAGGAGACCTGGGAGAGTGAGGTCACACTCCATAAAAAGCGCCCATTGAGCATGTGGCACAAACTACAGGAGCGGATCACTCAGGTACTCCCTATTGTTAAGGAACACCTTTTTACAGGCGCAGGAGGCGCAAGCGAGGGTCTACAACAGGTCAGCCCGCGTGTGAGGGGACAGTTTAGGGCCCGGGGACAGGGTCCTAGTTTAGTACCCCAAAGGTTGGAGAGCAAGTTCCTGGCGAAATGGCAAGGTCCCTACGAGATAGTTGGGAAAGGGGGGGGAGGTCAACTATCGGGTCCCTCAGCAATGGAGAAGGAAAGCCCACAAGTATACCATGTTAAAATTGCTCAAACCATGGAAAGATAGAGACCCCCCGGAGGCATCTTGCTTTGGTGTCCCAACCAGAGACCAGTATAGCGGCAGTGAAGATTGCAGAGGGGCCCTGTCTCCTTCTCAGACCAACAGTGCAGACAACTGCTGCAAACCCAAAATAGGGACTTATTATAGAGGCACAGGGTTACCATGTTGTAGAACATGAGATCGTCACAGAGCCTCAGGTGAGAGTGAATTTAAAACCTTATTAGGATTCCGAGGCCCGTAGGAAAATTGTGGCAAAGGAAGTGCAGGAGAATGCTTTAAAAATTTGGAGTGATAGAGGAGTCTAAAGCGGATGGTCCAGCCCCCTCGTGTTAGTCCTAAGCCTAACGGTGAGTGGCGCTTTTGCAACGACTACCGCAAGCTAAATGAAGTATCGAGGTCGATGGGATACCCATGCCCCGGGTAGATGAGGCTGATTGAGAGGCTAGGACCAGCCCGGTAATATCACCACCCTAGACCTGTCCAGGGGTAAATTGGCAGATCCCCTTAGCCAAGGAGGCCCGAGAGAAAACAGCCTTTTCCACACCAGATGGGTCCTTCCTTATGTAAGAATGCCCTTTGGGGTTTCAGGGGGCCCCCGCCCCCTTCCCAAAAGGGGTATGGACAGGATCTTAGGCCCCACCGGGCATATGCGTCAGCTTACCTTGACGACATAGTCAATCTTCAGCCCGGGGTTGGGAGAGTAAACCCCAAAAAGATCCCAAACTTCCTAGATGCGTAAGGAAAGGTGTTTCACCATAAACCCTAGTAAGTGCGCATCGGGATGGAAGAGGCCGTTACTTGGGGTATGTCGTGGGAAGGGGGAGATAAAGCCCCAAGTAAACAAGATAGAAGCAATCCAAAACTGGCCCCGCCCACTTACCAAGAAACAAAATGAGAGCATTTTGGGAAATCGTTGGGTATTACCGGCGGTTTATCCCCAAGTTTGCCGAAATGGCAAACCACTTGAGGACCTAACAAAAGGGACTAAGTCCGCCGTGATCAAATGGTCCCCAGAGGTGAAGAGGCCTTCCAAAACTTAAAAAATACCCTGTGTAGACAGCCAGTTTTAGTGGCCCCGGATTTCTCGCGAGAAATTTTTAGTACAAAAAAGATGCCTCAGAGGTCGGCCTAGGGGCGGTAAAGTCCCAGGTTATCAATGGGGAGGAACATCCCTGAGTTTTCTGAGCCGGAAGCTGTCACCTGCCGAGCGTAATTACGCCATTATTGAGGGGAATGCTTAGCCATTAAATGGGCACTAGATTCTCTCCGGTACTACCTTTGGGTCGCAAATTAGGCGGGGTGATTATCATGCCCCGTTGAAATGGCTAAGGGAGAAAAAAGGGCAAAAAATGCCAGGGTCACCCCTTGGTTCCTGGCCCTGCAGGATTTTAATTTCTCGGTGGAGCCACAGGCCGGCAAGTGCAGGGGAATTGCAGATGCCTATCGAGGGTACATAGTTTGATGGCTGAAGGTGCCCAGTCCCCCGGCATTGGGCAGAGGGGGGGGGTATGTAGGAAGGCACAAGGTGCGTAAGTGGACGGACGCTATGTGTCACCGATCTGTCTAGATCGGTGAAATAAAGCCTATTTATTTTGGTGTCAGCGGCATAGGCCATGACACGTTTTGTATGTGTAGTATGGCAGTAATGCCGTAATCCGGGTCGGCTTTATTGGAGCAGTTTTGTAGAGTTGGGTGGGATGGACTGCTCCCACACTTCCGGTCCTGGGGGTTCCCGCCCTATATAAGGCCAGCAGGCTCAGGTGGGAGGGGGGTGTGGTTTCCATTCCCGTCAAAAACACTGCTCAGTGGAGTGGCAGGAGTGAGAGAGCCAGAGCTGGGCCTGGATAACCGTGGATGTACTATAGAGACCGGCATACGGTATTGTGACTGCAAACCAGGACTGTGATTTATGTTTGTTTTTGGCTGAAGCAAGCCCTGCTGTTTTATTTTCCTTGTTTATAAAACCGATGCCAATAAACCCTGCAGTATTGCACAACGAAGGACGGCCTCCGTTTGAGCTGATTCCCACAACAGTTAAATGGGGCAATCTTAGGAATAGGAGAAGGCTATAAGAATAAGAGCGAGAAAAGGGGTGAGCTGAAAAGTCAGAAACTAGCGCAGTGCCCAAAATCTAAGATGTCTCTTCAGCCCTTTTTAACATATATAGGAGTTGAGGCCAAGCAGTTAATTCATCAGTGACCACACCAATATCAGACACAAGTAGTGTCAAGTTGGGCACCACATAATGTAAAGAGGGGGTGCTGCTGGTATATCTACAAACCTATCTGAGCAAAGGCAACAAAACTATAGTGTACAACCACAATTCCAAAAAATAAAAACTAATAATAAATAATAATAATATCAAATTAGTTTTATTCTACAAAAATACTCCCAAACAGATTAAAAACAGTTATAAAACCAGGAGGCTCAGAAAATATCTGACAGGGCACTGATGAAAAATGCAAGTCTCTCACTTGTCATATAAAACATTATTCACTTCAAAAACATATAGCAAAACATGTCAAAATACAACAGACAGTATTACGACCTAGATTAACAAAATAATGCCATGGTTAAAGAGATTGGACAAAAAAGCAAGAAAATTCATACATCAGTAAGGTTCATGGTCCAAAATAATAAAGTGACATACAAAAGATGAATGACATAAAATAGCACAAATATGCCAAGATGGTATAATGAACAAAACAGAACCATATCATGAGTGAACCATTACACCAGAGAAGCGACACAAACCACCCCCAGCCACAGGAAATGTGAGGCAGTCAATGAATATAATTCAGTAGGGCAATTTGGGTGAAAGGATAAAAACTTAAAGGTAACCTGTAAATACTATCTAATCTGCAGACAACATGTTACAGAGCAGAATAATTTATAGTTTTGTGGGGAAAGATTTAGGCCCACATGTATAAAAACTGTCTAGGTCTAAAATTCACTTTGTTTCCCATAGTAACCAATCAGAGCGCCCCTTTTATTTTTCCAGAGCACCATATGAAATGAAAGGGACACTCTAATTAGTTACTATAGGCAACAAAGTGAATTTAAGACCTAGACAGTTTTCATACATATGGCCCTTAGTATAATTTAGAGTTTATTAATTTAATTTACTGCTCAATCTGGGTTAAATCCAGTTTGTGGTCTAATCAGTGATTGACAGCCTTCCTTGTATCAGTACACATACAGAAATGCCTGTCAGTCACTAATAAGACCGCCCACTGGACCCCTCAAGGTAGAATAAGCAGTAAACTGAATGAATAATTTCGAGTTGTGCTGAATCTTACCCTGTAGAACAGTGTATCATTCTGCTAAAGCTCTTGCTCTAAAACATGCTGTCTGCAGATTAAATAGCAAGTTCAATGTTTCAGGTTCCCTTTTAATAAATTAGTAGTTATGAGAACATGAGGGAGAAGAGGGGTAAGTGGAGGAGTCAGAAACTGACACAATGCCCAAAATCTAAGCCATGATGGAGGTAACATCAAGCAGTGACATGACTAGTCCAAGCTCAAGAAAAAGAGAAGGTATGATACAGTTGTATGAATATATCTACATTAAGAAAGGAGGGAATAGGTTCAAACTTGTGTCGTAAGTTGGGAACCTCCATTGCAAGTTCTGTCGGAAGTGATGGAAAAAATAGCGTGGCTCGCTGCACTATTTCTACCGGTAAAACTACGGACACCATAGAGGAAACCTGACAAACCTCATTGTTGTTAATGTGGTCTGTTGGTCGCAAAAAATGGTGTTGGTGTTAAAAAATTGGATCCGGTTCTACTTCTGCAACAGAGGCTTCGAACAGAGCTTCTGATGCAAGTGTGAACCTAGCCTTAGCCAACTGAGCTGTTTTAGAAGGCCCCTCTTCTGCTCCATGTGCATAACAGCACCCATCTCCATTGACAATAGTGTTGTCACTA
Source organism: Phyllomedusa bahiana (assembly GCA_025379985.1). Lineage (NCBI taxonomy): Eukaryota > Metazoa > Chordata > Amphibia > Anura > Hylidae > Phyllomedusa > Phyllomedusa bahiana. The sequence goes on from JAODAL010000589.1 coordinate 191,463, forward strand.
AACTTATCCTGGGGATGCTGAGCAGATGCAGAAAACAATCTCCCTGTTAGTGCAAATCACAACAATGCCACCTCACTATATAGAACATTGCAATACCTACAAAATCATGATGTATATAAGAAACACATCTAAAATGAGATTTGATGGCAGAGAGGGTAATAAAAATGAGACTATGTTTTAATTTTTAAAAATGCCATTTTTCGGTGCTCCAGTTCTGACCTTTAAGCAGAAGCTTCATTTGTTTTTTTAAGGCTCCCGTTTGGGCAGATAAATAGCGAGTGCAATAAACAATATTTTAAAATGCAGCAGATTGCCAATGAAATTGAGCAGAGTGTTCATGTCTACAGAACAAAAGGTCATTTTCTTGTAAACTAATAATGCTGCCTTAGCAAAGTGTTATTTTTCCGGTGTGTGACTAATTAATGAAATCAGCATATTAAGTATAATTTTATATGAACCTGCCAGTGGATATCATATTGCATAATGAAAAGAAACCGTGGCAGAACATAATGTCCAGCATGCTAGATAATTAACAAGCGTAGTGCATTGTAAAGGCTGCTATTCACTTGAGATATCAAAGACGTTTAAACAAAGGAGTAATGCTGTGCATGTGACTTCTAGGAAACTTCACTATAATAACTTATTAGCATGATGTCAAGGTGACATTGACAGTACATTAAAGCTCGTATATATTGTGTTAGTCTAGAAATGTGTAGGGTTATGTAAAAATAATTATCATAACATGTTTTGACTGTGTTGCCCATTTAATGCTGTGAACAAAAAACTCCATCCGCCTCTAAATTTACATGTAAAAACAAGGTGCCAGGCTACATTACGAAGCAATTTCATACAAAATAGTTGCATGCAGGAGTCCTTAAAGGGGTTGTCTCACTACAAGGATTGCTTTTTATGTTAAAGTTCTTGCAAAAACAAGTCCCTTTGTAATATGTGTTCATTAGCAGTTTCCTACCTATTCCTAGATATCCTCTCTTGTATGGGCTGCATCAGCTCCTCAAGTTGCTATAGCTGCAGACCTGTTCAATATCTCATGATAGGTTGCCAGCACTGGTTGCTATAGCTACCGACCTGGCTTCTACTGCAGCCTAGTAGAAGCCAATAAACACACCCCTGAATTCAAAGTAAAACCAAGAAAACAGGACTGAGGTAAGAGGAATCAGTGCAGTGAGACAACCCCTTCAAGGTAAACCTGTCAGACGCCTTATGCCACCTAAGAGCAGGGTATGATAGAGCGAGAGAAGCTGAGCTGTGACGTATAGGTTTATATGATTTGAATTTCTGAGTAAAAAAAAAAGAATAAATCCTAAAAAAGAAAGTCACCTACAGTAATTGACATTTTGCTCTGTACACACACTGGGAAAGCTGTATTTGGGTGGTGGTAAACATAACTTCATAACCTGCTTTACTCAGAAATCCTGCTCCAAATCATATGAACCTACATATCACAAAGCTCAGCTTCTTTCCCTCTATTATATCCTGCTCTCAGACAGGGTAACATTAACCACTTGACAGGTTTGCTTTAAGTCTTTAAGCTGCCATAGCCATACCTACCAGAGTCCAGCCATATTCACGTACTATAATTTGTGTATGTTTTATAATGACATACAGCACCAGTAATGTTGCTTACTGTTAAGATCTATCAAAGCCTACGACAAAGCCTAAGCCTAATTTTCCTTTCTTATTGTGTACTGAACTGGAGTTAAAGTCTGTTATGGTTTAGGACTGCATTTACAATTATGAAGGCTTCAGAGTTTAAATCTTCTAGGATCCTTTGTGTGCATAATGCATAGTTGCCAACTTTTGAAAGTGGAAAAGCAGGAGACCGAAGAGGGCGGCGCGCGTAGGGCGCCGCACCAAAAAATTTGCATGGACACGACCATCTTGTTGGTGTGCCACACCCCTTCAAAAAGCCACGCCCACTCCACCTAACTGCATAATGGCTTTGCAAGAAAGCCAGGTAGATGCCCCCTCTAGACAGGTAGTGCCCTTATAGCCAGGTAGTAGCCCCCCATAACCAGGTAGTGCCCCTTACAGGCGGGTAGATGCCCCCTTGTAGCCAGGTATATGCCCCCGCTGTAGCCAAGTAGAGCCCAATTTGTAGCCAGGTAGCGCCCCCATTGTAGCCAGGTAGAGCCCTCTTATAGTCAGGTAGAGGCTCCATTGTAGCCAGGTAGAGCCCCCATTGTAGCCAGTTAGTTGCCCCCTTTGTAGCCAGTTAGTTGCCCCCTTTATTGTCAGGTAGTTGCCCCCTTTGTTGTCAGGTAATGCCCCCATTGTAGCCAGGTAGATGACCCCTTTATAGCCAGGTAGAGCCCCCCTGTAGCTAATAAAAATAAAATAATAAAAGCCATTTACCTCACCGGGCTTCCTGCAGCACGGCCGGGTCCGGACATCTCCCGGCCGACCGACTCAGCATCGCAGAGGGAGTGAGTGCAGCCGTGAGTCACTCCCCCTGCGCCGCTGATCTGTATGTACAGCGCACACACCGGCGCTGTACATACAGGGGGAGAAGGGAGGAGGGGAACGATCCCTCCTGCCTCCTCCCTGTACGGCAGCTGCTGACACACAAGTCAGTGAAACTCGCTACTCTGGTGTCGTGGTCATTTAAAGAACACCCGCTGCCTGCTGGCGGCGGGAGCTTCGCCAACTCTGCCGGAGTGGTGGTGGGGGACCCCCATTAGCGGGACCCCCCCGCTAAAAGTGGGAGAGTTGGCATGTATGGCATAATGTCTGCACAGACCATTTTTGTTAAACTCCATTCTGAAATAGGCTATCCATACATCAATAACTCTATATAGGAAAATACATCTGTCACTGCATTACGGGAGCTCAGCTCAGCTGTTTGTAACACATAGCCAAGTCACATTATTATGACCGCCAGCTACAGTCATAAGCCTTCTCTTCTAATGCAACTTTGTTAGCAGAAGTACAGTGACATCCATATGCTTCAGAGCCCTGATTAATTTTGGTGTTGAACTGCTCCAGTGTAGCATGTGATGATGTGAGTCCGTACTCATGCACCTTTGGGGCCAATATTCACCTCCCACATCAATGGCACATGATGCTCTGCAGTTTCCACCTTACTTATTTGCAGCGGTACCATTTGTTCATTCACTTTCACCACAGCAGCATGTGAACAGTTCACACACTGCGCAGTGTCAGGAATACTGCGCACCCATTGCTCGAAAGTCAATAATCATCCCTTTTTTGCAACTCAGATAAATCACGCCTTTTAACCCCTTACTGTCATTGGACATATGAGCGTTCCCGCTAAATAGCTGACAGGTGTTAGCTGCTAATTGCAGCTAACACTCGGCGGTTGGTCGGCTCCATCCTGCAATGTTTAACTCTATGATGCCGTGGCAAAGATGGCCGTGGTGTGTAAATCAATGAGAAACAGTGACGCGCACCATTCCTCACTTCGATCGGGGCGCCCATGGCAAAAAGCCTTGTCAAGGCTTCCATTGATGTTATGTTTCTGTTTTACTACTTCCTGGCCGTGGCAGGAAGTATTAAAACTGCCATCTTTGTGGACCCGAATGCATTGTGTTACAATTTATTAGACTGTATAAATGATCACATCCCCTAGTGGTGAAGTACCCTAGGGGGACTCAAAGTTAAAGTAAAAAAAAAAGTTTTAGAATGTAAGAAAAATAAAAAATATATTAAAAGGTCAAATCACCCCCTTTTTGCCATTTTACAAATAAAAAAAATAAAATAATAAAAAAAGTGTCACATATATGGTATCGCCACATTCAAATAAAGTCAGATCTATTAAAATATAACATCCTGTACGCTGAACACCATAGAACAAAAATAGCTTTTTTTGGTCACTTCACATAACCAAAAAATTGGATTAAATTTAATCAAAAACATCCCATGTATTCTAAACTGCTAGCAATAAAAAGTATACTTCAGCCTGCAAAAAATGCACCCTTACTAATGTCCATACATGTTAGTTAAAAAAAAAGTTACTGGTCGCAGAAAACGGCGCCGCCACACAATTTTCATAAATAGAAAATGTTTGAAATTTTTTTTACGGTACCAAAACATAACAAGAACTGTACCTGTTTGGTATGGCAGAATTACCTGTAGAATACAGATAACACATCATTTTTACCGAAGATTGAACACACGTAAAAGCAAAACTCCCGCAAACATAGTGCAAGTACATTTTTTTCACATTTTGCCTTAGAATTTTTTTTTGTGGAATCCCAGTATATTCTATGGTACGATGAATGACACCATTAGAAAGTCCATCTTCTCTTGCAAAATAAGAGCCCTCCTGTGTCTATCTAGGTGGAAAAATAAAAATATTATGGCTCTGGGAAGGCGGGGAGGGAAAAATGAACATGAAAAAAAATAGGTCTTGGCATTAAGGGGTTAACCATGACAATGAAGGATATGTGTGCAGACAACCTATTACAATCTTTATATACCTACCAAGCAAGCTCTGTTGCAATGTGCGGCAAAAACAATGTTGTATATGCTTTACACCACAGTTAGTCTAGGCAGAGGCTGTGACATTGCGTGAAAGGGGGCGCGGCTTAGCGTATAGCAAAATTTAGGCCTGGTTAGGGTCATAAAGTAAGCCAACTTACAACAGGTGTAAGGTTAGACCAGACAGTTTTAACCTGCACCAGATTCATGAACACTATAATAAATGTGACACAGTGTAAGACTGTCTAGTCTAACTTAAAACTGTCTTGGTTGCTATGGGCAACAAAGTGAGTTTTAGACCTAGACAGTTTTCATACATGTGGCCCCAAATGTGCAGTTACTTGAGAAAACAGGCATAACTACATTAAAACGTGACCAATATGGTCATAAGATGTACTGCACTGTCCACATTTTGATTTGTTTGAGGAAAAACTGGAGAGTTCTGCACAAGAGCAATGGGGCAGGATGATCAATACCGTCTAATACTTAGTGAAAAGACAGACTAGACAATCTTACAATATGTCACATTTATGACAGCGAGCTATATCTGGTGCAGGTTTTGACTACTTTAATATGTATCATACCTAGGAAATATACATTTAGGAAGACCAAGATGTTGACCTCAGTTTAATCAGTGCAAATCACAGCAAACAACCTGGTGAATATAGTTTACGATACTTTAAAATGCTTTGGTTTAGGAAATATATTTCAAATACTATTTCAGTGCAATCTGAGTTGAAAAGGACCCGTAACATCTCCTGACATATCTGTTTTAGTAAAACCATTTATTTCTATATATTTTTACTGAATGAGTCAGATGGGTGTTACCAATTTAGGGTGCATCCCTGCACAGTTTAATATGGACCAATCAGTACTGACAAAGTCAGTGTATGGCAACACCCATCTGACAGATTTTTAATACATTTCTAGAACAAAACAACACAGTTATAGGAAAAAAATTTCCAGAATTGTTCATAGTTAACAGAAGTATTTACTGAAAAGGTATGTCAGATATCACAGGCCCTCTTTAACTCGTATACTAAAGCCAAAGTATTTTTTACTGTTAGAAACCATAACAATTCACGTCAGGTGATGTCACACGTCCTCTTTAATATTTAAGACATCCATGATTTAGTCAAAGCCAAGTAGGATCTCTCTTTCTCTAGAGGGCTGATGAATTTATTTCATTTGGCATCATGTAATGCTTTGTTAGTCCCGTGGTGATGCTGACGAGTTTCCTTCAGATTATTGCTGATATCTGGTTGTTCCAGCAGCAATACGCCTTGTTACATGGTTAGGGGCCGTTCACATGGCGTTATTTGCTTATATTCAAGGTTTCTGTTGGGATATTGGAAGGAAAGGTACCGCGATGTAGCCTATGTGGATTATGTTACTCTATTTCTATTTCCATAAACACTTTCCCTGCAGAACTTAAAAGAACTGTTTGCTCTATTAATTTCTATGTGGCTGCAGAGGTTGAATCCGTCTGTCCTATCCCCACAATACCCTGATGGATACCTAGACAATAAGCAAATAATGCAGTGTGAATGGTCCCTTACATAGTCTGTAAAGCCGGAAAAAAAAATGCATCAACCCAGTTCAGCCTATTATTTTATAATATTGATCCAGAGGACGACAAAAACCCCCATAAGGTAGAAGCCAATTGTCCTCATTTTAGGGGAAAATTCCTTCCTGATTTCAATCTGGCAATCAGAATAAATCCCTAGATCACGACCCCTCTCCAGAATCCGGTCACTATAACTTGTTATATTATTACACTCTAGAAATGTATCCAGACCCTTTTTGAACTCTGTTAGTGAATTCACCATGACATGTTCCTCTGGTAGATAGTTCCACAGTCTCACTGCTCTTACAGTAAAGAATCCCTTCTATGTTTGTATAAAAACCTTCTTTTTTCTAGATGTATAGGATGCCCTCTTGTTCTGGATACAATTCTGAGTATTAATAGATCAAGGGGGAGATCTCTACATTGACCGTTGACATATGTATACATATTTGTTTGGTCACCATGAAGCCATCTCTTCATTAGCTAAATAACCCTAATTTTGCTAATCTTTCTGTGAGAAGGTCATTATCAGACTCTTAACAACAAAGAACTATGCAGAGCGAATAACACCTTCTCCTAAATAAGTCATAAATTATTATTTGAAATGATAGTTTAAAACATAAGATGAACTGAGATACAAATCCATTTTACAGAAATTCCCAAAGACTGTTTTAGTAACAGTCAAACTGTAAGTGCCAGCTGTATCTAAGTGATTCCTAATATTCATCTCAATTACTAGCAGCATGCTTGAGAAAGCCTCCCAACAGTACAGACAGAATGTATTTCATACATTAATATTTGTAATGCTTCACTGCAGTTAAGCATATTTTAACTTTACTCAATGTCATTTATTTAAAGTATAAACTGTTGGCAGTAAAAGAAAATAGCAGTAGCCATTTTGCAATTCTACTGCCAAACACAATTTCAGTCTGCAATCATTACAAGGTCGCAGAACATCATTTATCATTATACTGTATAATGAACCAAATTTGGAACCTTCCGATTTCGCATAACTTACAACAGTTTCAACACAACTGTTACAAAAAATGAAAACTAGAATTTACAGTATATTACTATGAGCAAAATTATCCTGCATGAGTATATAAAACAAAATTTAAATGGGATTTTCCAACAAAGGACAAATAATGTGATAAATGTATGATTGCTTGAAGACTCACTGCTAGAATAGCTATAGATTACTGACCTGAGCCCCCAATCCTTCTCATCACATGTGGTAAGGGGGATTCTAGAGAAAATGATAGTCAACATTTTCTGCAACTTCAATCAAACTCCCTTTCAGCATATTTATGTGATAAGGAGAAATGGGGAACTCTGAACCTTTGATTTTGTGAACTGTGGGGGTCCCAAGGGTGAAGCCCCCGACAATCATACCCTATTCATCCTGGTGATAGGTCATAAAAATCATTTATGAGAAAAATCGGGTGGCCTCCGATATGTACTTTTACATGATAACTCCATTGGTTAAACCCAATGGTTAAACCAAATGTTCTGTAAATAGGGCATTATTCACACATTATATCACAAGCACCGTAAAAGAATCAGAATTATTATTTCTTATATAAGATCATTTGCTTGATTTAAGAATACATATTCATTAAAAACTACAAAAGGAAATCTTTTGGAAAAAAGACCCCCGGGGAAAAACTTTAAAATACACGATAAAAACAGGGCGCCCCCACAATAAAGGGATCTTAGAAAATCTTTTGAGAGCCCTACAAATAAACCAAAAGCACTTTTAAAAAAAGGGGAAAAGCATTGAAAAAATTGAGAAAGCATTCTGTTATGGGGATATCATTTTGGGGGAAATTTGTTTAGGTTTTTTTTTCCTTCTGCATTTTTAAGGTAAAACCGGGGTTTTTAGAATAAAATTTTAGTTTTCATTTGGGAATTTTTCAATGGCAACCGAATCACTGGGATATATTCTTTTTGGGATATTTTAAAAACCAAAAGGGTTTTAAAAACCACTGAAACCCAAAAGGGGATCTATCCCATGGGGGGGGTTTGGGGGCCTTTGTTTAAAGGGGAAGGGGGTCATCAAAAATTTACTTTTTGTCTAACCAAAATTTTTATGTTAAACCATTTTCAGGAATTTTTGGGTATGTTTTTTTTTTTTTAAAAAATTTTCCAATCATTTTAGTATTTTTTAAATAATTCCTTTAAGGGCCTGCCCTTTTTCACTTTGGGGCCCCCCCAAGCCAATAACATCTGACACTTCCTGTTTTTTTAGAAAGCTTTTTTATCATGTGCTCCCTTTTTTTATAAAAGCTGGGTCAAACTAAAAAGGGGGAAAACCCCAAAGTTTAAACCGATAAAAACCAAAAACCACCATCCAAAAGGGAAAGTCAAAAGCTCCCCCCCCTCCCCCCCCCCTTCACATTGAAAACCTCCTATACAATCTATGGCAGAAAAACGGGCTTAAGATTCCAAACGCAGGGAAAGGCTTTAAAATAACTCTCTGACGGGCTGTTAAAGCATGGGAAACAAGAAAAGTTTGTTTCCCCCCAAAACATGTATAAAACGGGGAAAAGGGGAAAAACTACAATCAAAGAAAAAAAAACTGGAAGGGAAAAAAAAGACGGACAGGGCTTGATTAAAATTTTAATAGGAAAAAAAAAATTTGGGGACAAATTTTCCCTTTAAAACCCTTCAGGGGTCCCCCCCCCATCCATCAATGGGTTTTAATGTTTTTGGGTGACACAGAAGCCCTGTCCCCCTTTTTAAACCCTTTGGTTTACACCCCAGCACTTTTAACTCAAGCAACTAAGGGTTTTCAGTTCAAGGGGCCTTTTCCCCCCTCGGCCCCCAGGGAAACATGTGTGCATCTGCATTAAAACATGTACTTTATTCTTTTTTGGAGTTTAATCAGAATTTTTTACCAGTAAATGGTTTTTCAAAAATGAAAACCCGGGGAACCAAAAAAACCCTAGGGAAAAATCTTAACCCCTTTCCCTAAATGGGAGGCAAACATAAAAAAAAACATAATATGTAACGGGGTTTTTTTAAATGAGAAAGATATACCAAATTTCTTTTTCCCACCACCCCTTTCCCAAACCATTTTGTAATTTAAAAGGGGGGCTTTGGGTTTTCTTACGTTTTTAAGGGCCACTAATCACACAGTTTTCAGAACGGGCCTATCTTTTTTATGGTAAAAATCAACCCTAAATATCTATTTCCCCTTCAATCCTAAAAGGGGTTAAAATTTGGGCGCCAGCAAAACTCCAATTTTTTGATTAATAGAAATACCCCCATTTCATTTTTTTTTTTTTGAAACATATTTTTGGGAAAAAATGTGTGTATTTTAAAGATGTGATATATTAAAACCTAATTTAGGGAAAAAAATTTATAATATAAGATATATAAATATACCATATATAGATAATTAAATATATAATAAATATAATAAATTTTAAAATAAAATTTGGGGGTGCCCTTTTAAACAACAAACCTTTAATTGAAAAAGTATGATTTTTTTCAAGCGAATATATCTAAGGTACAATGGGGCTCTTCAAAATAGCGCGAGCCCGGTCCCCTGTTCCCAAAAAAAAAACCTAGTTTACAGCCCGAAAAAAGGAGGGAATAACAGATTTTTTATGGGCTGATATCATTTAAATTTAAAAAGTCTCATCCAAGTACATTGAAACCAGAAGTTTACATATTCTAAAAAAAAAAGGACAAAAATGCATGTTTTTCCACTAACGGGCATAAAAAACGAAATACATAAAGTTACCCTTTTTAAAACAATTAAAGGGTTTTTCCCCATTTTTTTATATTTGCCAAATTCACAATTAAAGAGAGAGAAATAATGTTAAACCCTTTTTTATTTCTTTTTTGCAAAGGGCCCAAATTTCATTCCCAGGATTAAATTTTTCCTTGAAAAATTTTGGGGGAGCCCTATATGATGTCCCTGTCTTTGGAAGCTTTTTTTTGGGTAAGGGGGGAAAATCTGAGTTTTAAATTTTTAAAACACAGCTTTTTGGGTTTTGTTCTCAAGGGAATGTGCTTTGGTCCCCATGTGCAACAACCCAAAAAAAAAGAAAACGACCTGCTGAAGGGTACTGGCAGAAGCTGGTAAATTTTTTCAATTTGCCAAGTGAAAGGGTTTTTGTTTAACATGACAAGGGAATCCCAAACTGCCAGCAAGAAGCCATTACTCCAAAACAAAAAAAATTTTAAAAAACCCCAATTTAAAGTTTGCAAATGCACACAGGGAAAAAAGACCTACATTTTTTTTTTTTTGGGGTTTAAAGGGTCCGATGAAAATAAAAATTTAACGTTTGGGGCCCTAAAGGGCCCCCATTACGTTTGGAAGGGAAAAGAGGAAGCTTTTGGGAACCAAAAACACCTCCCAACTGTTAAACACATGGGGGCAGCCAGTTGTGGGGTTTTTTTGCTTCAGGGGGAACCCGGGGGCCCCTTCACAAAAAAAATGGCATTATGGGAAAGGGAAAATTATGAAAAAAATACTGGGAAACAACATCTCTAGACATCACACGGAAAATTTTTAAACTTTAACAGAAAGGGTCCCTTTCCCGAGGACAATGACCCGAAAAAAAACTGCCCCAAAGGGGTACCAAAATTTTGGCTTTAAAATTAAACCCAAATCAATTTTTTTTAATGGGCCCCCCCCCCACAAAGCCCGGATCCAATCCTTTTGGAAAAATTGGGTTGGGGAAAGTTGAAAAGGGCAAAGGGGCAAAACAAGGCGACCCACAAAAAGGGGCCGGGTACAACCATTCTTCCCGGGGGAAAGGACCAAAATTCCCCCACCAACTATTGTGAAAAGGTTTGGAAAGGGTACCCAAAACAAATTTGGGCCCAATTTATATATTTAAGGGGAATTTCAAAAACCCAAAACAATGGGAAAGTAAAGGCAACTTTTGACTTTGCAAAAGAATAAAAAAAAAAAAAAAATCCCCTCATTTTTCTTGGGATGTTTTGGGAAATATAAATAATTGTTGGGGAATCCCCAAAAGACCTATAAAGGGAAGGTTCATTCTGATTTTTATGACAGATAGTGAAAAAAAATGCATATTTCTTTTTACATAGTGTAAATTTTAAACTTCGGTTTCAACCGTAGGGGAAACCGGGCAAAAAAAACCCTTAAAACCCTTTAAAATCATTTGGGGGGTTTTTTAAAGGGTTGACGGGTTTTGCCAAAGTTTTGGGAAAAAAAAAGGAAAAAACCCGATACTAAAGGGACTCACAAAATTTAAAATACGCCCCTCACATTTTTGTAAATTTTTAAAATTTAAAACTTTTCATGTTTACAGCAAAGGACACTTTGCAAAATGTAAAGTATGTTTAAAGGGGCACTTTTAAAAACTTTTTTTCATTAAGTTGGGCCCCCAAAATTAAATAAACAAGCCATCAATGTCTAAAATCGGGGGCCAAAAAAATTATACCCCTTTTTTGAAAAAAGGGCCCCAAAAGGGGCCCCCAAAAACCATTTTTTCCCAACCCTGGCCAAAGGGGGACCCCATTATGTTACAAAGGGCCCCAGAATGGGAAATTGGGGGCTTCAAAACTCTCTTATCCGGCAAGGGAAGTTCAACATGACACCTATGACAAAGAAACTGTCCCGGGGAAACTGAAAAAAAACTGTTGCTTTTCCTAAAGAGGCCTAAACTATTTGAAAAATTTCCAACACCCTGAAAATGACGCGCATGGTGGCCAAGACCATACACGGGTTTTTTTTAAAACATTTTCCACTCAATCAGGGCCTTTTGGGGGGATATCCAGAAAATTGTTTTTTCAAGTTTTTTGTTTTGAGTGCTGCCAACTGTGCTGCAGAGGTTTAAGGGGTGGGTGGTCTGCCTGTCAGTGCTCGGACCATAATGTGAGTGGTGTGCTCAGTTTTTGTAGATACTTATTTTAAAACTTAAAAAATACCAACCCTTTTCAACAAGGGTTTTACCAAAGGGTTACATCACATATTTGTTTTTTAAACTTTTTAAAATTTTCCCTTTTCCCAAGGACTTCCGGTTCCGGCGCTGCCGAGAGATGTGAAGCGCGAGCCCCCGCGCCCCCCACCGCCCACCCCATTATGCAGATAGCACGCTCCACCCCGAAACACCCGCAGGCATCCACAACCCGGGGCATTTTCCCCCGAGGGAAACGGGTCCCATCCTCCCAGCACCCCGGGGCAGCAGACCCCCGAGCCCCCGGCGGAACGCGAATCCAAATGGGGGGCCGGGTTTTACACGCGTCCCCGGGGACAGCGGACTGTCTCCGGGGCCACAATCCCCCTGCATATTGAGGGAAACAAGCTGACCCCCGGGACCCCGCAAAGGGCGTGGGGCTCCGAACACACTGACTCCCCCAGGAAAACAGGCAGCCAAGCAGATGCCTCCAGGGGCCACCCACACCCAAAAAACCCCGGTGAGACACACAGGAGGGGCCCCGGGGCACGAGACATCCACTGCCCCCTGAAAAATCCAAAAGCCCCCCATCCATCAAAGGGGCCCTTAAAATCCCCGGGCCATCGACTAAAATTTTTACGGGGCCACTGATACCGGGAAAATTCGCCAGACCCCCAAAGCAGCCCTGGAACCCAAACAGTACAAACCCCGGAAAGACTCCAAAGGGTGAAAGCCCTTTCCTCTAGACGGGGATTTGGGCCCAAACCCAATGCCCGGGAACCACAACCCCCCCTCCGCAGCGGGCTGAATTCTGACCCGGGCAAAATTTAACTCAAAAAACCATTGGGGACTTGGAGAATCGACCCCCAACCAGAAACCCTTTAGAAATGGGGGGCCTTTCAAACCCTTTTAAAAGCAAAAGACCTCCAGAACCCCTGTCAAAAACCCAAGCCCCGGGGACTACCGCCACCCTTGCCGCATCGAGAAGCCCACAGAATACCCCAAAAATTCATTTGGGGGGCCCCAGGCCGGGTGCCAGCCCAAAGGCCCCGGCACAGTAATTATAAAATTTTTTGATTTAAATGAAAAAAGGGAAATCTTGAAGCTTATTGCAAATTGGCCCCCCAAAATTTTCTGGGAAAACCAAAGTCCCCTTCGGGGACTTTTCTGGGGATTTTTCTCACAGGGGAGGGGGGCCTTCAGAAACCTCTGAACGGCTATTCCAGAACAAAATACCCCCCCCAAATCTTATATCCGAAAGGGCTAAAAGGGCCCAAAACCCCCTAAGGGGCCCCCCCTAAAACCTTTCCCCTTTTCCCGCCCCCAGAAGCCGAAAAAGGATCTAAAGGGATCTTTTTCCTCCCGACCCCCTTTTTGAGTCTCCTCGCCCCCCCCCAAAAACCAAAGGGACAAATTTTGTTTGGACACTATGGAAAGGGGGTTAAACGGGGGTTACTCAGGGGCCCCCGAAAACGTCCCCCAGGCCTTTCCTTTTCCATCCCCAAAAAGGACCCGCCCGCCCGGGAGAACCACTACGGGATTATCCCAAAATTTTTAAAGGGGGGTTTTAAGGGCGTGGGGCTCCCGGGACCCCTAAAACCCCTCGAGGACTTGCAAATTTGGAAAATTTGGGCCAGACACCCCCGTGACTTTAAATTTAAAACTTTGTGAAACCCCTCACCGGGCCCCCTCTTTTTTTTCCAATCAACAGACATTCGGGGGCCCCAAAAGGGCTGTATATTTTCCGGGTGCCTTCTGTTCTTTATTTTGCCCTGTGACAGGTATTTTTCTTCTTGAGACGGGACTTCATTCATCCGTAAAAAATTTTTTAAACGGGCCCTGAGGGGGGGCTACGGGGTAAAAAAATTTTTTCAAAGGGCAAAAAAAAAGGCCTTAGCCCTTTATAAAGGGGGATTTTTGCTTCGCCCCCCCGGCCCCTTTTCCTTTTGATTATTTATTTACACAAGGGTTTGTATCAGGTTTAATGGTGTTAACCGTTTTTTTTTTTTATAAAAAGGGTTTTTCCCCCTTTTAAATTCCTACTACCTCCCCGGGCCTTCAGATCGTGTTTTAATGAAATTTGGGGGCCCCCCATCCCCTTTTCTGCTTGGGTGGTTCCGCATATCCTCTGTCCCCACTCCCCCCCGCCTGATGCCCCCAACATAGATAATCTCTTAATGAAAAAGGGCCCCCCCGCTCCCTAAAAAAAAAGGCATGAAGTAAAAAGGGACACTTAAAGGACTTCTCCTTTTGTTGCTCTTCTACAAGAGTCACATTTAAGAGAGGATGATATCAGGGGGAGGGAGCTTTAGGGTTGTCATGCATTGGGGTTCCCCTTGGGCCTTTGAAAGGGGGGAGTCACACTCCATACAAAAAAATTTTCCCTTTTTTCCGAGTTAATCCCCCAAGCAAAAAGATGGGGGAAATTTTCACATCAAATTTTTTAAGGGGGGGAAGTCAAGATTAGTTTTATACAATTCTATCCCCCCAAACGTAATAGAAAAGGTTTTTTTGGGTAACTGGGAGAAAAATTTTAGAAACGATGGGAAATGTAATCAATCGAGGAGGGGTTTGAATCTGGGGGGGAACCCCTTTGGGGAAATAGAAGGGGGGGATCAACCCTTGGAAAAGTAACCAACCCCCCAAGAAAAGGCAGAGCAAACCCCCTACACATTTTATTGGCCGACAAAAAAATTTTTATGATTGCTGGGGGGGAAGGGAATCCAACGGGGGGGATACACTTATTATTCCTCTGTCCCCCAAATCGGGGTCCAAAATAGATTATCCCCCGGGCCACAGACAGCTTAGCAAAAAGGGTGGGCCCCCAAAGCCCCCGGATATGCTAAATCTCCGCCCAAACTCCATTGTTTTAATTAAGGAACAACTCCGGGGGGCAGGGGTTTTTTATATGGGGTTTCCTTCCTACCTAGCAAAGGGACATCTGGGGGATATTTAAAAGGGCTGGTCTGGAGTATACCCTAATAATACAACTAAATCACTCCGACCAATCATTTTTTTGGGCAACTTTTAAAAGCATTCTAAGGCAAAATTAAGCCCCATAACCCCCCTCTCCATAACGAAATCCCCCCAAAACCTAAAAGGTGGCCTCGGAAAGGCGGGGATCCATACAACTTTCCAACTTCAAGCTACACATAATATAAAGGGGGAAGGGGCGGGGAGACTTTTTTTTATGTCGGAACAAAAAGGAGGACATCATAGATCTTTTTTTTCCGGGTCCACCCTTTTTCAATATGGTAAAAAAATCGGCAAATACTACCAATTCCCAAAAGGGACACTTCAAACCCCCCCACAAAACCCATGCGTACAGGGAGGGGGATAAAAAGACCCCACGAACCCAAGGAAAAAAGGGCACTTTTACACCCATTTTTACTCACTAGCCGATAAAAGCCACAGCAAAAAGGGAGAAACCTCCGGACAAGGGTCAAACCCCCCGGGCCTATAAAACCTCATGGAACTCTAAATCAAAATCTCTACAAAGGTACAAACCAATTAGACACCTAAAAACCCGGTAAGGCCCCGGGCCCGGGGAGGGGTTCTGGGGGAAATAAATAAAATCTTAATTATCAATCACCCCGGTCCTCACACAATACTTCAATCAAAGTCCTCCAATCGGTTTTATCCGACCAAATCAAAACTCCTACTTTAAGATCATAAACCCAAAAAAAAGGGGAAAGGGTCCCTCTCCCCCCCCCCATATTTGACCGATTTCACTCATAAAGTTGACCCAAAAAAAATTGGGCAAAAATCAAGGCAGACACTGGGGGAAAATTATGCCCTTTTGGTAGGGAACCCCACCCAAAAAAAATTTTTTAAAGGCAAGGGCGCAGTGGGGAAAAACAGAAAAAGGGCCCTTTAAAGGCATTGGAAAGAACAAACATAGGGCCCCTTTTCCGGGGAAACATCCTGTCCTGTGACCCCTTTGATGCTAAAGGGCCTTTGAAATGTTTTTTTGGGGGTGCTATGGCTATCCCCAGCAGGGGGGGATCTCAGGGGCCTTTTGGGCTTTCTTACTGCATCTACTCTAATCCACCAAGCACGTTACATACCCCTGTTTCCTATCCCAAACCCATTCTCTTTCAAAGGGACGGCAAGGGGGCCCACGTCCCCCCCCTCCTTTTTATCAAACCCTTAGCCTTTTGGCGACCCCCTGGAAGGCTCCACCTTTTTTCAGGGAATTTAAAATGGGGAATAGGAAATAAAGATAGCACTTTTCGCCCAAAGACTGATTCTTTCATGCCAATCCAGTGACCCATCTTTCCCCAATCCCTTTGATACCCCTTTGGTCTTTTGGCAGGTTTTTTCTGGCATAAAGTGAACACCCCCTAAGAGCGAAAAGGGGGAATTTTAAAAAAAGGGGAAACGCATAGGGCCGGGTTGGCGTAGTCTGGGGCTGGTTTTACCACAACCTCTAACCAATCCCTATTTAGGATAAAATATTGGGAAAACCCCAAAACCAACTATAAATTAAATTACCCACCCATTATAAAAAAGATTTCCCCAAAATCTGAAAAAACCTTTGGGGTTTTCCCCCCCTCCTCTTAAAGACGCCAAAAAAAATGATTAAATTTTTCCCCCAAAAAGCTTTACCCCCCTCCAACCCCCCCTTTTTTTCTGAACTTTTTGAAAACAAAAGGAACAATTTCCCTATTTTCCCAAAAATTTACGGGGAGGGAAAAAGCCCGCAAACCTCCAAAAAACTCATGCTTCCCCTTCAAAAGGGGGGCTGAACCTGCCAAATGTTGGGGGATAATTTTTGGGATGTTTACGCGACAATTTTATAGAAATTCAAGGGGCAAAAACGTTTCTCCAATTGGGCCATAGAAAAAAAACTAATCCCCTTCACCCCTCCCCCAGCAACCCCCCCCAAACAACTTCCCCACAAAAAAATTTCCCCCACGGGAAATCCAGAAAACCCTCATTACAAAAGGAATTGATTCGTGAAACGTTGGGCCTCCCGATATCAAAAGGGAAAAGGGCCCTTTATGGGGCCATCCTTTCCCCGGACAGCCAACCCAAAAAAAAGGCCAAAAAAAAGGAAGTTGGGTGTCCCTAGCAAAGGGCAATTTTTGCAACAAAAAACAAACCCTTTCTCCCCACCTCGGGGAAAAGAAAGGGGAGGGTTTGGGTCTCCCCATTCGCAGTGTTGGCCGCATATCAAATCTACTATTTTTGCCCCCCAGACTAAAAGATGTCCTTAAACTTCTCCTTTAAAATTTTTATGCCAATTTTTTAACAGGGAAAAAAAAATTGCCGCCTCTCTAAAGGGCCCAGCCCAATGAGGGGAAAGGGTCATGCTCCACAATCCCCATCTTTCCATATTGGGGCCGCCGCCTGAAATGGGGCAAACTTTTTGCCAAAAACATACAGGGGGGGGATAGTTTTGGAAAAATTGATCTGTGCCCAAAAAGGGGGGAAAAACCCCTTCAAAAATTGCCCCAAGCAATATAAAGGTTTTTAAACTCCCTCCACGCCCCGGGTTCCCAAACAGGGTGCAATCCCGCCCCCAAAAAAGGGGGGACCCAAAAGGGGAGATTTTTTTTGGGATGGGGTTTTGGGGCTGTGAAACCCCACAAAGATATTGGGGCAGATTTGCAGCCCAAATTAAGGGACACTATGGGGTGGTGCTGGGAAAAAACCAGATCTCTTGGGCTTTTACTGGCCCCCAAGGCCCCCAAAAAGGAAAGGGGGTGCAACAGGGGAAGGGCGGGGGGTACCGGGAAAATTTTTCATATACCATCCAAATAGCTAAACGATCCTTTTGACCAAATGGGGTAAAACCATCTGTAAACCCCCGATTTCCATGATTGAAAACCAAAAAGAAAATCTATCTTATAACTGATAATTGGGGGAAAACCGGGAAAATGTAAAAAAAGCCCCACGGGGGTTTTTTTCAACGGGGGCGCTCTTTTTATAAATCCCCTACTCAAAAAGAGATTTAAAACCCCCCATCAAGCCTTTTAAATTACTGGCTGGTACTGCAAAGAATGGGTGGGGCAAATTGGGGGACTGCAAATATGAAAACTCAAACCGGGGGGATTATGGGGGGCACGGGAGGGACCGAAAACTTTTCTTCACTTGAGAAATATGAGATGAGAAACAAAAAAAATTGAAAGTTTGGGGGGGTTTTCTTTTTTTTTCTCTTTTTAAAATTTTAATTTTGGAGATGATACCAATGCTATAAACAAAATAACTCTTTTTTTGTTAAATTTAAAGGGGTTTTTTTTTTCAATTACTTACCTTTCCCACATACTGAACCCACCACATAACCCCGTTTCTGGGTAACTAATTATACCCAGCCACACCCTCAATTTGTTGTCGGAAAGTTTGAATCTCCTTTTTTTTATAAAATTTTTGTTTCTATTTTTTTTTTGGAAAATCAATAAACATTTGTTTTAAAAAAAAAAAAAATTACTCTTCAAGTAGAATAATATGTTCTAATTTTTATCAACCCTCAAATGCAAATCAATAGTAGTCAAATAACTTGCAACTTGGTGAATCCTGAAGTGCATCACTAATTTTTTTAATTTAAAAGCCAAGAGGAACATTATTTGCCTGCCAAGAAGGAATCAAATTCACATATGAATTATCCAGGTAATGTTTCTGTATTTAAATTTAAAGGAAGTTTTTGGTAGCCAGTCATTCAGTTTAAATTAAAAGCTCTGTGCAGCAGATTCAAGAATCTTATATTCAAGCCTCTCAATATTAATACCGTAAATATATTTTTTGCGGGTATTTAGACAACAACATGCACAGGATCTTAATCATCCTTATATCATCCATATATGAGGAAGGGTTGAGCCCCTTTTTTAGAATATTTGGGATTTTAGAAGATTTGAAACAGTTGTAAGTAGATTACTTACACCTTTGAATACTTGGTCTTCAGCACCGTAAATATTTTCACCCAGGTAGTAAGCATAGTAAATTCTATAGAAGCCAGAAATGAGGAGATCCATCCTTGCATATGGCAAGATGGAATTAGTAATGTCTATAAAGAATAGCTCCATGGTTACCTTTGTTGCTTCCTGTTCAGTGTGAAATCTAGAATTTAGAAATCTAGAAGGGCTGCTACCACCTAATGACAATAAACTGAACAGTGGTTCAGTGGTAAGAACTGCTGCCTAGCAGCGCTAGGGTTTTAAGATCGAATGTCACCAAGGACAACATCTGCTAGGAGCTTATATGTTCTCCCAGTGTTTGCGAGAGCTTCTTCCAGTTTTGCCCACACTCCAAAAGCATTCTGATAGTTTAATCTAGAATTTACACTGTGATCCCGAATGGGTTTGCGGTTTTTCAGACTGCCTAAAAACCGGCCGAAAATTAGCACAATGGGGCTCTATGGAAAACCCGTGCAGCAGTCCCCACTGCACGGGTTTTCCGTCCGGCGGTTTTTCCACCCGCGGTCTGCCCGCAAAACATTCTACAAGCACATTCTTCCGTCCGGTTTTCGGACGGAATCTGTGCTTGTGAATGTGAAGGGGGAGGGCCCACAGCGGAGAAAAGCCGCCCCCCGCCACCCGCGGCCGTGGGGATGGCCGCAAAACAGGGCGAATATGTCCTGTGCCGTGAGAACGCGCCCTAAGTATAAAACTTGACTTATATTTCATCATAGTAAAAACATAGGCTTAGCACTATGAATAAGGTTACATACCAAAACGCGTCAGAAATTTAGATGTTAACTCTGTCTATGAAGCATACACCTGTGTTTTACTCATAAGAAAGTCAAAGCAGCAGCTTCTGGGGCCCAAGTAAAATAAAGAACCCTATACTCACCTTTTTCTGGTCTCTGGTTCCAGCACTGCGTTCCTCCTGTTTTC
Organism: Phyllomedusa bahiana; assembly: GCA_025379985.1. NCBI lineage: Eukaryota > Metazoa > Chordata > Amphibia > Anura > Hylidae > Phyllomedusa > Phyllomedusa bahiana. Next base: position 211,202 of record JAODAL010000589.1, read on the forward strand.
ATTCAGTCACTTCTGAACAGGGATGTTACCGTTGCTACCACTAATCACTTACCTCTACTTTCATAAATTTTTTAGCTAGTCACTTCCGAATGGTGATGTCAATTAGTGGCCCCTGACATCCCATTCAGAAGTGACAGAATGAAAACAGAAGACTGGGGAGACGATGCACTGGAACCAGGGACTGAAAGAAGGTGAGTATAGTTTTTATTTTTATTTTACTGGTGCCCAAGGAGCTGCTGCTTAGAGTTTCTTATGAGGTGGACAACCCCTTTGAAAGAAGACACATGTCACAAAGTAACATGCTAGAGGTGGCCATGGTGGAGTTGGACCACATTTTAAACTCATGTATGGTACCCTGTGGAATTTGGAATAAGCTATTTGTTTACAATTTAACAGAGGGTAATATGTCCTTTGTATTATCTGTCAAATAAAATATGAGAACGATTTCTGATATAACTTGAACTTTTCTTTAATCACAATGGCCTCATACTATATTTACCGCTAAGAAGCAGTGAACATGATTCATTAGATCCCTCAATTCAATCCATTAGCTCCAACGATATGACTTACTTAAAGATATACACACCTCAAAGTTTATTTGTTACCTTATTAACATTTCTGATAAGTGGTACAAGATCTTATATAAGTAATAGACATCATTTAACCGCTACATGATAAAGCCAGTTTTAGCCTTAACCAACATGTTCATTTTTTACATCTTTCTATATTTTTCTACTTTTCTATATTTTTGTCGACATTGCTTGTTCTTTGCATAATGAGTTGTATTTTTTAATCTACCACATAAAGGATAAGTAAACTACCCAAAAAAATTCTGGGGAGAAATGGAGAAAAAATTTGTGACATTTGTGACAGTTTTTTGCCGTTTCTTTTTTATGTAGTTGGCTATGCAGTGTAAACAATTTGTTCACTTTATTTTGAAGGTCAGACTAAGGACTCCATAGATAATTTCTTAAATATAAATTAATTCCCTTTTCTGTTATTTCCTTTCTTTTTAAACACGTATTTAGACGATTATTACAATTACCAGCTTAAGTTTTTGAGGATTTCAAAAAGATTAAATAAACTGTATAATTATTCAAACATCTAATTAAATAAAAATATCTTCCTTTAGAGGATAGATACAATAAATATAATCAGAGACATAATAGTGTACAATTACTGAAGATACACATTAGTATATTTAAAGAATGAGATTAAGCAAGCCAAGAGGATGGGCATGATGGATAATTTATATAAATGTAAACTATTATAGCCTTAAAACATGTTTTTCAGATATGTATGTATATATATAATATATATAATATATATATATATTATATATATATATATATATATATTATATATATTTGTAAAACGGGGAAAGTTCAATATTTTTTAAATTTACCTATATCAACACTATTATTAATGTATGTTACTTAACCAGTTTTTGACAGGGACTGTTCTGACCAGGCACATTTTTCTTTTATATAGTACATGCGAGTTTGAATGCTAATAATGCTTCGTTGTGCTCAGTCATTCTGCTAGTTTGCCTTTTTTCCGTGATATGTTAGACATTAATGCACCTGACATTTGTACGGCATTTAAAATGTAGGCGAACGGGCTGTGGATATGGCTGAAAAAACGAAGTATTTAGCACAGCCCATTCATACAGTTGCCCTAATCACTGTGCATCTGCAGGGGCCCTTTGAAAACGTGCATGGAAGTAAATTCCCGATAGGCTAAACATTTGGAAACATGTCAAAAAGAGCACTGCACGCCCGTTTAAGGGTTTAATGATGTACCTGAATGAATTTAACCTGTCAAGAATCTGACGTGTGCTAACTTCATGAAATTTATGCACCCAATCAGTGCATAGAATAATTTAGTCATTGCTAGCATATTTGAAGGCCTACTTTAGCACATTCAATGTGTCATGCCTGGCATAATAATGCACCTAGTTTTGGTGTACATTTATATAGTGAATAGGATGTCAACAGTTTATTGGTGCAAAATACACAAAAAAATGGCGCAGCCCTTAAAGTTGACGGGCAGTTGGCAAGTGAATAAAATACATAAATGCAGGAAAAATATAATACTCTTAACATCTGCTAGCTGGAAATAGTCAGAAAACTGCTATTAACACTTCTTTTTATGGTTTTATCTATTTCTAATTATGACTTACCCATAAATACCTGATGTTCACTAGCACATTATTATACAAGTCGTTTGATTGGCATAAGCATGCATAATACTTTACATTTTTAGGTGTTGAAATGTAGGACGCATTAACCATGAAACCCACTCACATTATTAACTTACTGAATAGAGAAACTATAAAATGTCCATTCTGCTGGACTCAAACTATCTCTGTATTACATGAATGTTTTCTTAATGGCTTTCATGTAATATTATATTTGCTATTGCAGGGGAAAATACTAGCTGGCTGTGGCCTCCCCTATAATATAAGCTGTTTAATGAGAATTCTAAAACTGGGAACCAAATTGATGGGTTGATCATTGCATGGGTATTATGGAATTACAGAACACACTCTAATCGGTTGTCTGCAGTCAGACACCTCTGGTGGCCCGAGTCTAAGGGCTGTTACTCCAAGTGACAATACCGTGTTTATGCGACCGTATTGACTGTTTTGCGGCCATCCCCACGCGCAGGGACGGCTTTTATCCGTATGAGCGGAAAAGCCCTCCCCTTAATGATGCACATTTCCATCCGAAACTGGACGAAAGAAGTGCTGCTCAATGTTTTGGACGCGGGCGGAAAAACCGCCGGGTGGAAAACCCGTACAGTGAGGACCGCTGCACGGATTTTCCATAGCGCCCCGTTCTGCTCATTTTTGGCCGAAAACCCGTGCCGTGGGGACATGCCCTAAGAATCCCTCTAGGTTTTCACTAAAGTCCGCTGCAAAGCAGAATGAATTTGGTTGCTAGAGACCCAGGTTGTCTCAACAGTGGAGTGTAAGAGAGCAAACGTGAATGGGGAAGACTGAACAACATGGTATACAGATGATACACGCAAATGTGGACATAGGGACAAACAAAGAACAAATAACCATTGTCAGGGTCGCCAAGGTCAATAACCAGGAGAGTACTTAATATCCAAATCGAGGAACAACCCTGCAACACCGGCCAGAGTTGTGAACCAAAAATAAGAAAAAAAAATCAGTGTTAGCAAGGAGGTGTAAACCCATGATACCAAGAACAACCACAGGCAACAGGGAAGGTAGCAGACAGAATTAACTTCTCCGCCTTAACCACAGATTAGACACCGGTACAGAACCCTGATTGGCTCTGTTCCAAACCCAGACTGATGCTAGGTCGGAAGGCATGAAAACCTTAAATAGAAAGTGACCAATGTCTGACAAAAAGCATTGTCTCTGAAATGGTAACTCCTTTAAGGGGGTTTTACCATGAAGTAATATTGACGTTAGAAGCTTGCAAATTTAATAATAAATTTTTTTACCATTTATCATTACTAAAAATTCCCTGCTATTTCTGTTTTAGCTGCTATCTTAGTGATCCATAGTGTACAACTCGTCTCCCAGGGATAGGACTGGGGACGAGAGCTCTTCAATCCTGGCCGCACATGCTCAGACATCACCTCTTATCTCAGGCAGCGATGTCAGCCTGCTGGGTCACATGATATGCAGTTCAAACAAAGCACATGCCCCATTTTGAGCACACTGCAAGCTGAAGCTGGATAAAGCAGGTATGAAATGCCTTAGTGGCAAAACCTCCTGACAGGCTGCTGTTAATGGATCCTTTATTCTTATCATTTTGGTAACAACAGGGCATTGTTTTCTGCACTATACAGACAACAATGTAATTACTCTGAATGATAATCAAAGTTGAGGCTTTACTTTCAAGTTATTTTTGTTTTTAATACGCTCACTATAAACTAATGTAAGTATCATATAGGTTGTATATGTGGAAACAATGGTATCATATATATGGTAAATGTATACTCTCAGAAACACCATATTAGTAAAATAGAGAGGGTAAGTCGCAAGGCTTTTTTTCTGTGGATATGGACGTTGACATCATCAATCCGTCGGCAAATCCGTTCCGAAATAGAGTCACGAGACCTATTTTCTATTGATTTCAATAGAAAATAGGCGATGTTCACTACATCAGCAAAATTCCGTTTCCGGGTTGCCCGCCGCGGATTGACGACGGCAATCCGGACGGAAAAAAAAAATTGAAAAGGGTCAATTATTTGGGGGAGGGATTCACCCCCCCTACAATAAATTGTAGAGGGTAAAACCCCGTGGGGAAATTCAGTTACAAAAAACGTTCACATTTAGGGGCCCCTTATTTCAACGTTTTTTCCAACTGTTTTTCAGAAACTTATTTACATGGGAAAAATCCAAATGTAAATACTTTCTAAAATAACCTGTGAACGAGGCCAAGCCCACCCAATAGTTTTTTTAAAAATTTTTGTGGAAGGGGAAAAAATTTACGGGAACCCTGTCCTATTAGAAAAGGGCTTGTTTTCCCAGGTAATTTTGAGCTTTCACAAAAGGAGACAATTACTTTTTTATAACAAACCCCTGTATTCTTTGAAGAAATTGAATACACAAAAAAACGGGAACCCATTTTAATTTTTCCATGTCTAAAAGTTTTCCATTTGGGTGGTTTTTTGAGAAATGAGATATTTGTCCAGAACAAATTATATCCCAAGATTGGGTTGGTTTGCCCCCACTTTTTTCTGCCCAATAATTAAATTTTGTGCTCAGAAACATTTGACAAAATTAAAAATTTTTTGAATTTTTTGATTTCCAAATTGTGCTTCATGTTATGGAAGAATGTGGAGACATATGAAAAAAAAAGTTTTTTTTAAACCCCAAATTCATTTTGGGCGGTATTTGCTTCAGGGTTACCATGATTCAGGGTTTTTAAATTTCATCATTACTATGAAAACAGGGTGATAACTAGGCCTGAGTACAACCCCTACATGTTTAAATTTAAATTTTCTGGGGTTCTAAAAGAGACAAAACCCTGGGGATTTGGCCATATTGTTTACAGCCCCTGGCCACTAAACCCCGGAATTCATGTTTATCTTTTTAGGGGCACAACAAAAGAAAAAAATTTTATAAAAAGCAATACAGTTTCTATTGCTTGCCAGTGACTACAAGCACAATAAAATTCTTAGATGAAAAACTAGAATGATTAAAAAAATGGGGCCCACATGTTTTTTTCTACGTCAAAAAATTTTCCCTTTTTTGGGCCAGAGAAAAACCAAAACAGGGGGTTTTTCCCCTTTTTTTTAAATACATTTCCCTTTTGAAAAAAAAAAAGGGGGGAACCTGTTTGTTATGGGCAACAAAAAAAATTTTAACCCTAGACAGTTTTCATACATGTCCCCTATAGTAACTAGAATTCAAATATCGTTACAACACGAAATCAATCATCTAAATTGTATAATCTCTAGTGTATAAATGACATTGCACGTGTGTTAATGGCTTTTCGTCAACTGTTAATAGTGACAAGTGAAAGTCTGAAGTGAGGCATACTGTTTATATTGCTTAGGAATCTTTCCACCCCTTGAGTAAACCCTTTTCCCCTTCTATTTTTTTTCCCATATTTTCCCTCCCAAAGGCTTTTTTATGACCTTTTCCCTTGCTTGTATTGAGTTTAAAAGATGGAAAAGCTGAACCTACATGGAACCACAAACCTTTTTTGAAATATAAAACGGTGGGTGGGGGAAAGCGTTTTGGGGTAAAACAGAAAATTTCAACAAAATTTTAACATTTAAAACAAAAAGAAAGCACTGTGAAGAGGTAAGTTAATCTTAAATAGGACTGAAAAACCCAACACTAAAAAAAAAAAATTAAGCCATTTATTTTTCAGTTACAGTTTAAAAACTAGAGAAAGGGGAAAAAAATAAATTTTTGGGAAAAATACCAAATTGTTCAAATTTAGTTAAACCCAAATTTGGGGAAACCAAGCAGGGACAGATCTGCACAACATTAATGACCCTTTTTTTTGGAACCCCCCATCACAGATGTCATAAAAGTAAAAATAAAAATCATAGGGGCAAAAGCTTCCCTTTTTTTTTTTTTAAAATTTAAAATGATGGTTTCATTCTCTTTTGTTAGTCCCCTGGATCGGGCCCGGGCCTTTATTAAAGGATCCGGTCCCCAACTTTGGGGGGGCCACATGTAATAAAAAACCCTGCCCTAGGTCTAAGCCCGGGCCGGCTGTTGCCCAAAACAAAAACCAATAATGTTTCCCCCTTTTCTTTTCCCATATAGTGCTTTTGGAAAAAAATAAAAGGGGGAGCTCTGATTTGTTTTGCTTTTGGAAAAAAAAAAAGTCTTACACCTAGACAGTTTTCATACATGTCCCCCTTTGTAACAAAAGCTTCGAAAGGAACCTACAACACAGATATGTTGTCAACCATCACAAATGAACATAGATGTAGGAAAGATAAACTTGACAGATAACTCAGGATGATATCACTGGTTGGAACATTGTCTCAACTTTTCAATGTCTTTGTTGTGATCAAAGAACAGAAAAACATGGAAAGCCATGATGTCAGTGGTAAGTTAAACTCTGCTACGTATGTATCATTTTCAAATCATGGGCATTTTTTCTACCTTCTATTTTATGTGTATGAGTAGTAAGTATTTTTACAGAAGAAAACTAAATATTCCATTCAAAATCACAAAATAATATAGTTTTCTATAATATTTCACAAGTAAAGGGAATTTTAAGAAAACAAGATTTTACAATATTTTTAGGGTAAAGTTTACACAAAAAAAGTTTTAAACCTTTTTTTTCTTATAGTACCGGCACTCGTCCAGGGTTTGGGGGGTCCCTTTAAACCCTTTATTAAATTAAACCCTCGGCATTTAAAAAATTTTTTTATATGAAACCCTTCCTTTTTTTCCTTTTTTTATCATCATATTCCAAACTTTAAAAATTTGACCCCGATGTAAACATGGTTTTTTAAATCATTTTTTTTAAAAAAAAAATTTCTGTGTACCCGTTCCAATATTTTTTTTTTAATTTAAATTTTTTTTGGGTAATCTTTTCCCCTTTTTAGAGCTTCCCCTTTATTACCGGGGAGGGGTACTCTCCCCCCCAGCGACAAAACCCTTCACGGGGCTCCTGTGGGAGCAACTTGGGCCCCTTTGTAGCAGACTCAAACCAAAACCGTCCTCTCTCGGGTTTGGTAGCAGTGAACCGCGCGATGTTTCGGGGGGCGCCCCCTTTCCAACACACCTGAGGGGAGGTAACTCTCCTCTTAAAATGGGGAAATCACATGATCAAATTTAACCCTTTTGATCGGGTGCCCATTCTAACATTTTCTATAAAAATAACAATTTATACATTTTAAATTTTCTATTTTAAAAACCCAAAACCTTTTAAAAATATGCCCCCCGTTTATAATTTTTCAAAAATTTTTTTTTTTACAAAATCTTTTTTTTTTAAAACTTTTATTTTATAAGTTACATACCCAAACCTGCCTTGATCCTTTTACAGAAAAATTAAATTAAAATTTTTAAAAAAATTTCATGCAACTTACACCGGATTCGTTAAAAGAACGATATAAAAACCATGATACATCGCGCCAACCCTTTTAAATTGTTTTTTTTATGATTTAAAAAGAAAGGAAAAAAGGAATGTTTTTTATATAAAAAAAACATTAAAAATTTTCCCGAAATTTTTAAAGGGGCCCTTCACAAAGGCCCTTTTTTTGGGCACGATTTGCCCGCCCCTATTTGCGCGCCGTACTGCGCCGGGAATAAAGGCTGGAATCCGTCCCAGCCATTACGGAATCCAAGTTCCATAGAGAAATTTTTTCGCCGGGGGGGGAGAAATTGACATGTTTCATTTTCCCGGGGGATACGCGCCCCTGGAAAATGAAAAATCTATGGGGCCGGTGGGCAGGCCCCCCCCCCCGGGGCCCCCCTTTTTTCAAGCCAAAGATAGGTTTCCCGTTTTAAAAATTTTGAAACTACAAACCCAAAATCAATATGCCCGGGTTTTAAAATTGTAGATCAGAAAAAAAAAATAAAAACACATTAAATACAAAATGGCTAAAAAGGGTACAGGTTTGTATCTTTTTAAAAAACGATTTTAATTTTTTTTTTGACCTTGCTCTTAAAATCCCAAAAAAAATTTTTCCAAAGAAAAATTTAAATTTAAACATCATTTTTAATCTGTTCCCCCCCGCACCCCAAAACCACCACAATTTTTTTTTTTTAAAAAAACAAGTACACTGGAAAAAATATACTATATGCAGTAAAAAAAAAAAGAATGTAAAGAAAAACTGGTTTTAAATTTAAATGTTATTCATCTTGAAAGTCAATTAAAGTCAGAAAAAAGCTGCCAAGAAAGGAGGGGATGTTAAAAATTAATTTTCCATTTTTTTTTTTTACTTTTCATTTGGGGTTTAACAATGTTGCGTAATACAATGGTTTTCCCCGAGCAATTAAATGGTTTAATTTTCCAAAAGAAAGCAAAGGGGTGGTTTGGGGTCAGAGTTTGGATTTGGGGTCCGGGCGCCCCCTTTTTGGGGAGTCCCGGGGTCGTTAAAAAAAGGCTGGGGCTCCCCAAAAAATATAGTAAATTGGTCCAGTTTGTTTTAAAATTCAGTGCCCCAAAAGGGAAGAGGAATTGGGGGCTTTCCATGCTACTGCTTCCATTATCTTTGGCCCCCAACAAAATTTAGGATTTAAATTTAGACAAGGAGCAGGCAAAGCGCTGCCCCGGGGGAAAAATTCTGCCCCATAGCAAACAGATTGCCCAAATTTTCGGGCAAAATTTTTCACTTTTTTTCAAAGAAAGAAGATTTGTCAAAAAATTTTTCATCAAAATTTGACTGTGCCTGGGGAAAATTTTTTTAATCCCCCGAAAATTGTTAGAAGGGTCGTACAGTGGCACCATTTTTTCCACCAACCCAAGTTATGTAGAAAAGGCCATTTCTCTACCTTTGGAAATAATGGGGATCAGATTTGGGGTTTTTTCTATAAAGAATCTGATGGATCCCAAAAACTTTTTCTCAGAAAAAATTTTCCATGGGGCTCACCCCCACAAATGTTTTTCAATTTTTTTTTTTAAAAAAAGTTTTTTTCCCACTTACGGGAAAGCATTTTGCTTTATTTACTTTTTTTTTAAAAAGTTTTTTGTTTTTCTAAATTTTCATCCAAAAAAAATTTTTTATAAAAAGAAAAGCAAAAGGGTAACAATGTTTTAACGTGATTTTCCCAGGCTCCATATCTCACCATCCACTAAAATTTTTTGAATTGGGGACTACCATAATTGAAATGGGACAATCTCTTTTGCATATAAAACTTTGTCTTGCAATTTTTTACATATTGTAGTTTTTGCAATTCTTGTAGGGGAACGGGCCTTTAATTACTTTTTTTCTCCGGTGGGGGTGACAATTTTTTTTCTTCTTGTTACTAAAATTACAACCTTTCCCAAATTCCCAACAGCTGATTTGTTTTTTTAAAGGCTGATTACGGGTTTAAACAAGAGCCATGAAGAAGTTTCCCCAAAAAAGGGGAAACCCGCATCATCCAGCTCACCCGAAGTTTTGTCTGGCCCAAAAAATTGGAAAAACTCATCATATGGGGGCCCCATGAAAAAAGCGGGAAGAATATGAAATCAAGTCCATCGTACAGTCCAAGGGCCAAGAGGGGGACGCCCCGGGGGCAGAAAAATCAGAGTCAACAATTTTGGGCTCATCACAAAGTCTACCATTTTTCTAACCAACAGACAGGGCAGTGAAGGAAGCCCCCTTTGGGCATCGTAAGAGTGAGATCACAGATGTCCAGGGAAGCCCATGCAAAAAGCATTTACACAGGCCCTGGAAAAAAAATTGGCTTAAAAAAAAGGGGAAAAACCCTAAATTTTCAATCTCGCCATAAGAAGCGTGGGCTCATTTTTGGCAAAAAAGTACAAAAAGGGAAGTTTGGAAAACGGATAATTTGGAGAAATGAGATGAAAGCCCAATAGAACCAGGCTTTATGGGGGGCAAATAGGTTTGGATAAAGGGCCCCCTTAAAACCCAAAAAAATTGAAAAAAACTGTCAAGTTTGGGTTTGGGGGAAGCCAAAAGATATGCGGTGGTTTTCCACCCAAAAGATATTGGATACTGCCCAAAGGATCAATGCTAATCTCACCCCTGCTGAGCTAAAATGTAAAAGAAATCCTAAAAGAAAAGTTACTTCATAACACTCAGTACTATGGGAAATGAAACGGACAACATAGTTTTTCCCCGCGGGACAAAAAACCTGAAGCAGAGGGGGGTTTTGGAGAAAGGAAGGCCAAGCCCAATAAAGGGTAAGTTGCTTGTTTTGGGCCTCCAAAATTCCCCGGGCCTAAACCCCAATCGAACACTTGTGGGTAGAGTTGAAGAAAAAGCTGTATTCGTACCCAAGTGCACCAACATTGGAAAGGTATAAAAATACAGGGATCAGATTTTGGTCAAAAAAAGCATGAAACCCGATCATAGCATGCCCAGGAAGATTCCAAACAGTACTGAAAGCCAAAGGTTTGGGCTTTTCCAAATACTAAAACAAAATAAAAAAAAAATTAACATTTTGATTTTTTTGGAGCAAAGCGTAAAAAATTTAGTTACATGACAATAATTTTGCAGAAAATAAGGGAGGATTCTGAATACTTTTCAAGTCAAATTTATTTACCAAAAATATTAAAAATGATTGTCTATAAAATTTAAAGGGATCTCATGTTCAAAGATTTAGTGGATGGGGGAGATAAGGGAGACTGAAATTTAAAAGTTCAAAATAAATTTTTACCATTTTGTTTTCAGTGGGAAATTTTTTTACCTAAAATAGGGTTGATTATTTTATCCCAAAAATGGGAAAAAAACCCGATGTTAAACCCTTTTACCTTTCATTTAAAATTATCACTTAAACAGTGCCATTTTATGAAGGGAAATTTAGAAAATCAGAGTCGGGGGAGTTTAAAATTTAGGAAAAATTTAGGAGTCCCAAACTTTTTACTTACTAACTCCACAGCCCCCGAAAGGAAAGGCTATAGAATAAGGGTCCCGTTTTTAATTTCACATCTGCTCTCAATTTTTCTCTTTAAACCAACCTAAAAATTTTTCTCTTAAACCCCCAAAGCAAAAATGGACTAAGGGGACTGCTCTTAAACAAAAAAAAATCTTTTAAAATTTTTTTAAAAGGAAAAGAAAAAAGGCCCTTTCTGTCAAAAATTTTAATGCGGGTTAAGGGCCCTTTAACCCCTGCTGTAGGGCTTATTTTTTGTTTTTTATTGGGCCACTATAAAAAAGAAATATTTTAAAGGGTTTTTAACCCTTGGCACTCCGCAGCTTCCCCGGGTTTTGCTTTTTCTTTTATCTCCCAATTCTTTTCCCCGAAAGACAGGAGTTTGGGTTGCACTCCATAGTGAGTGAAATGAAAAGAACAATCTCGGTTTAGCTCCCCAATTTGGGAGCAGAGGACAGAAAAGAAAATATGAGGTTTTTTTTATTTTTTCCCTAAAATTTTATTACACTGGACATCTCATTTAAAAATCACTAGTTAAAGCTTGATCACAAATATAGGGTTATTTTAAATTCCCCATACATAGAAAAATATACTAAACAATTTTTTAAAAATTTTTCAAAGACATCAACAAAATCCAAGCGAAATTTCCCTAAAATGGGGTTTAAAGGGGAATACATTAAAAAATGCTAAAGGCAATGCAATGGCCTTTATCAAGCAGCATTTTTAATGACCTTACCTTAATGTAGAATCCCCTGAACATGCTGATGCCTTGAAGATTTTTCGGGGATATTTGTGGTGGTGAATTGGGACTGACTCACCAGAGAAAACCCCCAGTAGTGGGAATTTCCCCTGGAAAAAAATTTTTTTCTGACATTATTTCGCCCCCCCCCCCCTTTTTAAATTTTTGGCTTTCTTTTAAAAAAGTCCCCTTCTTCACAAAAAATGGGTCTTTTAAAAGGGTGCATGTTTAATCCACTAGTGGGGATATAAAAAAAGGCATGCGGGGCCGACAGGAAGTAAAGAACAAATTTAAAAGATGAGTGAGGGAGGTTGAGGGCTATATGGGAACTGTTAGAAAAACTATAAATCAAGACAGTGGTATAGAAATTGTATGTACAGTAATGTGCAAAAGTTTTAGGCAGATATGGAAAAATGTTGCAAAGCAAGAACAATTTTAAGAAATAAGAGTGTTAATGGTTTATTTTTATCAATTTACCAAATGCAAAGTAGATAAACGAAAGAAAAATCAAAATCACACCAATATTTGGTGTGACACCCTCTCCCCCTCTTTGCCTTAAAAGCATCATCAGTTTTCTAGGTACACTTGTACACAGTTGGTAAAGGATCACTACAAGGAGGTTGTTCTGAACATCTTGGAGAATTTAAACAAAAACTTTTGTGAATGTAGGGCTTCCCTTCAGGTTTTAACCCTTTATTCAACCCAGAAAAGATTAAATTTAAAAGTTTTTGGGTTGGGGGACACAACCTCATTTCCCTTTTTTGTTTCAAGGTAAAAAGGGGGGGCACACCAAAATTTTTGTTTTTTGGGTTTTTTTTTTTTTTTTGTTCATTCACTTTTTCTTTTGGGAAATTGGTAAAAAATAAAAATAATTAAATTTGTATTTCACATGCCAAAGGTTTTTTAAACGTATGTAATCCCAGCAGAAGTGGAAATTTTTTTTTTAGGCTATGTCACAAGGGGAAAATTTCGGTGGCATACAGTAAAGGCCCCAATTACGCCGGGTGATTTGGGGGTCCTTTCTGATCACGAGAGGGGGGGGGGGGGGGGTTTTTGGGAGCCCGCCGGCCCCGTTTGGGGATGCATTACTCACGGCGCCTATTTTGCCGAAATAATTGAATGCCACTTAACTTTCCCCCTCGTAAAAAATACGATCATATTGTAAAAAAGGGGGAAAAGGAGGCATAAACCCAAACTCTCAAAGAGAACTAGGGATTTACCGTAAATTTTTTGGGGCACATCTCGCTCAAAAAAGAGCACAAATACCCGCAAAATGCGGGGGCCAAAATTAAACCCGTGTGAAAAATAACCCCTTACAGAGCAGATTCCCTTTTATTAGGATTTTAGGGTTTGCCCTATATCAAATTTGGGGCAAATCTACTTTTAAATCATCCCAAACAAATCAAAAAGGGGGACTCACTTCAAAGAACGGACATGTTTATTCTTTTTATTCTTTGTTTAAGTTTAAAGTTTAAAATATAGAGCCGACTGACAATTATATTGAGTGTTAGTCAGTTTGGACAAGGATTTTACCATAGAAATTGATTTTGAATCTGCATCAAATTCCACTTTAAAATCCCTTGTGTGATCTTAACCTAACACATCTTTCAAAGCATTATTCCTTTGCAGCATTTACATACTTGCCTAAAACTTTGGCATACTACAATCAGAAATTGCTTCAATTTACATGTCTATATAATTGATGATTCTGCAATGAGAATGTGTTGAACATACAAGTATTAATCATATCTTCTTTAATGGAAATTGTCAACTGAAGCATATTTAAATCCTAATAATATGAACAAATACATATTCCATTAACATCATTTCAATACTGGATCACAAAAACATTTCATTTAAAGCTTTTATGGCTACAAATATTACTTTCAACTTGAACATGGTAATGACTATGTACGTTTCTCTCTCTTGCAAAAGAAATTCACCAGGGAGTCAGCTGAACTGAACCATTCATAGATTCTCTACAACCATTGCTATGAACAAAACTAAAAACTGTGCAATCCATCAAGTTAAGTGTCGTGTCACTAGTATCACAGTAAGCGGTTCTTAAGAGCTGTGTATCCTCTCAAAAAAACGCAGGCCATTTGTTTATTACAAACTATTTTGGCTAGCCGTAAGTGAAACTACTAATTTAGATGTTTTGAAGTTTTTGTTTGCTCCATTTCATAGATTCCAATGATTCAAGGTTTGGTTATTCACCATAACCCTTTGGTCAACACCCTTTGTCCATAGGACATGGATTCCCACATACTCCATTGTCTACTGAAGCTATTAAATAAAAAATTTAACTGAATTTGTCCTCTAAAATTATGATTTCATACAGGATTTCTAAATATTAGCTTGTAGTAGTTATAAGTAGAAATTATGTCAGATCAACCAAAGTACAAATTATTTTTGATGAATTATGTTCACAACAAAAACACAACATTTGAAAAATATGTGAAATCTGCAGAGCTATGGCCCGGTTCACATCTGCATCAGAGGTTCTGTTCTGTTCAGATGTGGAACCAGATCCATTTTATAATGGATACAAATGGTGCTCAATGGACCACCTTGACTATGATAGGTCCATTTGGTTTTCGCCGTGATGTCCATAGTTCCATTATTTCTTTCCGATGCTGATGTTAACCAAACCTAAAATGAACCATAGTTGACTCACCATGAACAGAGCTACAAGCAACTTCAGATTAATGCTTCCTATCTCTTCTTGGTTAGGCTGTGGGTGATTCCATAACAGTGATTAGCATATCTGCTCCCTATTCACAGCTCTTCTGAGAAGGAGATGTTATTTATAAGCTCTGAAGCTCTCTACTCTAAAGTAAAGAAAAATAATTAGGCTCTGTTCACACGGCAATAATTGCGGGATGTACTTCACCCCGCAATTACGGCGTGTGCTCAGGAGCGGGAGTGGGGCCGGCAGCCCGCTGGCCCCAAAGACATTCATTATTCACGGCGCGTATATGCCGTGAATAATTGACATGTGACTTCTCTCCCCACTCGCCGTATTGTGCGAGCGGGGAGAGGAGACGTAATCCATAGTTCTCTATGAGAACTGTGGATTACCGTAATTATTGGGTCGTATCTCGCCCCGTATTTAGTGCATTACGGCGCGAAATACGGTGCAAGATACGTCCCATTTTAAGCCATGTGAACATAGCCTTACTCTCCTTGGTCTGTTAGAGATAATACACTCTGTTCCCAAGCTGCCAGCAGTTCTTTGCGCCAACCTGTTGTGATGTCACTCCCTATAAGATAAGACAGAGTAGAAAGAGCAGGATGGTAATCTGTGCGCATTCAGGGCAGATAACATCTCTATTATCTCAACAAAGCAATGTACAGTATCTCACAAAAGTGAGTACACCCCTCACATTTTTGTAAATATTGTATTATGCCTTTTCATGGGACAACACTGAAGATATGACACTCTGATACAATGTAAAATAGTGTACAGCTTGTATAATAGTGTCAATTTAATGTGCCCTCCAAATAACGCAACACACAGCCATCAATGTCTAAACCACTGACAAGAAAAATGAGTACACTGCTAAGTGAGAATAGACAAACTGTGCTCAAAGTGTCAATATGTTGTGTGGCCACCATTATTTTCCAGCACTGCCTTAACTCTCTTGGGTATGGAGTTCACTAGAGCTTCACATGCTGCCACTGGAATCCTCTTCCACTCTTGCATGATGACATCACGGAGATGGTGAATGTTAGAGACCTTGCGCTCCACTTAAGATGCAGCACAGATGCTCATTAGGGTTTAGGACACGCTTGGCCAGTCCAGCACCTTTTACCCTCATTTTCTTTAGCAAGGCATTGGTCATCTTGGAGGTTTGTTTGGGGTTGTTATCATATTGGAATACTGCCCTGTTGCCCAGTGTCCAAAGGGAGGGGATCATGCTCTGCTTCAGTATGTCACAGTACATGTTGGTATTCATGGTTCCCTCAATAAACTGAAGTTCTACACAGTTGGAAGCACTCATGCAGCCCTAAACTATGACACTGTAGGCAAGAAACACTTGTCTTTGTACTCCTCACCTGGTTGCCGACACACACGCTTGACACCAACTGAAACAAATAAATTTATCTTGGCCTCACCAGACCACAGGACATGGTTCCAGTAATGCATGTCCGCAGTCTGCTCGTCTGCTTCTTGTGCAGGTAAGGGGATGGGATATATATATATATATATATATATATATATATATATATATATATATATTATATATATTATAAATAACATATTATAACATATTATAAATAACATATACAGAAGAAGGGGTGTGTGTGTATGTAATAGCATTTCTAAATGTGTCTGTCATTGCTGTGTCATTGTGTGGTTAGGGAGGAGTTTACTAGTTTTGGAGTTTAGAAAGCAGTGAGGAGGCAGTGCAGCTGGGCAGACAGCAAATCAGTGTGCAGATAGGGGGAGGAGCCTATGGCTTACAGAGTTAAATAATAGATCCTTTCAGCTTCCAATTCGGTTCTGAGCTGTGTGTTAGACTGAAGTTGTATACAGCAAAGAGAAGGGAATCCAAATTTATCGGCTGGCAGTAGACAGGGCAGACCGGGGAAGAAGAGCAATCCCACTCACAATTTATAAGAGGGAAAGAGAGAGGGTGAGAGAGAGAAAGAGAGAGTAACAGCTCTTTATATGCGGTGGGCAGTACAGGGAACTGCTGGAAGTGAATGAGGGACCCTAGAGAGGACATAGAGTTAACTGTGTCCTTTGTCGCAGGTTTCCAACACCTTGTAAAGCTGGAATAGAGTCAGCATCAGATGCCAGCACCTTGCATGGCTGTTATAGATGACTGTCAGCTGTCACAAACCACAGAGTGAGGTGTGCATACAGTATTGAGGCGACCTGTATCTTGTTGAAAGAAAAGTGTAAAATCCATAAGAGGTTTTGCCATGAGTAAAGCTTGAAGAATTCCTGTAAATGCTGTAGTTGTTTGTTTTATTTAATCACCATATCACCATGCAATTTACAACTATCACTCTCATTATTTGGGTCACTCCACCTATTGTCCACGCAAACACCTAGTAATCTGTATCTTAATATGCATCTTCTTTAGAAGAGGCTTCCTTCTGGGACAACAGCCATGCAGACCAATTTGATGCAGTGTGCAGTCTAATCACTGACAGGCTGATCCCTCCACACCTTTAACCTCTGCAGCAATGCTGGTACCACTCAGACATCTATTTTGAAAAGGCAATCTGTGGATATGACGCTGAGCATGTCCATCTGTATTATGAAACACTGATCAATCAGTTTGGCTGCATTTGGCTGCATTCCCCATCCACTATAGTGCTGCACCTAAGGGAGAGAGCCTGGAGACACCTGTACCGTGACAACTACTATCAAGCATCAACCAGTCAGGCTTGTCTCCCCCTTTGCCATTCCCTGTGTCCACTACACATGTCCTTAGTCTACTTGCCTTCAGCAAACTGTTTGCAGGCTTTCTTATGCATCATCTGTAAGAGAGGCTTCCTTCTAGGACGACAGCAATACAGACCAATTTGATGCAGTATTTGGCATATAGTCTGTGCATTGACAGGCTGACCCCCCCCCCATCCCTTTAACCTCTGCAGCAATACAGCCAACACTCATGCGTCTATTTTGAAAAGCACCCCTTTTATAGCCCCTGTTTCATGTGCCCTAATTCTTTGGGCCGACCGGGTCTGATGGTAATACTAAAATTTTCAAACTGTTTTATTGGGCTTGGCCACCATGTGCAACTCAGTTTGAGGGTTTCGGGAATCTTATTTTAGCCTAGGCCATCTTTATGTAAGAAAAAATTCTTTTTTCCGCTCATAAAGGGAAATTTTTTTTTCCATGTTAAACCCACCCCGTGACCAGTATTAGGGGAGTGTGAGAAAGATAACACCAAAATTTTAAAACACCTGCTCCCCAAATTTTAAACCCGGGGGCCTTTCCCCACCAACGAAATCAAGACACCCTTGGGGCAAAATGGCAAATTTGGGGGAACCCAAAATTTTTCCCTTTTTACTTTGGGTGAAATACTTTTGTAGGTTTAGAGTTTTTGATATTTATAGCTTGTGTTATTTAAGCTGTTTCACCCGACTAAAAGACCCTTTTAAACAAAATGCCAAAACTTCAGTGTTGCCCCATGAAAAGATATAATACACTATTTACAAAAACATGAGGGGTGTACTCACTTTTGTGAGTTACTGCACTTGGAAAAAAGTCTTCTTTTCCCCACATGTTGAAAGCTAATCTTTCTAGTAAGACACCACCTTTAATAGAGCACATATGGTACTATAATGTCATCATATAATCTGTTAGAGTAATGCTTGCAAGTACTGATCATAGAAATTATGCTTTTCGAGGGATGGTTTGTTTATTTATGTGTTGTCTCCATTGATTGAATACATACATTATTTTTTATAAAATATTTCCTACTCATTAAAAAAAACAAAAAAAATCTACCTCACCTCAAAAATCACTCCTTGGACTAATTTATATGAGACAGTAAGTTGAGGTCAGCACACTACAAGTACTCTATTAGTACAGTGATGTTACTAAAATATATAGAATCCCTTTAAGCCTCCAGTATAATGTTCCCTATATTCTTATTCATACTGATCATGATTTTATAATAATTTAAGACAAAGTCTAACTAGTCAAAATGTTTTTAAATCTTTATTTCATGAGAAAAGTACTGTGCCAAAAGTTTCATTTAACTTTAACGTCTAATTAATAGTAACATCTTTGCTATTAAAGGAGCCTCCTGGGGATATAGACGTAAAACTGCTGTAAAGTCAAGGTACATAAACAAAACCCATTAAAGTGTTCGTAGTCAATTACAACTAATTGCAATAAAAAGAACTGTGAACTAGAAAATGCACTTCGTTATTCGAAAGAAAAAATGATCCTACTGTGATGGGTGAACTCTTTTATGAAGTTAATGATTAAAATAAAACTTAATGACTGCCTCTCTTGAAGCAATTGTGCTGAGCTAGACACTTTGAGGAAAGTATTATTGTCCAAACCAAAGTCATAAAATGAATAGGACATGTAATTTTAAAATAAAATGTATACCCCTAGAATTTTGTTGACATGATATAAAACAAGGGTCAGAACTAGATACAGAGTAGATGCAGCTCAGATTAAGCAAGTCATTGAGCTATCTTCTATAATGTTTCCTACATTAGTGAATGGAGATGTGCCAAATTGTGATACAGGAAGGAGATGCTGTGTATTCAGGGAATCTTGAATCGCTGGACCCCTGTGATGGCTGCCATGCTGGTCCTATTGAATGTTCCCTAACTTTCTCAGGATCCAAGGTGCTTAAGGGGATTGTCTGTAAATAGAGATGTATGGTACTTTCTCCCCAAAACAGTGTCATACCCACACATGAGTTGTGTGTGATATCGCAGCTCAGTTCACTTCACTTCAGTGGAACTGAGCTATGGTACCAGACAGAATGAAAGGACAAATAAGGCACTGTTTCTGGGAGAATGCAGTCACATTTGAACAATCCCTTTAAAAATGAGCAAATATAATTTCTAACAAGTTGAAAACATAGGATTTATGAACTAATAATTAGAGGGATTTTTTACTCTACTTGCATTGATACTACACATGTTATATTACTTAGTACCGTTGAAAAAAGACATACAGTTTCTCACAAACGTGAGTAAACCCTTCATATTTTTGTAAATATTGTGTTATGTATTTTCATGGGAAAACACTGAAGATATAACACTTTGATACACTGTAAAGTAATCAGTGTACAGCTTGTATAACAGTGTAAATTTGGTGTGCCCTCGAAATAACTCAACACTCTGCATGGCTGTTGTCCCAGAAGATAGCCTCATCTAAAGATGATGCACAAGAAAGCTGGCAAACAGTTTGCAGAATATAGGCAGATTAAGAACATGGATTACTGGAACCATATTCTGTGATGAGACTAAGATAAACATATTTGATTCAAATGGTGTCAAGCATGTGTTGCAACAACCAAGTGAGGAGTACAAAGGCAAGTGTGGCTTGCCTATAGTCAAGCATTGTGGTGGGAGTATTATTATGGTTTGGGGCTGCATGAGTGCTGCTGGCTGTGGGGAGCTACAGTTCATTGAGTGAACATTTGACATACTGAAGCAGAGCATGATCTCCTCCCCTCAGAAACTGGGCCGCAGGACAGAATTCCAACATAGAACAAACCCCAAACTCACTTCCAAAACGACCACAGCCTTACTCAAGGAAATGAGGGTAAAAGTGCTGGACTGGCCAAGCATGTCTCCAGACCTAAACACTGTTGAGCATCTGTGGCAAGGTCTCTAACTTCCACCAGCTTCGTGATGTTGTCATGGAGGAGTGGAAGAGGATTCCAGTAACAACCTGTGAAGCTTTAGTGAACTTCATGCCCAAGAGAGTTAAGACAGTGCTGGAAGATTATAGTGACCACACAAAATATTGTAACCTTGGACAAAATGTGTTCATTTTCACTTAAGGGTGTACTCACTGTTGTTGTAAGCAGTATGGACTTTGATGGCTGTGTGTTATTTTGAGGGCACACCAAATTTACACTGTAATACAAGCTATACACTAACTGCTTTACATTGTATTAAAGTGTTATATCTGCAGTGTTGTCCCATGAAAGATATAATACAATATTTATTATGTGAGGGGTGTACTCAATTTGTGAGATACTGTGAGCAGTATGTATGAATGGGGCTGCACCAGATATCTGGCATCTTTTCAGCCTGATATCAGGCACAGCCCCATTCGCTTTGTGATCCGCACGATCTCGGGGGGTGTGCAGGAGGTGGGGCGCACTAGAATCGTAGGTGCATTACTGCTGGAACCGGTATATCCCTTTCAAAGTGGTTTACATGAGGCAGAAATGTCGTGTAGGTGCCAAAATGACACTGATTTATGACCCACTGTAGAGCGGGGTCATAAAACAGGCACATACTAGGCTATTATTATGTGCATGGCAAATTTCATACATTCTACCAAATATGTCTATCAGGTTCAATCAAGGGTGTAGTTAAGGTGTGGATGTAGGGAGGGGTATTAGTCAATCCCTTCTGCCTTTCATAGGCTGCAGTGGTCACCTACAGTATATTCAGCAAGAGATTGCTGCAGCTTGTGAATAGCAGTAGGATCACATGAAGAATGAACAGTGATGTCATCGGCCAAGAACCCCAGTTCTGACCATGGCACTGAAACAGCCTGGTTTACAAGGCACTTTTTTTTCTATTTTTAATCATTCTGGACAGACTGGCGGGCAATTAGTACTTTTTGGAACACCCCTTTAAAGCTTATCTATGTATCATTTTGATTGGACAGTCAATAAAACAGGCAATATATTAGAAACATTAAACTATTGACTTTAGAAAGTTCAAAAAATATTTATTGAGAAGGATTTAAAAAAAAAATAAAAAAATATGTTTACAGTAAATATATACATACATATACACACATACACACACACAGTGTGACATGTCTGATATAACACCAAAATCATAAACGTAGGTTACATTTGCATTTACTACTTTTTTTTACTTCAGTTAGTTGTATATAAAATGCCTATGTAATAGCATTTCCTGCATCTTATGCAAAGTATTTAATAATATACGATTTATACAATTAGGCCGTGTTCACACGGCTTATTCACGGCGGATTTGTGAGCCGGATTGCGCTCACAAAACCGGCGTGAATAAGGGGCGGGGCAGGGGCGCTCCCCGGCCCTATAGACAATGCATTATCTACGGCGCGTACGCGTCGTAAATAATGTGCATGTCACTTTCTCCCCCCAAGCGGGGAGGAGCGACGGAATCCACTGTTCTCTATGAGAGCAGTGGATTACCGTAATTACTCCGACGGATTGGCGCCGTACTGCAGCGCAAATCCGGCGCGGAGTATGGCGCCAATCCGCGGACAAATAAGCCGTGTGAACACGGCCTTAGAGTTATGGTAAAAGCTTGTGCTCATGTCCAAGATTTCCAGTTAAAGCCAAAGTGTTTCCTGAGCTCAGTCAAGTATGGAATAGACAATGTACACAAGCATCTCCTTTGATAATATTGCAGAGGAGTCAAAACCACTATATTCTGTGCTCTTATTTTCTGCATGGCAGGCTCTTTACTGAAATCCCAAGGAAAGCAAATGCCTTACAGGAAATATGAAAAGTCTTGCAGAATAAAAAGCAAGAATATTCCTTCTATCACTAATTCAACATCTGCTACTCAACAGACCAAATGTAAAATGCATTAAATAAAGGTCAGTGTTTACCAATAAGCCTAGGGAGAACATGACTATGATATAATTTTTAAAGACGATTTGAACTTGTTTTTATTTCTATTGCTATTGGTGCCATTAAGTGAGTGTTATGTACAAAATCTTCCCTGTTGGAATTCTGTGGGAAATCTGTCAAAAGGTCAGTAATTGCCAACCAAGGTGGGCATGATCCAAGAAGTTAGTTCTGGACTATTTGGAATGATCTACCACGCTATTGAATCCTTTACATATAGCATATACTGCCAGGCAACTGAGCAAATGTAGTCCAAAAAAAACTCTCTTCCTCTCTATGGGATACCTTTATCAATGTATTTTAAAGGGAAATCTCTGACAAAAGACAAAACACTGTGTGAATGGCCCCAAGGATTTTCTTCCTTTCTTGGACATACCAAATGCAAGTGGTGAAGCTAATTCTATATATCTCAAGGGTATTGTTTATATTTAACCAGGATTGAGGGTGAGCAGATCAAGTTGCCTGCTTTGCAGTTATGTTGATTCGCTGGTCCATAAAATAAAATGGGAGTATCAATTCACCTATTTTTCTCATAAATTTGAGAAGTGCATCAAAAATCTGGTGACTTACATCACCAGTGCATCCCCATGGGCAGTAAATCAGTGAGATGGAAATCAGGAGAACATATTTGTTACTGCTGGCTAGGAGCCTATGGGCACGGATTTGCGGATGGTTTTTCAGACGGTTTGCGGTTTTGCAGACCAACTGAAAAACCGTCCGCAAACGAACACACCGGGCTTCTATGGAAAACTTGTGCAGCAAGGTTTTTTAAACCGCCGCCCGCCCAAAAAACATTGTGCATGTTCATTCTTGAACATGTGAATGGGAAGGGGAAGGGCTTTTCTCCGCTCATCGCAGCACACAAACCGGACTGGACAAATACCGGTCGGTTTGTTCTCTGACGTGTAAACGGGCCCTAAACGTTTATTTCAGAAATAATATTATTGCTTATTAGCCATGGAAATAAATTCCTGTGTTTCCCTTTTCTTCCCACCTATAGATACCTATTTATATTTTTCCATGTACATAACCAAATGAGGACTTGTTTTTACTCTTTTGCTTTGCAGGTGCTGCCTGTAACTTACATTTGTGTATAGAACAGGCTCAGCTCATGAACCCACGCTATACATGCTTTCCAACATTATTGCATACATGTACAACAAATATTGGGAAAAACTCGCAATCCCTTCTCTCTAACATAAAGTGGCACCGTAGGAGGTTGCCATCCGCTCTTTCCTTAACTATGACACTACAAAAATGCTTGTCCATGCCCTTGTCAGCTCCCGCCTAGACTACCGCAACATCCTTCTCTGTGGCCTCCCAGCTAGTACCCTCGCTCCCCTCCAATCCATCCTTAACTCTGCTGCCCATCTTATCCACCTCTCTCCTCGCTACTCCTCTGCCTCTCCTCTCTGCCAATCCCTTCACTGCTTCCCATTGCCCAGCGAATTCATTTCAAGCTACTAACCCTGACCTACAAGGCTCTCCATGACCTCTCCCCTCCATACATCTCTGCCCTAATTTCCAAATATCTCCCCTCACGCAATCTCCGCTCCTCTCAGGACCTTCTCCTCTGCTCTCCCCTTATCAGCTCCTCACACAACCGTCTCCAAGACTTCTCCCGTGCTTCACCCACACTCTGGAACTCACTGCCCCAACACATCAGACTCTCCTCCACTTTCACCAGCTTCAAAAGCAACCTGAAAACCCATTTCTTCAGGCTTGCCTATAACCTACACTAACCTTGCTGTCACTACTTCCTCCTCAAACATGTCTGCCCCTCACCTCCTGTCTCTTTCCCCCTCCTTGTAGATTGTAAGCCCTCGCGGGTAGGGTCCTCTCTCCCTCTGTCGTACCAATTGTCATTAATCACTTATCATTGTACTCGTTTGACTTATGTTATGTATGTAACCCCCTCGAATGTACAGCGCCCTGGAATCAATGGCGCTTTAAAATATGTAATAATAATAATAATAATAATTTATGCCTAATCTCTGTCCAGGCCCTGTCCCTGTGAATTATCCAGCCCCGCTAAAGGAAGACAAAACGGCTGTTTTGTAAAGGTTAATCTTTTAGAGGAAGACATTGGGCTTTGTGTATGAAAACTGTCTTGCAGTAAGACTGCGTATAACAATCAGAGCTCATCTTTCATTTCAAACAGTGCTCTGGAAAAACAAAAGCTGAACCCTGATTGGTTGCTATGGGCAAAAATGACAGTCAAATTCTACGTTCAAAAGGCTTATACTGTGACGTATCTCGCCCCGTATTCACGCCGAACTTCGATAAATACGTGGAGTGATGCATCACTTTCATTACGGTATTCCACTGCTCTCATATAGAACTATGTATTTCGTCTCTCTTCCCTGCTCACACAATACGGCGAGCGGCGAGAGAAGTGACATGTCAATTATTCACGGCGTATACGCACCGTGAACAATGAATGTTTATGGGGCCGGTGGGCTGACGGCCCCCGCCCCACCCCCGCTCCCAAGCACACGGTGTAATTGTGAGCGAAATACGTCCCCGCAATTACACCGTGTGAACATAGCCTTACTGCTAGATAGTTTTCATACATAAGGCCAAAAGTTGCTAAAAGGTTGACCTAGAAAGGAGGACAACATACAGGTAGGTCCATAAATATTAGGACACTGACACAAATTTAGTTTTTTGCACCTGTTTACTGAAACATATTCAAGTTCAGGTTATATAATGAACATGATCATAAAGTCCAGACTTTCAGCTTTCATTTGAGGGTATCCAGATAAAAATTTGATGAATGGTTTAGGATTTTCAGCTCCTTAACATGTGCCACCCTATTTTTAAAGGGACCAAAAGTAATTGGACAAATGAAAAAATTTGTAAATAAAATTTTGATTTCTAATACTTGATTGAAAACCTTTTGTTGACAATGACTGCCTGACGTCTTGAACTCATGGACATCACCACACACTGTGGGGGACATGTATGATTTTTGGTGCCCAGATGCCAATTTTATTGCACATATTAGTAGTGTAGAATGCACCTCAATCTATGAACCTGGTCTACTGCGGGTCATAAATCAGGCGCATTCTAGCGCAAAAACGACAATTCAGGCTCAGGTAAACTACTTTTAACCGCATTGTAATGTGTCTGATACTGGAGTGCGCCTGATTATAAATATAGTGAATGTAGCTGCACTTGTTTTTAGGCTGAAAAGACGCCAGACTTCTGGTGCAGCCCCGTTCATACATGTCGCCCTGTGTTTCCTCGTTTTTAATGCTCTGCCAGGAGTTTTCAGCTGCTTTTGGTTTGTGGGCCTTTCTGTCTCAAGTTTAGTCTTTAACAAGTGAAATCCATGCTCAATTGGCTTGAGATCAGGTGACTGACTTGGCCATTCAAGAATATTCCACTTTGATTACAGTAATAAACTCCTGGGTTGCTTTGGCTTTATGTTTTGGTTCATTGTCCATCTGTATTATGAAATGCCGACCAACCAGTTTGGCTGGATTTGGCTGCACTGCCCCCTCCACTGTAGTGCTGCAACCAAGGGAGAGAGCCTGGAGACACCTGTACTGTGACAACTAATATCAAGCATCAGCCACTCAGGCTTCTATCCCCCTTTGCCATTCCCTGGGGCACACTAGACATGTCCTTAGTCTGCTTGCCTTCAACAAACTGCTTGCAGGCTTTCTTGTGCATCATCTTTAAAAGAGATTTCCTTCTGGGACGACATCCATGCAGACCAATTTGATGCAGTGTGCGGCATATGGTCTCAAAACTGACAGGCTGAACCCCAGCCCCTATCCCTTTAACCTCTGCAGCAATACTGGCAACACTCATGCGTCTATTTTGAAAAGACAATCTCTGGATATGATGCTGAGTATGTGCACTCACCGTCTTTGGTCGACCATGGCCTGTTCTGAATGGAATCTGCCTTGTTAACCGCTGCATGGTCTTGGCCACTGTGCTTCAGCTCAGTTTCAGGGTGTTGACAATCCTTTTCTAACCTAGGCCATCTTTATGTAGAGAAATAATTCTTTTTTTTTAGATCCTCAGACATTTCTTTGCCATGAGGTGCTATTTTGAACTTCCAGTGACCAGCATGAGAGAGTGTGAGAGCGATAACACCAATGCATCACATTCCTCCATGGAAGGAAAATAGCAAATTGAGCACAATTTGGTTGAAATTTCAGGATGAACATAAAAATCTCTTGAAATTGTTTTAAAACAAACTAAATGAGACCATCTCTTAACTTTAGAATGCACATGTCCAACTGTTTAATGTTTCAGTATTTTTTGCACAACTTGCTGATCTCTAACAATACATTTAGATGATTAATTTTAATTGGGATTTAATCAGTCCTCCTCATCATGCTGTTTACATTTTGACATCATAAGACAAACACAACACCTTACAATTTATCAACAGTACCTCACCATTGTGAAGCTTCAAGCAGGATGCTCTCAGACTGTAGTGGCCACTGAGCTTAACGTGTCATCAGCAGGCTGCAACACAGATACACAAAGACTGGAAGAGTCACAAAAAGGCAAAGAAGTGGACGTCCTTTGCTTGCATCACACATAAAGGGACCGTTTTCATTGAAAAACAATATCCTGCGGAACCGGATGATGAATGCCACACAACTCCAAGCACATGTAAGAGAGGTGAGAGGCAACCAAGTGTCACGTCAGTGTTGTTCAGTAATGAAAGTCGATTCACTCTGAGCAGAAATGATGGTCAACAATGATGCTGGAAATGTCAAGGATAGCGCTATGCATCAGGCGGCTCAGGTACTGGTCAGGTACCCTTGCCAGTTGTCTAAAATGCAGACTACACTGTTTTAAATGGTTATAAATGGTCTGACATGAGGCTTGGATGCCTCTCACCTCCTTTAAAGGTGCCTGGAGTTGTGTGGCATTCATAATATGGTTCCACAGGGCATTGTTTACAATGAAACAGCCATTAGTGTTTGATGTAGTCAAAGGGTGTCCACTTCTTTGCCTTTCTGTGACTCATCCAATCTCTCTGTATCTCTTGAAACATGCTGATGACACTCTGTGACACTTTAAGCTCAGTGGCCACTTCCATATGAGAACATCTTGCTTGAAGCCTCACAATGGGAAGGTACTGTTGATCAATTGTAAGGTGTTGTCTTGGTCTCCTGATGTCAAAATGTGAACAGCATATTGTGATGAACTATTTAAATCCCAATTGAAATTGATCCCCTAAATTTATTGGGCGATTCAGGGATCAAACACCTGTTGTGAATATAGCCATTCAGCTCCTGTTAAGAGATCAGCAAGTTGTGCAAAAAGAAATGAAACATTGAACAGTTGGACATGCGGATTCAAAAGTCAAGAGATGGTCTCATTTAGTTAATTTAAACAAAAAACAAGAAATGTTATGTTCATTCTGAAATTTCAACCAAAAGACAAAAATACCTAACTTTTTGTGAGTAGAATATATCTACAGGAGATTGCAAAAATATTCATACCCCTTGAACTGTACCTCTTTTTTTAAACATTACAGTTACAAACTCAAATGTATTTTAGGCTAAGTTCACACGGCTTATTCACGCCGTAATTGCTGGACGGATTTCGCCCCGCAATTACGGCGCGTGCCGTGCAGGGGGGGGGGGGAGCTGGCGTCTCGCCGGCCCCATAGACATTCATTATTCACGGCACGTATCCCGCCGGGATAATGTGTATGTCATGGAGACGGAATCCATAGTTTTCTATGAGAACTGTGGATTACCGTAATGACTGGGGCGGATTTCAGCTGTATTAGAGCGCAATACAGCTGAAATCCGCCCCAGAAGCAGCCGTGTGAACATGCCCTTATTGATACTACATGTGATAGAACAACAGAAAGTAACAAGTACTTGTGATGTGTTAAGAATATGTGCTTTTTCAAATTTTTGCAAATTATAACACTGAAAACTTTGGCATGTATATTTATTCAGCCCCCTGTACTCTGATACCCCTAAATAAAATCGATTGAAACCAATTGCTTCAGAAGTTACATAATTAGTAAAAAGAGTATATCTATATGAAACTTATTCTTAGGCTAATTACAGCTGTTTTGTGAAGGCCTCATAAGGTTTGTTAGAGAACATTTATGAAGAAATAGCATCATGAAAACTAAGGAGCACAACAGGCAGTTCAGGGATAAAGTTGTGGCAAAGTGAATTTCAGGGTTAGGTTTTAAAAAAAAAATTAAAATAGCCCAAGCTCTAAACATCTGATTGAGTGCTGTTCATCATCTGTAAATAGAAGGAGTATGGCACAATACTAACCTACAAAAGACATGTCCGTTCACCTAAACTGACAGCCCAGACAAAGCACTAGTAAGAGAAACAGTCAAGAGGTAACGGGTGACTCCAAATGAGCTGCAGAGATACACAGCTTAGGTGGGAGAATCTGTACATAGAGCAACTATTAGTCGTGTACCTGGCCTTTATGGAAGAGTGGCAAAAAGAAAGCCCTCCATAAGAAGTTATATTTGCAGTTTGCATGTAGGGGACACTGCAAGCATGTTGAAGACGATGCTCTGGTCTGATAAGAAAAAAATTTACTTTTTGGCCCAAATGCCAAACTCTATGTGTGGATCAAAGTCAATACTGCACATCATACTAAATACCACTATCCCCACCTTGAAGTATGGTGGTGGCAGCATCATGTTGTGGGGAAGTTTTGCTTCTGCAGAGAGTGGGAAGCTGGTCAGAGTTGATGGGAAGATGGATGGATCTAAACACAGGGTGATTCTGGAGAAAAACCTAAAACCTGTTAGATGCTGAAAAGACTTGGGCACAGATTCACCTTTCATCAGAACAACGACCCTAAATGTACCGTTAAAACTACAATGGAAGGGTTTAAATCAAAGCATATTCATGTGATGAAATGGCCCAATGAAAGTCCAGACCTAAATCCCATTGAAAATCTGTGGAATGACTTGCAAATTGCTGTTTACAAGCATTTGCCAACCAATCTGACTGAGCTAGAACTATTTTGAAAGAAGATTGGGCAACGTATTCCAGCCTCTAGATGCGCGAAGCTGGTAGAGACATACCCCAACAGACTGCAGCTGTCATTGCAGGTAAAGATGGTCCTACAAAGTATTAATTCGAGGGATTGAATACATATGCACATCACACTTTTTATATTTTTTATTTGACAAAATGGGGAAAAGCCCATATCATTTTCTTTATATGTCATACGTCCAGGCAGGCAGTCTTCTGGTTTTATGCGGTAACGCCCGGTAAGGGTTAAACCCTCTGCTCTGGACCAACGCCTGGGGAGAGAGGTTGCTTTGAAGCTCAGGAGTGACAGCTATGCAGCCTCCCCCAACAAGTGGTGTGTCGCTCAGGCCAATCAGAGGGCCCGGACACCGCACCAATCAGCTGTAGGGTCGGTGTCCGGGAAAACCTTTTAAACTTGCTCAGACCTCTCAGGCCTTGCCTGTGAAAGGATTCCCCTGTGTTATTCACCTGCGTTTATTGTTATTGGCTTCCTAGTATTTGACCTCGGCTTGTTTATTGACCTCGATCTTGTCCTCCGTTTTGTACCGCGTGACCGCTAGTGTTTGACCCCCGGCTTGTTTCGGTTTCTCTTCGGGTTTCCCGTTTTTTGGCTTTGGCGTTCCTGACCGTTATCGACCCGGACTGTTTGACATTGTGTTTCCCTGATGGCCCTGCCCTTAGCAGCGTAGGGGCTGTCGTCCAGTCGGGGTCTGCCGCCTAGGGCAGCACGCCAAGTAGGCAGGGACAGTGGGCTGGGTGGCAGTCAGGGCCCCCTGCACCTCCTCTGACGTGACATTATACTTCACAAATACTTACTTTGTGTTGCTCTGTCACATAAAATATCAATAAAATACATTTAAAGGGGTGTTATGGGAGTTAAGAAAGCTCAATGGTCCTTCGGGGCATGATAAAAATAGAAGAGACAACTCATATATGCTCCCATTCAGTTCCGGCAGTCGGTCCATTCATCCGGGCTGTAGCACTGAACGTCCATTGTTTACCTGACAGGTGCAGCCAATTACAGGTCAAAACCTCACAGTTTGAGAATAAATGTACATTTTAGTCTTCCTTTATAGGTCCTCTATCAGATAACTGAATTACTATCTACCTCGTGTACATAAGATATACATGCACATCTGAATAAGATCATCAGAAATACAACATAATGGAGGCATCAGTAATACACACTGTGATATATACTAAAACTTTATTTAAAAGGACCATATTTACTTATCTAAGGTTTACTTTCCAGCATCAGTTTTTTTCCTTGAAAATGTCCAAGTTCACAGTAACTCTATTGGCAGTTGAAGGTCACAATTTCCATTAGAAGTTCAATAAATATTTTTCATTGCATCATGTTTCACATATCATTAAACCTGTCCATATGAAATGGAACTCTTACCTTTTACCCTTCACCTGCAAACACATACCGTACTTAGAACAGAACCACAATTCTCATTTTTCACAATGTAAATAACCAGATGACTAATATAGTCACTAAAAAGGAATAATACTTATTAACTGCTGTAATTTGAATTAAGTGGAGAACTGTAGTTCACATGAAAATGCATTAAATCCACTTGTATTATTAAGTGATGTCCTTGCTCATGTTTGCATAATGTACTTCAAAGTTTTAATGAAAAACCGTGTTAACTAGCACATATCACAATTTGCCAAAGATAACTTGCTTTAACCAATACTAAAGACAGAAAATTATCTCTTTTCCTTTAATTCTCTTTTGTCTCCTATTTCAAAATTTCTGATAAATACATAGAGACAACTTATCTATGTCCTGTAAGGTTAACCAAGTCCTCCATTCTCCTTCTTACAATTCTAAGAATTATAATTCTTTATCTGACCTTAAAGAGTTTGTCTCACCACAGACTTTTGCAGACATGAGCTGTTTCTCTATGGCTTACAGGTTCAAATCCAGGGGTGTGTCTCTCCTCCCAGTAGGCGTGTCTTCCCTCACTGAAGACTGGTAACATCATCATACCCCCTCCCTGCACCCTCCTTAGTCATCATCATCATCATTCTGTGTAAGCAGTGGAAGGGAGAGGATGTTACAGCTCTGTAGACCTCCTGCAATGGTCAGTTCTCATGCCTGGAGAGCTATCACCTCTCTCCCAGGCTCCAATTCTTGTAACCAGAACACCTGCATTCAGGGGCGTTTACTAGGGAAGCCTGGGCCCCATAGTAAAATAGGACTAATAACATAGGACGGGGCTGTTCACGCGGCACAGTGCAAATACTGGTCGGAAATCCCGACTGGTATTTGCACAGTTTTCAGGATAATCTGACAAGTATTTACTCTGTGCTGTGTAAACGGCCCCTAAGGCGCAGGCACACTGTTTATTGCTGGCAGCTGTTAAAGTATTCCTCACCTCCTTTCCAGACTTCTTGTACCTGGGACAGGGGGGGGACCAAGCGGAGCGGTAAGCATTGTTTTTTTTGCAGGCTGGGGAATGGATTCTAATTCTTCCCCTTCCCTTCCCTTCTGTCCCCAGGTCTTCACTGTCTGTACTAGACAAGAGGGTGTGGGAGAGGGAAGGAGAGGGGTCTGTAGCATCTGAAGAGCAGTCAGTGACACTTAACTGTTTTTGCGGGCTTGCTGAGTACCTGCAGCTCCCACCCCCGTCCGCTCTGTCCGGACTCCGTGTCTGTGACAGTGAGTGATGACGACAGTAGCAGCAACATCTTATCTCAGAGCCCGCTGGCGCCGCTGGCAGTTACGTTCATTGCTGACCGGGCTCAGGGGATGGAACTAACTGGGCAGCAGACAAAGTAGTAGCTGCTACGGGCTGGGCCCCCTAAAGCCTCGGGGCCCGGTAGCAGCTGCTATGTCTGCTACACCGGTAGTTCCGCCTCCGCTTGCATTGGTGTAAACAGTTATACATAAAGCCTGAGCTGACGAAACAAATGTAAGAAATGTACTCTGCTCACCCCTCTGTTATCAGGCAGGATGTAGAATGTATAAGGCTGTGCTATATGGGTGGGGAGAGTGAATCTAACAGCTAGAAACTCAGTAATTGCCCAGATTCTTCAAATAGAGCTGTCACTGGGAGAGGAACATAGAGAGCTCAAGCAGCCCTTATTACATAGACACAGGCAGCACAGAAAGCTGAAGAAGCCAATTTCAGTTTCATTTTTACACAGCTCAGAGGGGAGTAAGCGCAGAGAGTGCAGGCAGCCAATCACAGCACAGGGAGTATGTCCGACCAGGGATGAACTAAATATCAGGCAGCAAGTCACAGAAAAGGGGGTGTGGCTTGACACCAAGCTTCAGGTTTAGCTCTAGACACTTACAAATTAGCTAATAGTTGCTATACAAAATGATTTATGTAATACAAACCAATTGCAAAAGTGCTTATTTTTAATGTCCCCATCATTACAGATATGATCTTTGTAGTGGGAAAACCCCTTTAAGTTTTTCAGTCTGATTTTAGCCTAATTTACCACACTGTTTTCTGATCAAATGTTATAATGTGCCCTGGTCTGAATTTCATTTGGACCTTTGTTTTTTCCTGTGGAATAAAAGAGGGTATTATAGTAATTATACCCACAGTAAACCACAGAATTTGTCATCATATCAGGCAATTTGCTAAAATGACAAATATATAAGCTCTACACAGGACCATTTCCTTAAAGGGGTTTTCTCACTTTGCTGTTTCACAGAGTCACAGGCAGCTTTAGACTCACACTGCTTGTGGGTGATTCTATAGCAGTGATTAGCATATTTAGCTCCTCTTTAACTAGCTGAGAGTTAAGTGCAGGAGATTTAATCTGTATAAACAAAACTACAGGGCTCCAAACAGTGAAAACCAGTGCTTATCAAAGGTAACCAATCTAATCTGGTTAGAGATAAAGACTATGCTTCTTTTGATCATGATGACATCACTCCCTGCTCTCTGTCTCATCAGGAAGGGAGATATAGGCGGTAACCTAAAGAGGTGCTTGTGTGCACTCAGAGTAGATAAATTCTCTCTTATCTCATGACCAGGGAAATATCTAAAGAGCAATGTATTTATTAATAGTCTTCATTTACCTTTCACTAAACATTGAAGACTAATCACTGTAGTGAGAAAACCCCTTTAAAGTCTTGACAGATTCTCCCACTTGAGCCTGTTGGGAATTTTGCCATTAAGCTCCTTCTTAGAGATAAGCCAGTTGAGAAACTTTGAACAGTTGGACATGTGCATTTAAAAAAAAAAATCAAGAAATTTTATGTTGATCCTGAAATTTCAACCAAAAGACAAATATCCCTAAGTTTTTATGAGTAGTGTATACTGGAATCTGTTGTAAGTGGGGTGAGGAAATAGCTCATTACTGCTTAGGCTTGTAATTTCTATCACTGCGGCACACCATACAATTCTACTCATTTTTGGCCACATGATTCCAGGGGTACTTTTTTGAAATAGGAGTGGGTGAGTGGATAAAGCCTCCTGGCTCTAGGACCCCAAGGCTGAAAGCAACTAGAAAAACCTCTAATGACTGTAGCACAATATTTTGTCTGTACT
This sequence comes from Phyllomedusa bahiana, assembly GCA_025379985.1. Taxonomy (NCBI): domain Eukaryota; kingdom Metazoa; phylum Chordata; class Amphibia; order Anura; family Hylidae; genus Phyllomedusa; species Phyllomedusa bahiana. Next base: position 244,759 of record JAODAL010000589.1, read on the forward strand.
AAATAATGGGATAAACTTTTTTTTCATTTCTTGGAGTGCTGTAGTCATTGAATGTTTATATATAAATATATTTACTCTCAAAGATGAGTATATCTGGTATATGGGTATGGTATTTACAATACTATGAGTACATATGGTAAAAAGGATTGATAGATAGATAGACAGATAGATAGATAGATAGATAGATAGATAGATAGATAGATAGATAGATAGTCCAAAGATTTCAAAAGAGGATAAGATAAATATGAAGTCAGTATCAATCGAGTTGCCTTGTAAGTAAATTAAACCCACGTTATATAAGGTTATTTGAGTATACTGTCTATGACTGTCTGGTGTTTACCAACAATTATGATTTTATTCCAGCAACATTTAAATAAAATAATAATTTTTAGTGTCCAGTAGTATAATTTGGCATGTTCCTTTTCTGGGCTCTGATTCTTATGAAATATTAAATTACCAGCAGCTTAATTCTTTTTATTTTCTAAGCTTTTATTGTATGATGTAATTTTGGCTTTTTATATAGCATAGTGGAAAGAGTGTGTGAATAAAACAACAAATATAAATTCAATTTCCAGTTATTGTTTAGTTGTTCTCTTGTAAAAGCAAACAGTTTCCCATAATGCAGACTATGATAAAATAAAATAAAAATTATTTTTAACTTAAGTTTCATAAATATTCACAGAATGCCCCTCTCCACTTCCCCAAGATAAATATCTTAGCCATGTAGGCTATCAACGAATATTTTAACCCATTGTTGACATTGGATGTATCAGTACGTCATAGTGACGGTAAGGGGCTTTGTAGCAGAGTCGCGGCGTGAACCTGTTACAAAGCCGACGTCTGTCAACTGTTAATTGCAACTAACTAACACCCGATGGTTACAGCGCAGGATGGTTGTGGCACAATCCCGCATTATTTAACCCCTTAAACACCATGGCAAAGAGGGCTGCGCACCGTTCCTCACTTCGATTGGGGCAGGGCCCAGATCACTTAGCATGGCAGCTGGAAGCCTTGTGAAGGCTTCCATTGCCACCATGTATTCTGCTTTACTACTTCCGGCCAGGGGCAGGAAGTAGTGAAATCGTCATCTTTGTACACCCTAATGCATTGTATTACAATGCATTTGGCTGTATAAAAGATTGCACCCCCTAGCGGTGAAGTATCCTAGGGGGAAAAAAAAATTAATGTGAAAACAAAATTCAAAGTTCAAATCACCCCCCCTTTTTCCATTTTACAAATAAAAGAAATTAAATAATAAAAAAGTGACACATATTTGATATCGCCACTCCCAAACAAGTCTGATCTATTAAAATATAACATCATTTATCCTGTACGCTGGACACCATAGCAAAAAAAATTCTATACGTTAAAATTGTGTTTTTTGGTCATTTCATGTCCTGTAAAAAATAGAATAAAATTGATCAAAAAAGTTGCATGCATTCCAAACTGGTAGCAATAAAACGTACAGTTCGTCCCGCAAGAAATTTACCCTCATTCAAGTCCGTAGGTGTTAGTACCCAAAAGGTATTGGTCGCAGAAAATGGCACTGTGGCAAAAATGTGAAAAATAGAAAATGTTTGGAATTTCTTTTTTACGGTACCACAACATAACAAGAACCTAGTATGTTTGGTATGCGTATCAACCTGTAGAATACAGATAACATATCATTTATACTAAAGATTGAACACCATAAAACAAAACTCAGGCAAGTATGGCACAAGTACTTTTTTTAACATTTTGCCTCATTTTTTGCAGTTTCCCAGTATATTCTATGGTAATATAAATAACATCACTAGAAAGTACATCTTGTCCCACAAAATAAAAGCCATCATTTGTCTAGATAGGTGGGAAAATAAAAAAGTTACGGCTTTAGGACGGCAAGGAGGGAAAAACAGACACGACAAACAAAAAAAAAAAAATAGGCTAAAGGTTAAACCCTTCGCGCCTCGGCCTATTGTTTTTTTGTCATGTCCGTTTTTCCCTCCTTGCCTTCTTAAAGCCATAGATAGCCCCGACCAAAAGGTATGTTTTTTTTTTGTACACAGGACCGTCATCTTCTCTAATCTTGTCTCTTAGTTCATAATGGGCTGTCTAATCTTAATCTTTATGCATTTTTTTTAACCATATAGATTTTTGAATAGCAATACTTCACACCCTACATCAGACTGAAAAAGTTTTATTTCTACACAAGCACAAATGTCTTAGATAAATATATGCAGGCACATTCATTGTGGTAATTGCGCCAGATATACTGTAATACAATGCTTTACACCACATTTATTCCGTGTTTTAGCCTGTTTTTAGACATGCCTGTGCCTTTTCCGACAAAAGGGGTGTGACCTCAATAAAGAAGATGTAGTTTTGCAAAAAGTAGTCATGGCTTAACATGCGTTGACATGCACCAAAATTGTGCCGCAATTGATGAAAAAACCAAGCCAACTAGTAACTGGTGAAAACTTAAACTAGACAATCTAGGTATGTGCCATTAAGTATTAGACAGTATTAATAAATGGGCCCCACTATGTTTTTTAAATGGTAACCAAGCATGTTGAATGACTAGATATATGGATTAAGCAAAGTTTAGATTGGCCTTGATTTGCTTCATCTGTAGCAGGTTAAAATATACAAACAACTGAAAACTGTAATTTTGTTTAATGAAAGCATATACTATAGTTACTATATAGCTACTCTATTGAAAATGGTAAAAAATTCCCATGAACATATGGGATAAGCAGGGCCACTCATCCAATGCAAGTGGAGAGATTAGTCTACCCTTCTTGAAATTTTCACTGATTAAGAGGACTCCTTGAGAAGAAGAGGATTTAAGAGGTTTTATCATGAGGCTGTGAGCTGAGTGTGTGCGTATATACAGAATCTCCCAAAGACATTAGTGGAGAGGACAGCCACAATCGCTGGGATCTACCAACATTAAGTCATGTCTATGGTGTAGTGTGTTTGTGTGTGTGTGTGTATATATCTTTATATATACACACTTCAGCTTTAGTTTTTAGTAAGGCTATGTTCACACGGCTTAAAATGGGCCGTATTTCGGTCCGTAATTACGCGCCGAAGTGCACAAATTATGGGCTGAAAACGGCCCAGTCATTACGGTAATCCACAGTTCTCATAGAGAACTATGGATTACGTCTCCTCTCCCTGCTCGGCGAATCCGCCGGGCGGGGAGATAATTGACATGTGAATTACCAGTGGTGTATACGCGCCGCTCACTCCCCCGCTCCCGCCCCCTTCCACACGGCGTAATTACGTCCCGCAGTTAAGCCGTGTGAACATAGCCTTATATTACAAGATCTCTTACAGACTAAACAGTTAATGTTTTTATTCTTGTAGAAATGTGTTTGCAGTTGAGTAATTTAGAGGATAGTTTAGGCAGACCCATCCCACTACCTTCATAGATAAAGTATAAAGGCAGTATGTTATTCTAAACCAAAAAAATGAAAAAGATATAAATTAAAATATTTCTTATTTATAAAAAATCATCTCCTTATCTAGGACGACTACTGTATTAATGAGAGTGTTTACTAAATATGCTCCCAAAGTAAAACAGAATAAGATGACACTTTTTATGGTAGAACCAATTATATTTTACAATAACATTACATAAAAATAATTATGTAAAAAAATTACAACCCCCTTATTTTTAATTAAGACAATATTACTAGATATTAACAAAATAAAGGTTCCATGTAATAAGACTGTTAGAGACCAATCATTCTGCTTTTTCCAATAAACAGCACCTCTCTGCACCTCTGAGCATTTTAGCTCAGCATTATTTAACTGAATGTAACAGAAAGTCTATAAAGTGTGGATTTGTTTCTAGAGAAGAGAAACAGAATTAGTTTCATCCCTTAGAACTAGAAATCATTGATAAAATCAAATGACATATAAGAGCCTTAAGCTGTGTCCATATTATTCTATATGAACATATTGGCATATACAGGTGGAAATCTCTTTATGAATCAGTGGAGTCATAGCCTCCCATTAATCCGATAGAGGCCAAAATAATGTCCTTTTGGCCTCTCGCATCATTCTGCTTTTTCCAATAAACAGCACCTCTCTGCACCTCTGAGCATTTTAGCTCAGCATTATTTAACTGAATGTAACAGAAAGTCTATAAAGTGTGGATTTGTTTCTAGAGAAGAGAAACAGAATTATTTTTCATCCTTAGAACTAGAAATCATTGATAAAATAAAAATGACATATAAGACCTTAAGCTGTGTCCAAAATTATTCTATATGAACATATTGGCATATACAGGTGGAAATCTCTTTATGAATCAGTGGAGTCATAGCCTCCCATTAATCCGATAGAGGCCAAAATAATGTCCTTTTGGCCTCTCACATGGTGGTATGCATTGTTGCAGCTTTATTTAGCATTTAGGTAAGCACAGCACACTGTGCTTTCCGATAAAGAGAGCCACCACAGAAATAAGAATACCACACAGTATAGGTTTATCAATATGATTGGTGAATTAGGAATAATAAACGGCACTGATTATTACAAGAAATATTTGCTTTTAGAAGGTAACTGAAGGTTTCTGATGGTTGACACTAATTAATATCACTGACAGTAATCAACTATCAAATAGCTAAAGACCACTTAACAAATCAATTCCACCACAGGACCACAAGTCTATGAAACATAACCTTTAGTTAATCATGGTAAAAAACAAAATATACATCAACATAAAGGTCCAAAGTATTTAAGTAAAAATAATAGGTGACCAAAGGGCATATCAAAGATAATTGTAACCACCTCAGATATACCCGAATCCAAAAACAGAACCAGAGATGAAAGAAACAAACAATATGTCTCATGTGTCCCATAATATCCCCCAAAAAAGATTTTTTTAAATTCCAATGGGTTTCCCCCAAAATGTATGGATTCATCCAAGGATTAAGAGGAGATAATATTCTGGGCAGAATAAATAACGTTTTTCATGCCTCAGTTGTGGTAATAATATATATTTGATCACCAAAAGATGAGGAACGAAATCCAGGCTCACAATGAAGCCAGTCACACAAACCCTTTGTGTCATGTTGATAGGCAGCCCAAGTATCAACATAGCACAAGGGTTTATTACAGTGGCTCCTTTGTTAGCCTGGATACCTTATTTTATGGCATATTTTGTTTTTTATTTATCTTGATTAGATAAAACTTATGTTTTATAAATTTGCTGTATTCTTACAGACTTGACACTAACTAAACTAATCTTTATAAAATTATCAAACCAGGAGTTATTTCATAATGTATAATATGATACAATACAATACGATACGAGTCTTTGAGCAACCTGTAAGAATGGGACTAGATATGAAATATACACAGGAAATGACTGCTTGGCATACTCAACAGAATTAAAATATATGGTTAGCATCTGACAGTCAAATGTTGCCATATTGGCTTGTATCTTTCAATTATTGTGGTCACCTGTCATGGACCTGGATATAATTTCTTAGAAAGTTTAGAAGAAGTTGCTTGCTTGAAAAGGATAAAGAGCAACTAAAAAATATTGTAGCATATAAACTATAGCCAAGGAAATTTTAAAGATGCCGAATAATATTTATAAGAACTTGTCAGTATACGTTCGGCCAGGCAGCCTTCCGTTCATATGGTGCAATACCCGGCAAGGGTTAAACCATCTGAGCTGGGTCCACACCCTGGGAGATGTGCTGCTCAGGAGTAACAGCTCTGCAGCCTCTCCCAACAAGGGGTGTGTCGCTCAGGCCAATCAGAGGGCCCAGACGCCACACCAATCAGCTGCTGGGGCGGTGTCCGGGAAGACCTTTTAAAACTGGCTCAGTTCTGTCAGGCATTGCCTGTGAAAGGGTCCCCTGTATTTTTCACCTGCGTCTATTGAGATTGTTTTCCTAGTGTTTGACCTCGGCTTGTTTCCTGACCACGTTCTTGTCCTCCGTTTGGTACCGCTTGACCGCTAGTGTTTGACCTCGGCTTGTTCTCCGTTTCTCTTCTGGTTCCCGTTTTTGGCTTTGGCGTTCCCGACCGTTATCGACCCGGACTGTTGACTATGCTTTTCCCTGACAGCCCCGCACCGTTAGCGTAGAGATTGTCGTCCAGTTGGGGTCTGCCATCTAGGGCAGCACGGCAAGTAGGCAGGGACAGTGGGCTGGGTGGCAGTCAGGGCCCACTGCAGCTCCTCTGACGTGACAGAACTATTATCAGTTAGAGTGCAACAATGACATTAAGGAAGACATGTATGATTGGGTTTTTCACCCTTTTCTGGCGTAAGATGCGCCTAAGTGAGTCGGCTACGATGAATAATGCAGTCAATCAGCTTTCCTATCATTAGAGGACTGATATCAATGGTTTTGTAAAATAAAGTGTGTTATGTAAAGGGATGCAGCACATGTAAGCACTTTTGGCATCACAGAATTACCAAGTAGCCCAATGGTGAAGGTTGGCAAGTACGAGAAAAAAGGATAACAGTGTACATAATACATGCTAGTACATAATACATACAATTATTAATCTTAACAAATTGTGAAAGCTGCATACGTGTTCGTATTTTAAGAAAGGTAATGGAAACCATCCATTGATTTTCTTGGTGTTTTTAAAGTAAGGCGACCATTGTGACTGTGCTACAATGTGTGGCTTAGATTTGCAGGATGTTCTGCTCATTTTTAACATGTTGGCAAAAAAACATCTTATAGAAAAAATGTTGAAAAACATTGATGTCATAGTAGAATTCCAACTACTTGCTAAAATCATTTTACAGTGATTTAAACCCCTAATAACATGTTTTCAGCCTTTTGTGCAAGGTTTGGCTTATTTGATTTTTTTTAAATCTCAGAGCAAACAAAATTTTACATTTCACTCACACAGACAACTGACCTTTATCTGAATTTAACCATATACTGGGGAGATATGTATTAATGGAGACTCTTCCTATCTACAATCATTTTCATTGCATTAAAAAGTAGAATTGCAATTTGAAAGTGGTTAGCTCATGAAGACAACCTCTGTTCATATTGCTTGATAAAGGCATAAGAACATCATAGTGGGGGATCTTGTGCTAAAAATCTCATTCTATAATACGGAGGTATTGACATCTAAATATCATAGGTACCTATGTAATACTACATTATTATAGTAATTATTAATTTTAAGTCACCATTAAATGGGTGCTCCCACTAGGACCTTTCAGCACTGCAGCTTGGATCAAGCTAGCTGTGAGCAGACCATCTGCGAGAATGAAGAAGAAAGCGCTTGTGGCCATCCTCCCTATTCATTGGTATGGGACTTCTGAATATAGCCAAGAGTGTTGTACATTCAAAACGGTTCTAAATACACAACATAAACCAAAAGAAATCCAATAATGACATTAAATAACCAACCAATTGCTACAGAGGAAGAGAGGACGCTGCCTACAAGGGCTTACAATCTGCATAATAGGGGGAAGGAGAGAGAAGGCGAGGGACAGACATGTTTGTATGGTGGTGTAGTAGCAGCAGCAGGGTGTTTGTAGGTTGTAGGCTATCCTTGATTTTTAGGTTACTTTTCAAAGTTTTAAGGTGGTAGTGAGTCTGATATATTGTGGTAGTGAGTTCCATAGTATGGGGGAGCACAGGAGAAATCTTGAATACTGTTGTGTGATGAGCAGAGTCCTTTGAGCATCAGAAATGGGAAGTATCGGGAGATTAAGGCAGAGATGTATGGAGGGAACAAGTTATGGAAAACATAGAGAACCTTGTATGTCATGGTTTATCGTATGAACTGAATTTACTGGGCAATGGGTAGCCAGTGAAAGGACTGGTAGAGGAGGGAGGTGGAGGAGTAATGAGAAGAGCTGGCCTAACCAGGCAGTAGAGATGAGGATGTATTACTGGGGAACAAAGGTGTTTGATGGGAGGCACAGAAAAGAATGTTACAGTAGTCTAGGCAGGTGATACATTTCTACTACAGCGACTGCTTCATGAGAAATGGGAGATGCAATCTGAAATAGAAAACCCCTTTAACATTTAAGATGTCTACAGAAAAATAGCTTGTTGACAAATGGGACCAAACTGATGGAGCCAACGCTGTAAAACATAACCCCCATCTTTTAAAGGCTGTAAGGGGCTGCCCTTACCATGATGCTTCCTGAACTTCAACCTGTGCTACATAGGGACAACAGACTCAAAGAAATATTCCCAGTCCCCCCTCTCCTTTCCTTTCGGCAACCACCAAACCTACGGCGTATTATTGTCCGGAGTGCTCTGAAGGCCCCAACTGAAAATGGCACCTCACCCTGCCTGCAGAACAGGAGCAAGACCTTACTGGCACATCCACACCACTGACAGTGTACCTGTCCCACAGTCACAGCAGGTGCACAGAATCAAGGGGACGTTTTCCTGCAGGTCTTCCAATGTGGTGTATCTGATTATGTGTGTACAATGTCCCACCACAGGCCTCTATGTGGGGGAAACAGGGCAGAGACTCAGCCAGCGCATGAATTCACACAGATTCACCATTAACAACAGCAGAACTGATCTCCCAGTGGCCGCACATATTTCCAGAGAGGAAAACTGTATTGAAGATTTGAGGATTGTGGTTCTAATGGGACATTTTAAGACACAACGGGAGAGGAAGGAATGGGAATTTAAATTAATGCAAAAATTTCAAACCCTGCAGAATGGACTAAATATTCATCAGAGTTTCATGTCACACTATATGTGAACCGAGGGTCACAAATCACACCTGATAGCAAAGAGATAAGGACAAAAATTAATGATCCCTCAGTCATGCCTCACAAGTCCAGATTGTTTATTTCTTGACCTGTTGTAAATAACTCCTCTACTTCTATTGCATTTTGTTATTTTTAAAGATTCCAAGTTCCTTTGAAGGTGCATGTCTTTCGTGTATAAAAAGTCTGTGAATTTTCAGTTTCTTGTATAACACCATGTCTGAAGAAGGGAGCTAGTACTCTCAAAAGCTCACTATCAAATATACTCAGTTACCCTCAAAAAGGTATCGCCTGATTTCTTCACTCTTCTACTACTTTCTATGGATAACACGGTACAACATTATACTACTAGCATAATGCTTCCTGTCACAGATCCTTCCTTTAGCATTTATTTAATTAGTGCAATTTTAATGCCTCTGTCCTAGATCTCTTTTAGGGTCTCTACCTTAGGTACCTCCTTTGTGCCTCCCATGGACTACTGACAGAAATATTAACATCCTTATGTTCTAGTGCAACTTATATCACGAAGCTAAGGGGAACTGGTAGTGGCGTATGGGAGGGTTTTCAGTAATGTGAACTGGGCTGCGCCAGAAGTGGGGTATTTTTAGCCAGCCATCAGGCGCAGTCCCATTCGCGTTACTGAAAACCCTCCTGTACGCCACTATCAGACGCATTACAGAATGCAAGTGGCACTTTGGAATGCGCCTCATTTTGGGGGGCTTGCGGGAGGCGGGGCGCAAAAGAACCGCATGAAGCTATAAATTTATAATTTCTCTATGGCAATTCTAGGCATATTACTGCTGGAACAGGTATACCACTTTCCAAGTGGTATACCTGAGCCAGAAACGTCGTCTTAGCGCTAGAATGCGCCTGGTTTATGATCCGCTGTAGAGCAGGGTCATAAATCAGGCGCATTCTATACTAATATTATGCGCATTAAATTAGGTGTTTAAGCGCCAAATTTCATACATGCCGCCCTAAGTGTTTCCAGCCATTCAAGCTTATCACCTCACTTGTCTATTCCATTTAAAGTAACCATGTCAATCTTGGTGATGATTTTAGGGACCATAGCAACAAAAGGCATTGTAATCCATATATATGTAGAAAACACGTACTACATTCAAGTATGAGATGTCAGTAAACAAATACAGTAAGAACTCCTTTAGTTCATATAAGTTAGGAACGTTTATTATAAGTGATAGAACCTAGCTATATTGTATAGTATATGACCTGTAGTTTAGACTTGAGTAGAATTGGTGGATGATTATGTATTTAAATGGCAAATTAATAATTATTTAGCACAGTATTTTGATGATCTGTCTTTCTATATATTCCTTTCACCTTTTGTGTTACTATAGTTTTACATTTTGAACAACATTACTTTGTTGTTTTTTAGAATTGCATGAAGCTGAACCAAAGATATAATCAAGATAAGACATCTCAGAGGCAGGTAAATGTTCTTAGCATTTTTTCTTAGTATGGCACTTATGTCACTGCAGTACTGAAAAGATACCTGCTAAGTTTCTGAATTATTCAGTGAG
>JAODAL010000589.1:260000-293366 GCA_025379985.1 Phyllomedusa bahiana
TGCATCAGATGCTTCTCACACATTTGTCATGTTGTAAAATAATATATTTTAATTTATTTAAATAACCTTCCTTTTACTGTAAGTTTCTTTATCTAAAATATTCAATACCACTGCTGTTCCAGGACTGCCAGGTTATGAAAAAAGCTGACATTGCTGTATCGTATAATATAGCGGCGGTTCCTGTCATGTGTGCCAGTTCACTGAACTCCAAAATGTGTGGACCCATCCATCGGTTTAAATCTTCAACATGACAAGGTACATTTACACAATACAAAGAGGAGCTATAGACTTTCTGAGTTGAAAAGAATATGAAATAGCATGGAGAATGGCAATCCAGTTGTGTGTGTGAACTGATAACCCACAAAATAGACCAAAACAAAATGATATGTCACATCAGATTCAACTGAGGCTCGAAGATAAAATGAAATGGTAAAATTTTATTTTCACAATGCAGGATCACTTAGGCATCAAAAGAAGAATAGGCAGATAGAGAGATGTAACGTCAGCCAGGCCTGAAACATTGTAGTCTGTTGAAGTACATACAGTCTCGAGCGTGAGGGCTGAGGGTGCTTCCACATGTGCCGTTTTGATGTAGGTTTTAATGCAGTTTTTAAAGCCAAAAAAGAGTTGATTTGAAAAATAAGAGAAGTAGCGTCTGCACTATATAATTTCACACCATTTGCTTCCCATTCCTTGCTCTGATATCAAAAACTGCATAAAAACAGCACATGCTTAATTACACTAAAATGCCAAAGAGTTGCATGAGGAGCAATCTCCTTATACGATATTAGCCTAATTGATCCTGGTCCTAGAATTCTGTACTTCATTAATAAATCAAAGAAAAAGTTTAACTCCATATGGTTCTTTAGATCACAATTAGAAGCAGTTCTATCTACAATGTATGTATATAGTAATGTATAACAGGGCAACTGTCTATAATGTAGCAGCCAATCAACGTTCGGACATGATCAGCTCTGAATGGTAATGTAAGTAAAGGCATAAGATGGTGACTCCACCTTTTGGGAAAATAGGAGATGTAAACGGAAAAAACTGGAGAGGGCTTTGGGAAAGGGAACCAAGTAAGGGGGGGAAAGGGGAGTTTTTTTTTTCTTTTTTCAGGGCTTGGAAGCATTATATAATTTTTTTAATGAAGTGGACAACCCTTTAAACACAATGGGGGAGGGGGTGGATTTACTAAGAGTAGTGTTTCATACATAGATTTGAAGCCAAAGCGCAAGGCGGGATTAATTAAAGGGGGGTTTTATCCCCATCCGTTTCTTTGATGTATTTTAATGAAAAAAAATTTTTGGTTTCTCTGTAAATTCCCGGTTTTGGGCTGTTCCATGAGCTTCTTGGGATTATTTCCCGAATTTTAACTTGTGTTTTCGGGGGCTAATTAGTTCAGAAGTTTCTGAAACATAGCGGAAATTTTTTTTCTGTCTAAACAAAAGCCCCCTTTAAATTTTTTTCTGTTTAATTTTTGATAAATCAGCCCTTTTTTTTTTCAGGGCCCGCCCAGAGTGCCCGGGCCCGTGTGATGACATCACTCATTTCCTTTTCACATTGAACCAAACAGCAGGGGGGGGAGTTTTGCAGGTCCCTGAGGGAAACGAAAACAGACGGGGGGTGTAATATTTAATTGCAGTCCTTAAACCCAAAAAAAGTTTAAAAAAGCAATTTTTTGGGGAAAGTCTTCATTTAGTGTTTTTTTTACTTTTTTAAGGATTTTTTGTAGCAAAACAAAAAATTTAAACCCCTTTAAAAACGCCTGAAAAGTAGTTAATGAAAAGAAAATTTTTTTGTTTTTGCCTCCTTGCGTTTTAAAAGGGTTTTAACTTTTTTTTTATTTTCAATAACGAGTTGTATGAGGTCTTGTTTTTTTCGAGAAAAAGTTGTAGGGTTTTTGGGGGTATAGTTTAGTTCCCCTTTTTAAAAAAACTGCGATTTTTTTTTATTTTTTTTTTTAAATTTTTTTTTTTCACCATTTACATTTCAAAACTTAATTAAATTATTAGAAATTTAATTTTACAGGGGTTATTTTTTGGTTTGTGTGGATACCAAAAATGTGTAGGGGGGTTTTTTTGTGGGGTAATTTATACACCCAAATTTTTTTTATTTAAAATTTTTTTTTATTTTATTATTTTTTTTTTTATTTTTTTTTTTTTACCCCCTTATTGGGTTTTTTTTTAAATTTTTTTTTTTTATCCCAAGAAGGGGGAACTGTTTAACCCTTTTTTTTTTTTTTTTTTTTCACCCTTTGTAATGTTTAGCATTTTAATTTTTATGCTAATTAAATTTAATTTTGGTGCAGGAAAAGGGGGAAATTTCGGTGGAAGGGTTTTGGGTAACAGGGTTTTAAAGGTTTTCGGGGGCCCCGGGGGTTAGGGGGGGGGGCCCAAGGTTTTCACGCGTTCCCCGGGGTCCCCGGGGAAGGTGTTCCGGGCCCCCCCGGCAGGTGAAACCCTTTGATTTCGGGGTGGGGTTGGGGGCCCGCGCAAATTCCCGGGGGGAAGCCCGGGGGCCGGGGTTTGGGGGCCCCCTTCCCGGGGTGCTGGGGGAAAGGGAGATGCTCTGGGATTTTGGGGGGTTTTTTTTGGGGGGCGCCCCCGGGGGTCCCTTGGCCCCCAGCCTTTGGGGCCGGGCGGGGGGAAACTGGGGGTCCTTAAGTAAAGGGGCCCCAAAAAAGGGGGGGGTTGGTTTAAAAGGATTTTTTTTAAATTTTTCCCCTTTTCCGGTTGTCCTATGCCCTGTAAAGACAATCTTGCCTGTTTTAGGCCCCTAAAAGGTTTTCCCCTTTTTTTACAACAATTTCTAGAGTAAGTTATGGTAAATCTATTGATCAGTGGGAGGCCATGCTTCTCTTTCAAACCACAACCGCTTTTCTTACAAAATGGCTAAAAGTCACAGATTTGTGACAGCCCTGACGCATGGTTCATGGAGACTACTTCTTTTTTCTCAGACTACGTGACCTCTGCGTGTCGGGGCTATTGTGCATACCTAATATGGGTATGTTTTGTCTTTTTATGTAGTCTTTATGTAGAATTTTGCTGTAGAATCTATGGGCGACATGTCCCATTAGGGCTATTCCATTTTTTTGAGTGTATTTTGCACCACAAAACTGTTGACACTGTAAGCCACATGTATGAAAACTGTCTAGGTCTAAAACTCACTTTGCTACCCATAGGAACCGATCAGACCGTCCCTTTCATTTCATATAGTACTCTGAATAAATGAGAGGGGTGCTCTGATTGGTTGCTATGGGCTACAAAGTGAATTTTAGACCTAGACAGTTTTCATACATGTGGCCCCGTATTCTCTATATACTGTAAATGAACTGTTGTACACAAAAACTAGGCGCATTTGACACTTTTGAATGTGCCTAAATTTTGGCGCTTCAAATTTTGATGCAATGATAGGCAAGGCCCCTTTTTTGGTTTACGCCTAAATTAGGCCATTAAATTTGCTAAAAGGGAAATACCACACCCCCAGTTTTTTTGGCAGGTTTAAAATTTTCAGGGCTTTTTACACTCATTTAATGCCCCCTTAAAGGGGATGTTAAATTTTTCTCTCGCTTCCCAGTTTCTTGAATGCGGGGCGTTTTTCCCCTCCCAGCTGGATGAAATCACCCCCCCTTAAACTGCTGGCCTGAGACTCCCCCCCCCCCCCCCCTTTGGAGTCCAAATTTCACTGTTTTCTTCTCTATGCAGTCTTATTTTAAAGGTGTAAAACATACCACAGGTTTGAAATTTCAATTAATCTGGGGGCATGATCTTTCACGTGGAGATGTTTTTACAGCTTTTAAGAACGACACAGCCCTGCGTGTAGCAGGAAAAGTTAGGCACAGGGGAAAAACTGCCCATTTTTTCTCTTGTACAATCTGCTGCAGTCTTTTCTGCTAGGTGTGGAAACAGAAAAATGTTTACGGCCCTAAATTGAGTCAGCACTGCCCCGTGAATGGCCCCGGTGCTGTAACAGAATTTTAAATGGTCTCAGTAGTGAATTGCGGGGGGGGTTTTTCCCAAGGAAGGATTGGGACCCACAGGGATATCGTGTAAATAAAAACCCCAAGAAAAGGGAACACTTTTGAGAAAAAGGGAAGCTTTGCTAAGGGAAACCCAAATTTGCAATTTGCTTTTTTTCCCTTGCCCCCTTTTTTGAGACCATTTAATAAAACGATAAAAACCCCTTTTAAAAACGGGCATGGAAGCCCCACTTTTTGGCATATGGGCCCTATATGTGCTTTTTTTTTTTTATGGCGGGCTTTTAAAAAAATTTCCCAGTTAATAAAATTAAAGAAATCAAAATTTTTATATGCCCCTTTTTTAAATTCATTTGTTTTTTTTCCCAATTAGTAATTGAGAAACATTGGGGCACATTTCCAATAAAATCCCAAACTGTAAAAAGGTTTGATTTTAGAACAGAGAGTCTTACAATGTGGACACATTTAAAAATTTTGTTGATAAATCTTTCCGAGGTTTTTAAAAAAGTCTTTGTCTAACTTTGTTTTTTTGCCATAACTTTTATCATATTTTGGCCTTTTTGGCGGGATTTTAAGGGCCCCGGGCCCCTTTTTATGTGAAGTCAAGCTCCCTTTTACCGAGGGGCCCCAAACCCCTTTTACGTACCGGCGCGAAGGGGGTCTTTGAAACTGATTAAAGCACATAATAAATATTTGGGCATTGACAGTTAAAAAAGTTTTAGGTCTGCCACTTGTTTTTACTTACAGTTATAGTTTCGAGTGAATTTTGCACCCAACCAAAAAAAAAATTAAAAAAGTGAAATTTAAATAAAAATGTCTCCCAAAGGGCGCCCCTACCGCTTTTTCTGGCGCAACTGGCTAGAAAAATGTGCTTCATTATTTGCCTTATATGCTGCGTATGCATGGGGTTCTCAAAACCCAATTCACATGTATTATGTATAGCATGTAACTGGTAGTGGATATTAGGCAAGTAATCTGCATAAAAAATCTGCACTAATCCACCATGTCTAATATGTCTACCATGTCTAGAATATATTTGTACTTTGAGGTCAAATTGTGGTCTCTACCATGGAAAAACATAACTGGGCTACACTATGCTGTGCAGCATTATCAAATGGGTCACCTTATGCAAATGTAACGCGGGGTCCTTAAGCCCTACTTGGGGTTTTCCCTTTAAAACAAAAAATAACCTTGATTTTGATAATTTTTCTGGGTACTCTAATCAAACCATTACATTTCTTACTTTAGTAATGACTGTTTTAGTAATGACCTAATTACTGTTTTAAGAAACAGTCTTTTAGCATCCTATGATTACAACCATATTATACATATGTAATAGAGGTCTGTAGTATAGTGGCACAAACAATGCTATGGTCCAACACTGTACCTTTATACTGTGTATCTCATTTTACACTGCGAATTGTGTGCCAAATTAAAAAGCCTTATAAAAAAGAACATAGGGCGATATGTCCCATTAGGGCTGCTCCATTTTTTGGGTGTATTTTGCACCAAAAAAACTGTTGACTCCGTATTCTCTATATAAATAAAATTGTCTTTACCCCAAAAAACTAGGTGCTTTTTATCCCAGGCATGCCTTTTGAATGCGAAAAAAAGTAGGGCCAAATTTATGAAAAATGTATGTTAGAGTTTTTTTTTTTGTTTACACAAAATTAGGCAATTAATTGTTATACAAGGAATACCCACGCTAGATTTTTGACGGTTTATTTATTCAGGAATTATACATCATTTATTGCAAAAAAAAAAACTGGCATGGAAGCGCCTCTTTTCAGACATGTCGCCCATAGTCTCTTAGTGAGGCATCATATGGCAGCACAAAAATGTACAACAGTTTTGTAATATGGATGCTTAAAAGGATGTTCCAAAACTAAAAAATGCTTCTTTGACTGCTAAACCCTGTCATTTCAGTGTAGCAGACATTCCAATGACCCCAGTGATGTTGTCACCATTCAGTCTTCATGTGACCCTCCAACCAATCCCAAGCCTCAGCTCACACAAGTGGCAAATTCAGCAAGAGACCGCTGCGGTCTGTGCATAGCTGAGGGGCCATGTAAAGACTGAACATCATCGGCCAGAATCACCCGGACTGCTGCGGCACTGGAATGATAGGGTTTACAGGGCCAGTTTTTTTTTACTTTATTTCAACTTTTTTTGGTGTGTTTTTGAATTAGGCATGTTCAAAGGAATGGTTTGATCAAATTTGTAAAATAATTATGGTTCGGGATGTTCCGAACCAGAATTTTCTTTCTCTTATCCTATCCCTATCTTTAATACTATTACTATAGCTAACCATCACTCCCTAAATTAGGATAATGGTTGTTAGGGTGTTTTAGAGAATAACGTACCTTTTTGATGCTCCTACTGGGCTCCTTCCAGTTGATGTCTGACGTAAAGTCAGTTTTTTCAGTTAACCCAATGTCCTGGGAAAATAGAAGTTTTTGTTGGACTTAGTTGAAGTAGCTTCCGTCTCCCAAAACAAGGGGTAACAGGGGGAAACCGAAAAAGAGTTGGAATTTCAGGTCTGGAACGACGTGGAAAAGGGATGGTAAAAACCCTTAAAAACCCCTTAAAAAAACCCTAATTAAAATTTCGGACTAGGATTTTGGAAAATGTTTTGGCATTTCTTGCCAAATTTCAATTTGGGCCTTCCTGAATTTAATTGCTTAGAATTGGGACAAATTTTACATTGATCTAAATCCAAAGTGAAACACTACTTAAAGGGGTTGTCTCACCTCAATGTTTCATAAGATGCTCTGTCACTTTTCCCGGTCAAGCGTCTGTAAAATTGCATATGACTCTGTATATCCTTGTTATTCAAATCTGTGTATTTTAGGGGCCCTGCTAATTAAACTGATTGCTCAAAGCTTCTCTGAAATGCTGCAGGGATGATCTAAAGCAAAAAAGTACTAATTATGTTTTTTCTGAAGATTATAACACACGCTTCACTCCTATCACATAGAACAAAAAGCAGGGGGAGAGCAAATAAAAAGTGGTCACTTTGGGGAACCAAATAGAGCAGGAAAGGGGTAAATCACTTGGAGCTCCTTAACAAAAAAAGTGAACAAAACAAATATTTGGAAAATGTCTCTTTTTAAAGTATTCTTTGTGGAACAACCCTTTAAATGTCTGTTTTTGGTGTGCTGGGGGCAATGTGCAGGCATATGTATTTTTTAACAGGTTATCATCTGTGTCTCACAGTATCTCCTCTACATCCAGGCTCTAAGAAAAGCTGAAGTGTAAAGACTGCTGGCTATCGAAAAATTGAGGTCTGCACATATGTATTACTTTATGGATATAACAAACTTCAATATAAAAGAAAAAAAAAAACTCAGTCAATGCTACTGGATTTCAGTGTTACCTGTACATTTTTATAAATTCTAGTATTGTGTTAGACATAGAGACGACAAGATGCTTGACTGCTCCAGTATCAATCTATAACATGTGTATAAGTAATGCAGAGGACCAAAACCGATCGAACAATAATAGTAAAGCTGTGTCGTGCTGAATCCACCACTGCATGAAAATTTAAACTGTCATGTTTTTTTAATGTACATATTTTGTGAAAGTAGGCTAAACTAAAGTTTTAGCACAACTTTCAGAACTATACTGTGAATGTATCCTCAGGGCATTTAATCTATACAGCTTATTGTTACAGATGCTATTTTCTACAGAAAGTGATAACCAACAGTTTTATCAAGATAAAAATTAGGCCAGGTCTTTATGCTATAGATTTTCTGCACATTTGTGCTCTGAATTCCACACCGCAAATCTGAAAGAATTTACATTACTGTACGTGCCAATGGAGTTTTAAAAACACCTTCCACATCTTCTGGAAAAAATCTGCATTGAAAAACATGTAGGCATTTTCCAAATATGTAGCATGAACATTTGTTGTGGAAATGTGAATGATTTAATTCCTTTAATATATAGAAGTGAAATCACACCTCAACCTGCAGCAAAAACTGGATGTAAAACATGCGGATTCTATGGTGGAAGTGCCGTAGATTTGCAGCAGATTTGTATTGAGGTTTATAGCAGAGATATTCCTGTGCATGTGGACTGAGAGTTATGGGCTTACACTGGGACGTGGACTCTGACACTTGTGCTTAAAGGGAATGTGTATTCAAAAATGACTTATTGTTTAACTCACATTTTGATGTTCAACACATTTTTTAAGCGTTTTTTTTTTCAATTTTCCATATCATTTTCAATATTTTTGAATAATTCTTAAATCCTGCAGTTTTCACTTTGGCCACTAGGCCTAATAATTGTCTGACACTTCCTGTTCTGTACAGAAAGATTCTCACTAGTTCTCTCATTATCAGCACAATGTGGGTCAAACTGAAAGGATACACCAGTGTGAATAGATAACACAGGATCCACCAGGCACAAGAGGAGATAGTCACAGTTCACCCTTTCACCTCCCTGCACACTGATTTCTTCCCAGGTCACAGAGCATTGACTAGAAAACTCTCCTATAGAAGTGAATGGGATGAGTCAGTCTTAAGTCCCCTATGTGCATGCAGCTACTGTAAAGCATCTCTCTAACTGCTGTTAAAGCAGTGCAAACAAGGCCTAGTGGCCAAAGTGAAAACTGCAGGACTTAAGAATTATTAAAAAATATTGAAAGTGATATGAAAAAAAAAAATGCCAAAAAAATGTGTTTAACATAAAAATGGGACTTAAACAATGACTCATTTTTTGATGACACATTGCCTTTAATGATTATACATGTAATGTGTATCAGATGCAAATTAAAGGGTGAATACAAAACTTGTGTTCTACTATGTGCTCACAGTTGTGTATTGAGGAAGAGAGCATCACGAACATATGAAAATACTTTAAGGTTTGATGAATAAAACATTTACCATGTTTACTTTGATGGCAGTATCAGAAGTAATTGTTTTGAGGGACAATTATAGTCCATTGTGTCACATATATTTTAACATACATATCTATATGCACGTCAATAGTATTTCATTTACAAATTAACCTAAAATGATCCCAATATAGAAAGTTTTATGGTCCAAATTTCAACAAATCATTAGAGAATTTATGAATAAAGCCTAATAAACAGTCACCTATTGAGTTAAAAAGAAGGACGTTTAAAAGGGTTTTCTTACTACTAAGATTAGATTTCAACATGAAGAGAAAGTTAAAGGGGTTGTATCATTACATTAAATGGTCTTCAGAATAAGGGGACAGTGGAAACAAGCAACTTTGCAATTGGATGTCATTAGCAAAGCTGTCTTGTTTTCACAGTATTCCTTATCTTCGTTTTCTGTAAACAAACTTCTCCAGTGCTGGACAGATAGTTGGATCCTACCTCCTTGCATTTCATTAGCTGAGGGCTCTAATAATTTACATTCTGTTCGCACCCTCCCACTCCCCCGGACGGCTGTATTCACGGAGCTTGCATTCCTGCCTCTCACTCAGAATTAGGGGCCGACAACAATTTCACTCTATACAGCTAGCTGCCTCCTCATTTACACTGCAGCTGTCCCTATAATCATAAAACAGCAAAATTGTGCCACAGTGCCTTAATGCTCCTGCGTGTAAGGGGCCGACAAAAATTTCACTCTATACAGCTATCTGCTCCTCATTGACACTGCAGCTACTGCAACAATCGGAAAACAGCAGAATTGTGCGACGGTGCCTTATGTAAACATGAGGGGAGACGGATCTCTGCTCTGGATGGATTCAATTGTTGCAATTGTTGAGTTCATAGAAGACTATTTAGACTGAATGCAGGCCTGTGGTATGTAAACAGCTCTTACAAAATTAGGGTATGTTCACACGGCGTTTTTGGACGGAGTTTTGGACGAGGTTGTCGGAGCGTTTCCTCACCCAAAACCTCGTCCAAACCACATCAAAACCTCGCCTGAAACGCGCTTCTTCAGATGAGGTTTTTAACAAGGCTTTGATCAGGTTTTGGATCAGGTTTAGGATGAGCTTTTCACCCATACAAATGAATAGCCAGGACAAAAACCACGGCGAAAACCGCGCCAAAAACGCACCAAAATCGCGCTACAAACCACACCGGAAACCGCGCCTACAACGCACTTCAAGAATTGACAGGACACTTCTTTTTCATTGCTTCCAAAGAAGCGTGTAAAACCCTCATCATGTTTGAACTACAACGAGGTTTTACATAGGAATCAATGAAATGAACTGGGGACGTTTTGAAAGCAAGGCGAGGAAACACTCCGAAAACCTCGTCCAAAAAATGCCGTGTGAACATGGCCTTAGACTGCATAGGGAGAGTACAGTGACATGTGGAGGGTGGCGGGGGGGGGGAGGGGACACACTGGAGCCAGCATGAACAGTGAAGAGGGGATGATGTCGTCCCTCTTCAGTTAAGAAATACCCAACTGGGAGGGGAAGAAATGCTCCTGGATTTCAGGAAGTGAATCAAGCTTCAAGAGAACAGCCGAACTAGAGAAGCGATATATCGCCTTTAAATGAAGTTTTCTAAATATATTGCTTTATTGATTTTACTTTACTCATGAGATAAGAGTTATTTTATGTGCTCTGGAGTGCACACATGTTTCTATTGTTACCTGCATACCAGTCCATAACTCTGTTTCTGATTATATAAAAGAGCAGGGAGTGTAGGCACCCCTAGGATGGACTGAGCTCTGGAGAAAAATGACTTATATCTAACAAGATTAGCTTCTGTTTACAGATAAATCTGTTGTATTTGGTGGTCACAGCACCTGTACATGGTGTTTACTAAAGATAAACATCTCCTGCGCTGTCAGCTAGAAGCTGAATGTGCTAATCACTGCTTCAGAACCACCAGAAGCCTGAGTGAGTGTAAAGCTGCCTGTGACTCAGTACAACAGCCTTGTAAGGCCTTTTCTGCACGGCACTGGTTTTTCATCGGATTTTTAAGTGAATCAGTTTTTAGAATCTGCAAAAATCCAACTGTAACCAGTGCCCATAGACCACAATAGAAAATCTGAGCTGTAGTCTACACAGTACGGATTTTCTATTGTCGGACTTCTAAACCATCAGACTCCATGGGAATATAGAACCTGTACTACGTTCAGGTGGAATCTAGTACAGTACTATATACTGGGCCGGCCGAAATCTGAAAATTGACCGCGGTTTTAGGTGCAAGTCCAAAAAAACCTGCGGTGTGGCGATGTTAAAATAACATCAGATTTTCAATGGCATTTTAACATTGCCATGTAGACATAGTTTAAGAAGTAAAGAGGAACTGTGAGATTTGGGTCGGAAGAAGGGGCTGTCCCTCCAAAGAGGGAAACTTTGAAAGTATGGATAATAGTGCACTATAAAACTGCATGAACCTTTTGGAGTTTTTAGAAAAAAATTCAGTTTCGAAAAATCTCTAACCCAAAAATTCCAAGCAAACTTCCCCTTATTTAATTGGCCATTGTATACTACCCGTCAGAGAACTGGTCTTTTTTCCAGATCACCTTAAGAAAGCAAAGCTAAGCTTTGATTGGTTGCTAAAGGCAACATGATGAAGCCAGAGTAAACTGGGGAGAGGTGGGGGTTACGACATTATCACAGAAGTGAACAATCGGATGAGGGTGGGGAGGTGGCAGTGGCAGCAGGAAATCATCAGTGTTGCACAGAGTATGTAGCTCACCATTTTTATGCTATTGGAGAAAGTACCTGGACCACTGTTTGGTATAGTTTTCAACTGACCACAGCTTTATTAACCTTAAACACAGCAAAAATATGCCTGCCGCTTGCTGCACGCATGAAACCCAACCCAACAATATAAAGAGCCTTCAAACATGAGGTATGCCCGTGCAGTTCCACCCCTCAGCCTAATTACCCATTAATTGACCTTTGTCCTTTATACTAGCACCAAGATAAAGCTATAGCAAGGGAAACAACCAAAAAAACCTACAAAGGTATAGAACAATCAAATAGAATAATGAAATAATGCTAGAACTTTTGCTTCTTTTTCACAAACAGCTAACGGGTCAGTGAGCAGATGGTCAAGGAGCACTTGATGGATAAGGGGATAAGCTAATCAGGGTAAGTGCAGGAATAACCCATATAGTAGTGACATCCACCTACACAAAACCCACCAATGGCATACCAAGCAGTATAGGTAATACCAAACAATTAGGGGTAATCCAGCTTTGGTCTCAAGCTAGATGCTTCTGTGCAGTTATGACACACCTGACCTCAATTCCAAGGTCTGTGGCTCTATTTTTATCAGTGCCAAAGGGGTTTTGGTGATGTAAACTTTTGGAAACCATTGGAAGTCTAAGCACATGGGTTCCACCCATATTATCTTCTCACACATCTATGTCAGATCACTTTTGGATAGATTTCGCCTTTAAGTCAGAGTATCACTATTTAATTTGGGAAATCACGTTACATGACTCGACTACAGACTCCTGGAAAACTCCTTTAAATATAAACCTTTGTGTCCATCCAGACAGAGCACCTGATGGCTTGTATAACACCACACGGATGCCACAATACATCGTACTGAGGAGCTGTATGACCTCAGTCATATATTATGCCGAAGGTAGGTTAATTACTTTCTTATGAAACTATACAGAGTCGCCACAGGTACAGTAGTCTGAAAAGGTTGATGACAATAAAAGTATAAAGTTTCTTAATGGCCAAATAGTTTTATAACTTGTACACTACATAGTTCAATTACATGGGGTTTGGGACTTTGGGAGATCATTTATCACTCAGTCTCCATGGTACTGTCAAAACCAGAATACATAACAAAAATATCCTAGAAATAAACTGGGTTACTTGTCATGACCATTGCAAGCTATAGTTAACTATTTTAGAAGGAAGTCTGTGTTGACATTTCTGTCTGCCCATGAATAAATGTACTTGCAGAACATACTTTTGAGGGTCTCATAGGACTTGTTGAAATGTAAGACAAGGTAAAGGCCATCCTAGTATAGCCAGCTATAACAGAGGAATAGTTTTAGGGTGCTTTCACACAGTTTCAACTGCGTTCCAATTAAACTGCCTTTGTTACCACAAGCTTCTTTCAGTTGTCTAAATTGTTCAGAAAGGTGATTCAAGTAAGTAATCAATTACTGTGTTTGATGTCTTGTGGATTACAAATGCACTAACTAATTACTCACTTTCCAAACAGTTTAGATAAGTGAAAGAAACTTTCTGATCATAAAGGCAGTTTAATTGGAGCGCAGTTCAAAATGCACCAAAACTGCGCTGTGTGAAAGCCCCCTTAGGCTAAACATAAGTTATCTCATTTAGTCAAGTATCAATTCACACCTTATTTTCATATGATTTCTAATTTGTTACAAGAGATAAGACAACAGATGTATGTTTTTTGAACCTTAACTGATAAATTAAGAAATTATTAGCATCTTCCTAAGGTTCGGTTCACATGCAACGGTCCCATTGCAGTCAAAAAATGGACATGGTGCAGCCAAAAGTACACTGACTTGTGAGTCACTATGGTCTTCAAATTAGCTTCAGTTTTCTTGCTAAATGGCTGAACTTTTAGGGTGCTTTCACACGGTGCGTTTTTGGTGCGTTTTTGATGCGCTTTTCAATGCATTTTTTGTGCAGGAAGGTACAGCAATTAATGCTGTACATTACTGCTCACCAAATCGCAGCAAACATCACGGTAAATTCGCGGTAAAATCGCGGTAATTACCGCGATTTTTGCAGCGATTTTTGTGCAGCAATGTACAGCATTAATTGCTGTACCTTCCTGCACAAAAAATGCATTGAAAAACGCACCAAAAATGCACCGTGTGAAAGCACCCTTAATGTGTTTAACCCCTGACAGCCAGTGATAGTAATATGGTTCTTTGTTTTTTTCCGCCTCATCTTCCAAGAGCCATAACTTTTCCATCTACATAGACATATGAGGGCTTTTGTTTTGCGGGACAAGATGTACTTTCTAATGATGTAATTGACTGTACTATAGAATATACTGGGAAACCTCCCAAAACACTGTAAGTGGGGTGAAAGGTAAAAAAACATACTTGTGTCATGTTTGTGGGGGTTTTGTTTTTACGGCGTTCACTCTTTGGTATAAATGATGTGTTATTTGTATTCTGCAGGTTGATAGAATTCTGTCAATACCAAATATGTAGGGTTTGCATTATGTTTTAGTACTGTAAAAAAAATGAAAACTTTTCTATTTCTTAAATTTGTGCCACAGCGCTATTTTCTGCGACTAATTACTTTTTTGTTCTTTCACCTATGGACCTGAGTTATGATTTATTTTTTGCACACTGAAGTGGAATTTTTATTGGTACCATTTTGGAATAAATGCGACTTTTTGTTGACTTTTTATTCCAAATTTTAGGGGACGTGAAATGACCCAAAAAAAATATCAGACTTTAACAGATGTGGCAATACCAATTATGTGACTTTTTTATTTTATTTTTAATTTGTTATACGTAGTGGGGTGATTTGAACTCGTAATATCTTTTATTTATTTTTATACTTTTAAATATTCTTTTTCATTCACTGTGAATCCCCCTAAGGTACTTGACCACTACAGGGTGCGATCGTCGGTTCACCCTTCTGCATTGTATAAACAGGAACTGGGGCAGGAAGTGATAGAAAAGCAGAAATGGCGATGATGGAAGTCTTCATAAGGCGTCTAGATGCCATGTTAACTTTTTGGCACGTGTTTCACCGTGGGGGTGCTGATTGCACTGAGAAATGGTGCACGGTGAGAAGCTGACACCAACCTCATTTGTCATGTGGCGGTAAGAGGTTAAACCTGTGGTCATTAACTAGCAAACTGCTTGAAGCAATGTAATGACCAATATACGTGAACTTGACCTACAACATCACTATTTCTCATATTACGCCTTAAGGGTGGGTTCACATGTGGTCGTTGAAAAATGCAAGCAATTAAAAAATTCATGCATTTTTTAATTGATCCCATTTTCACCTGCGTTCCAAACCAGAACTTAACCCACTTAAAAACACATCAAAATGAAATGTGCGCACCTAGCCTAAGAGTAGAATTACCCTGTTTCCCTGAAAATAAGACAGTGTCTTATATTCATTTTTGCTCCTAAAGACGAGCTAGGACTTATTTTTAGGGGAGGTCTTATTTTTCCATGAACAAGAATTCACATTTATTGTTGAACAAAAAATCAACAGGTATTAATATACTGTAGTGATATCATCACACACATCAGCATAAGCAGCCAAACTCTGAATCGCATAAAAAAATGCACTAGGTCTTATTTTTGGGGGATGTCTTATTTTCGGAAAAACAGGGTACATGGGGTAGTTTCAGCTCGGCTGTGACGTGACCAAGAACTACATGCGGTACACTGCACCCGTAATTTTAATTTGCTTGCTTAGGGGGAACACAAATGAAACCATTGTTAATGGCCACATGGTTTGCCCAGTGTTGACCGGAAAATTTGTGTGCCCACTAATCAAACAAATTAAAATCACGAGTGCAATGTACCGCATGCAGATATTGGTTACATCACAGACAAGCTGAAACTGCCCAGTGTATTTCATAGTTGCCAACTTTTGAAAGTCGAAAAGCAGGAGATTGAAGAGGGCGGCGCGCGTAGTGCCCCTTACAGGCAGGTAGATGCCCCTTGTAGTCAGGTAGAGCCCCCTTTGTAGTCAGGTAGTTGCCCCTTTGTTGCCAGGTAGTGCCCCCTTTGTTGTGAGGTAGTGCCCCCTTTGTTGTCAGGTAGTTGCCCCCTTTATTGTCAGGTAGTTGCCCCCTTTGTTGTCAGGTAGTGCCCCCTTTGTTGTCAGGTAGTGCCCCCTTTGTTGTCAAGTAGAGCCCCCATTGTAGCCAGGTAGAGCCCCCCTAGAACTATTAACAATCAAATAATAAAAGCCACTTACCTCACCAGGTTCCCTGTAGCAAGGCCAGGCCCGGCTATCTCCCGGCCGACCGACTCACACCTGCGCTGCACCTACAGGGGGAGAAGGGAGGAGGGGGAACGATCCCTCCTGCCTTCTCCCTGTACGGCAGCTGCACGGATCGTGCAGCTGCTGACTGAATGTGCGGCTGCGGCCACACAAGTCAGTGAAAACCGCCGGGCGGGTGAGCGGCCGCTGCGGCCACTTCACCCGCCTGTAGGATCGCCTTGGCGGCGCCAGAGCAGCGGTCATTTAAAGAACCCCCGCTGCCTGCTGGCAGCGGAAGGTTCACCAACTCTGCCGACGTGGCGGGGTGGACCCCCATTAGCGGGACCCCCCACCAAAAGCGGGAGAGTTGGCATGTATGGTGTATTTACATCCTTAGGAGTGGAAGTGAATAAGGTTGTAGGAGAAAACAAACAATCATTAAAGCTATCTTATTTTGTCACTTAAATAATCCAGATGCTTTAAAGAGGACGTCAAGTTATATCATGACAGATGATGAGACCTAACTTACTTGATTTTTAACATTATTTCTTTCAATTCTGTTAATTCTGTTAATTAAAATGTATAACATCTGCAAGTTTGCTATCTTATTTTTCTCACTGAGAGCCATAAAATGTGTTATTCTAGCACCTGTAAAATAATAATTCTTCTAGCACCTGTAATCTTCTCTTATAACTCTGTGTTTTGTTGTTCCTCTGTTAATTTGCCTAGAAATTCACTGACAGCTGGGTGTTCCCGATTGGGGGCGTGTTTCTGTACAGTCTGACATTGTCCAATCAGTGCTGACAAGTCAGTGTGTGAAGGGACACACCCCTTTGAAAATCGGAATGGTAACACCCTTCTGACAAATTCAGTAATACATTTCTAGAAGAAATAACAGAGGAACAGCACAACACAGAGTTATAAGAGAATATGCTGCAGATTTGTTATATCACAGGGAACACAAGGATTTACTAATAGACATGGCAGAAGATGTGACAGGTCTTTTATTTCTAGAGTATAAAGTTTTATGGCTCTAAGTAAAAAAGATAAAATAGCAAACTTGTAGAAATGATTCCTTTTAATGAATAACAGAATTAAAAGAAACAATATTAAAACACAAAAGTTACTTAGGTCTCATCATCAGACATGATATAACTTGATGAACAAACCTAGGTAAGGCCTGGTTCACATCTGTGCCCGAGGTTCTGTTTGGAACCTCTGTTGCAGAGGTGAGAAACTGACCCCACAGAATCTCTTCACAACGGACACCCGTCAGGCTGCTGCACTTTTTTTTCCATCTCAATTACGGATATCAGCAGAGGCATAGTTACAGGGGGTGCAGTGGTAGCAGTCGCTACTGGGCCCTGCAGCCTAAGGGGGCCCAAAAGCCCTTCTGCCAAATAAGAAGACACCAGTATTGTAAATAGCACATTGTAAGTGGGGGGCCCCATTTCACTTTTTGCACTAAGGGCCCAAGAGCTTGAAGTTACGCCTCTGGATACCAGGGCGGGATCCCGACTGGCCCATTGTAATTCATAGAGTTCATTGGGCACCGCTGGTGTTTGTAGTGAACAGATCCCATGGGGTCAGTTTTTCACCACTATGGAATGGAACCTCCAGTGCAGATGTGAACCAGGCCTAAACTGGAAAGCTTGCATCATTTCTTTTATTTTAATTTTTTTGTCTTGCTGACAAAAGTACCAAACTTATTTTTGAGGGAAAGAAGGAAATGTATATCTGAGTGGGCGATCGATTCTAACAAAGGGGAAATTCTTTTTTAGAATTTCAGGAAAATTTGGGTTTGGGAACGAAGTCGAATTTTGGGGGTTTGGGTGAAAAATTGTGCTTTTGATTGAAAAAAAGGGCTGTGAGCACATGGGCTACATGGGGCAAGCACTCTGGGGGAAGAAGGGTTTAGCCTGCATGACAGTCAGGGTGAACCCAAATCAGGGGTGGCGGGATTCTGTGACGTCACCGCCTATATAAGTCCGGCGCGACGCGGGGTCCACTCCTCTCCTGTGCCATCAGGGGGGTGCTCCCCGGGTGATAGTCTTATGAAGAATGATTTTTTTTTAGCGATTTTTGGGGGGTTTGTCTCAGTTGTCTCAGGACTGTTTCTTAATGTTCTATTTCTAATTTTTTGGGGGTATTGGATCTGAAACCCGTGTGGCCCACGCAGCTGCTATACATTCAATATCCAAGTGGGTCTAAGCCTTTCCCTGTTTATTATTTAAAGAAACAGCGTTTTTTTTATACAAAAACCATTCATTTTTGGCTGCTCAATCTATTGCGAATTTACATCCAGGGGTTAATTTAAGGTTTTTTGCTGGTGTGTGCCACAAAAAATCCCCTCTTTTTCAACGCCAAAATATATAAATTTTTTTTTCCTGGAGTAATTCACAAGCAAAGGTTAATTACAACTGTATCTCTTGTTGTGTGGGTAGAAAAAAACCAATTGTAAAAACGTACAAAGTATGTTTGTGCGGCTCAATTCTTTGGGGAATTTAATCCGGGGGGGAATTAAACGTTGTTTTGTGGGTGTGACCCAAAGAAACGTCTTTTTCAACGCCCAAAAATTTTAAATTTTTCCCGTAAACCTAATTCCCAAACAAAATTATTTTCAAACTGTATTCTTTTTGTGTGGGGAGAAAAACGCATTGTAACACGCTACAAAGCTACTATTTTTTGGGGGGCTCAATTCTTTGGGCAATTTAATCCAGGGGTTTAATTAAAGGGGTTGTCTCTACAAAGAATTGCTTTCAAAATTTTAGGGAACACAAAATAAAGCATTTTTAAAAAATATTGCATTTTTCCCCTGTTTTCCCTAAAGAGATACAAGTGAATTTTTCTACCTCCATGGGCTATTTCAGTTCCTCAGTAACAGGACCTGTAAAACAAATCTCCCAGGGGCTGTTTGTTCAATGAGATAACAGAGAGTGACTCATCACCACAGGTCTGCAGTGTCAGTCCGTGTCCTGTGTGCCTGACAGTAAAAAGCTTGATTTATCTAAAGTAAAACAGCTCTGTAATTTTAGGGCTTTCTGTTTTGGAGGATCAGATAAGAAGTCCTGCCAGTAGTAGGAGAAGCTAATCTATCTAATTAGCATCTGAAAGCACGGGGTTATCTGTACATAGACGGAGCTTATGCAAATTAGTGCTGAACCAGGAGAGTGGTCAGAGAATTTTCTTTCATGCATTCTTTTGAAACCCTGTGGGGAGACAACTCCTTTAAGCGTGTTTTGCTTGGTGTGCTGACCCCAAGAAACCGTTCTTTTTCAACGCCAATATATATATATTTTTCTGTTAGCATAATTCACAAGACAAAGGTTAATTACAACTGTATCTCTTGTTGTGTTGGCGTAGGACAAAAATGCTAATTGTAATACGTTACAAAGCTACTATTTTGTGGGGCTCAAGTCTTTGGAGCATTTACATCAGGGGTTATTTAAGCGTTGTTTTGCTGGTTGTGCTTTTGACCCAAAGAATAACCGTCTTTTTCACATGCCAAAATATTTAAATATTTCCAGTAGCCTATATTCTCACAAGCAAAGGTTAATTAACAACTGTATCTCTTGTTGTGTTGGCGTAGATGAAATCACGCAATGTAACACGCTACAAAAGCTACTATTTTGTGCGGCTCAATTTCTTTGGCGCAATTTTACATCCAGGCTTAATAAGCGTTGTTTTGCTGGGCTGTGTGACCACAAGAAACAGTCTTTTTCCAACTGCCAAAAAATAATATAAATTTTTCCTGTAGCCTAAATTCCAATATGCAAAGGTTAATTACAAAAACTGTATCTCTTGTTGGATGAGTAGAAAACACGCGAATTGTAACCGCTTACAAAGCTACTAGTTTGTGCGGCTCAATTCCTTTGGCGCAGATTTTCATCCAGGGGTTAATTAAGCGTTGTTTGCTGGTGTGCTGACCCAAAGAACGTCATTTTCAACGACCAAAATATATAAATTTTTCCTGTAACCTAATTCACAGCATAAGGTTAATTCAACTGTATCTCTTGTTGTGTGGCTTAGTAAAAACACGGGCCAATTGTCAACACGTACAAAGCTTCTATTTTGTGGGGCTCAATTCTTTGCGCAATTTACATCCAGGCGGTTAATTAAGCGTTGTTTTGCTGGTGTGCTGACCCAAAGAAACGTCTTTTTCAAACGCCAAAATAATAAATTTTGCCTGTAGCCTGATTCAATAAGCAAAGGCTTAATTACAAACTGTATCTTTGTTGTGTGGCGGTAGAATAACACGCAAATTGTAACACGCTACAAAGCGACTATTTTTTTGGGGCTCAAATCTTTTTTTTTTTTTTCTTTTTGCGCAAATTTACATCCAGGGGTTAATTAAGGTTGTTTTGCTGGTGTGCTGACCCCAAGTAACCGTTCTTTTTCAACGCCAAATATATAAATTTTTCCGTAGCACTTATTCACATGGAAAAAGGTTATTACAACTGTATCTCTTGTTGTGTGGCGTAGAAAACAAGCATTGTAACACGCTACAAAAAGCTACTATTTTTGTGGGGCTCAATTCTTTGGCGCCATTTTAATCCCATGGGGTTAATTTAAGCGTTTGTTTTGCTTGTGGGTTGGTTGGTGCTGACCCAAAGAAAGAAAACCGTTCTTTTTCAACGCCAAAATATATTTATTTTTTCCTGTAGCCTAATTCACAAGCCAATGGTTATTTACTACTGTAACTCTTGTTGTGTGGCGTAGAAAACACGGCATTGTAAACTCTGCTACAAAGCTACTATTTTTTTTTGGTTGGGGGCTCAATTCTTTTGGCGCAATTTACATCCAGGGGTTATACAGCGTTGTTTTGCTGTTGTGCTGAACCAAGAAACCGTCTTTTTCAACGCCAAATATATAAATTTTTCCGTGTAAGCCTAATTCACAAGCAAAGGTAATTACAACTGTATCTCTTGTTGTGTGGCGTAGAAAACACGCAATTTGTAACACGCTCAAAGCTACTATTTTGTGGGGCTCAATTCTTTGACGCAATTTACATCCAGGGTTAATTAAGCGTTGTTTTGTGCTGATGTGCTGTCCCCAAGAAACAGTCTTTTTCATAGCCAAAATATAATAAATTTTTTCTGTAGCCTAATTCACCAAGCAAATAAAGGATTAATTAACAACTGTATCTCGTGTTGGTGTGGCGTAGAAGGAAAGAAGAAAGAGAAAACACGAATTGTAACACGCTACAAAGCTTACTATTTTGTGGGGGCTCAATATTTGGGCTAATTTTACATCCAGGGGTATAAATTATAGCGTTGTTTTGCTGGTGTGCTGGAACCCAAAGAAAGAAACCGTCTTTTCAGCCAAAAATATATAATTTTTACTGTAGCCTAATTAACATAGACATAGGTTAATTACAATGTATCTCTTGTTGTGTGGGCGTTAGAAACACGCAATTGTAACCACGCTACAAAAGCCTACTAATTTGCGGGGCTCAATTCTTTGGCGCAATTTACATCAGGGGTTAATTTTAAGCGTTTTTTTGCTCTGGTGTGTTGTGCTGACCCCAAGAAAAACCGTCTTTTTTCAATCGCCAAAATATTTAAATTTTTCCTGTTGCCTAATTCACATGCAAAGTTAATTACAACGTATCTTTGTTTGTGTGGCGTACGAAAACACGCAATTTGTAACCCACGCTACAAAGATTACTATTTAGTGGGGCTCAAATTCTTTGGCGCCGCAATATTACATCTGGGGCTTAATTAAGCGTTGTTGTTCTTTGCAGGTGTGTGACCCCAAGAAACCGTCGTTTTCCAACGCCATAATATATATATTTTTCCTGTAGCTAATTCTACGAGCAAGGTTATTACAACTGTATCTCTTGTTGTTGTGTGGCGTAAGAAAAACACGCAATGTAACACGCTACAAAGCTACAATTTTGTGGGGCTCAATTCTTTGGCGCAATTTACATCCAGGGGTTTAATTAAGCGGTTGTTTGGCTGTGTTGTGATGACCCCAAGATATACCGTCTTTTTCAACGCAAAATATCTATAAATTTTTCCGGTAGCCTAACTTCAACAAGCAAAGGTTAAATTACAACTTTTTCATACTTTGTTGTGTGGGCGTTGAAAACACGCAATTGTAAACACGATACCATAAGCTACTATGTTGTCGGCTTCAATTTATTTGGCGCAATTTACATCTGGGGTTAATTAAGCGTTTTTTGCTGGTGTCTGACCCATGAATCCGTCGTTTTCAAACGCCTAAATATATAAATTTTTCCTGTCGCCTAATTCACAAGCAAGGTTAATTACTAACTGTATCTCTTGTTGTGGGGTAGAAAAACAACGCATATTGTAACAGCTACAAAAGCTACTATTTTGTGGGGCTCAATGCTATGGCGCAATTTACATCCAGGGGTTAATTAAGCGTTGTTTTGCTGGCTGTCTGACTCCAGAAACCGTCTTATTCAACGCCCAAAATATAGAAAATTTTTCCTGTAGCTAATTCACAAGCAAAGGTTAATACTTAACATGTAATCTCTTGTTGTGTGGCACGTAGAAGAAAACAACGCCAATGTAAAACACGTATCCAATAGATACTAATTTTGCTGGGGTTCAATTCTTTGGCGCAATTTACATCTGGGGTAACATTTAGCGTTGTTTTGCTGCGCTGTTCGCATGGACAAAAATAAACCGTCTTTTTCCATTGCCAAAATATATACCATTTTTCATGTCAGCCTTAATTCACATGTCCAGAAGGTTAATTAAGCCTGTTTGTGCTTTTACATTTAGGTAAAAAACACCAGTGTTTTTACAATGACTCATAAGTAAATTTTTTCCTGGCCATGTGCTGGGAGGCGCTATTTCTATCCAAGGGTTACCCAAGCTTGTTACCTGGGTTCATTTGGAGTCTTTAAAAACAGGGTGTCATATGTATCATATACAGATATCATCATCCAATACAGTGTGCTGTTACCATTTTAGAACAAACAGTATGTCAAACAGTGAGGTGGCAGGCTCTGCACCTGCGTAGTAGTGGCGTGGCACAAAAACATTCCTGGAACTGGCCCAGTCGCAGCACAGGACCAAGGGGACATCGCAGGAGGGGTCCATTCGGTTGGAGCCACAACTGCCGCTGTCACTAGCAGGGCGTGTGTTGCTTCAGCCAACCCAAAGGGTTCTAGATTGGTTGACTAGGTCACATCCTCTTCCTCCCAGATGTCATTGACTACCCCAGCCAAAAAGAGTCGGTGGGGAATAAAAACCTCAGACACAACATTAGTTGGCATAGGCCGGGAGCGGGGACTGTCAGCGGCCCTCATCTGTCCCTCAGCCCGAATATGTTACCTTCAGTGCCTCAGCAGATGATCTTCTATGTGGTCTGGGCTCAGCGCCCAACTATATAGCGAGGAATGAACAATTTGATGGAGGGCAGTCAGCAGCTCTTGGCAGGCGGATAAGAATTGGGGCAATATCACCTGCTTTTGCAGTAGGCTCGGACAAAATGTATAGTTGTGGAGAGTGGCATGGGAGGTCTGTTGCTGAAAGAGAGGTCGGCATCGAATACCAAAGAACGGTGATTGAGGACAGCAGTGTCGATGACAACATCAAATAGATGATGATGTAGCCGGCCGCTCTTGGGAGCCGGGTGCTGAGGCAAGGGCTTCACATCGTCAGGAGAAGAGGGCGTCAGCTTGCGCGATAGGCAGCAGCGCAGCAGCAAGTGGGGTCGTTTGGCCGTGAGTAGCGGATCCAGGGAATAGCCAGCCAGTGTGAGGTGGGAGCCAAGCGGCCACGGGGTAAAAAACACCGCTTCGCAGGGTTACCTAGAACAGTAGCAGCACAGGGGCTCAGCGATGCCAGCTGCAGCGCAGCAGTAGTACTAAGTGCGGAGCGTTGGCGGTTTTTAAAATCCGATACTCGGCGCTGTGACAGTTCTTTGACTCTAAGACACGGAGGAGCCGAATAATGGGTATATGTTAGAATACTAGTGGGCAGAAGTGAAGCGTCCTTGGCCAGGGAGCTATAGTTGGCACCACGGCCCTGCGTCAACACACTGCAGCGTAGTTCAGCGAGGCGATTGCAATAGAGACTAACAAGTATGCGTCCAACATCCTTAAGGTGGAAGCAGTCCTGACCGTGCCTCCTGTCCAAGTTGTTGGAACTGCAGGTTCCCTCCTCCTTTCCAAATGGTGGACGTGCACCGTTTCAGAGGATTCTAATGGCTTGTGCCGTGCATGTGACGCCGACGTTGGAGTCGACGCGCTCTTGTGTTCCAAAGGGGGCCGTAATTTATTTTTACCTAAAAGGCTAGTACCAGCACTTATTAAATATGTAGAACAGAAGGTGGGTTCAGTCCTTGTGCTTATCCTGGTTTTTCCATGGTGCACGGCAGTGCGGACGGTCGGAGCTGTCATCATACGGTCAGGGCCCAGTACATTGTCCTTGCTCACACTGGCCCACTGGGTGAATTGTGCTTCCAAGCCCAGGCCTCACCAAACAAACTTGGACAGGTGACGCCGCTTTCTCCTCCTCGTTGTCAAAACTGCTGCACCTGCGCCCAATGTTCCGCCTCCTCCTACCTCCGGGACCTACCACCACCATCTACAGCCTCCACTAGTACTGTCACTAATACCCACCAGGTGTAGGCGACAGCTGGGCTTGTTCATGCAGTTCTACACCTGGCGCCTCGGCACGAACGAATAGTCTCACAAGGGAGGAACTGATCCGTGTCATGCAGCAAGAAAATCGATTGTGGCTTTCTCCGCGCCCAACTTGCAAAATTGGAACCTTGGTGCACGGACAAATGGGAGGTACATGGTGGCTGCGCTGTGCCACCGAGGAGGGATGGTCCATGCGCCCTGTCATGGCGCCAGTTTTAAATCTGGTTGTGTGAAATGGTTCCTGAAGTCTTCTCACCGATCTTCAGAAATTTTGAAAAATGGCCAGGCCAGGAAACTGTGCATGCACTTTATCCATTGTACAAAGCTCAGGAACACCTCCATCGAGTCTGGCGCCCGGGCTAGAACGGCATTCCACCAACACACTCTGAATTGCGATGTTTCCAAAATGCTGGAATTTCTCAGCCTGACAATGTTGGACCACAACGACTGTATTGTACAGAGTAAAGGCCATTAACGATTTTTTTGATGATCAGGCAAAGGACAGAAAGTACTCCCACAGTGTAACTTTGATGTCAGCTGTGGCAGCTCATGCGTGCACACCTGCCGTGTGTTGAGGCCATTCGAGGAGGGCGGAGGGGGGACGTTATTTGTCATCGCCAGGACTACAGGATGCATAACATCATTCCACTGCTTCATGTCACCTGAACAGTGCTGAAAAAATCTGTCATGGGCCAGGGGATGGAGACGTGGCGACTACATCTCGTGGCCCACATGAGTCGGTAGGGACTGGAATATGGAGGACGAAGGAGGAGGAACACTTTGGAAGCAGAAGCATTGTCTCGGTGAAATGATGGGATTTTTGACCCAGGTGACAAGAGGAGGAGAGCACAGCAGTGGAAAAGAAGGTGGATGGAGAGAGGATGACGAGGCAAGATGACCCCCAAGCACCGTGGCAGTATACAGTGGGAATTGGAGGCAGGGAGCCCCTCGGAGTACACTTGTGCAGATGTCCCGCCAGCATGCTTATTTGCCTGGCTAGTGACAGCCGAATGTCAGATCCGGCAGAGGGTATGATTCTGCACTCTCACCTACCTATCTGGACCCTCGCTACCGGTCCAAAAAAAATGGGAGCCTTTTTCCCTCAGCTATTGAGAGGGAAGACAAAAATTCAATTAACTATTGGGAAACCTCCGTAATAAGTTGGCTTGCTGCCTATGTGCGGCATTGTTCCCTCCACTCTGACAGGATTCTCTGACCGTGGGGTTCCTCAGCGATTCACCGTACTACTTCCCGCAGCTGCTGGGGGAAGGTGGGGGGGTAGGAAGCAGTACCAGCATCATCAGTAGTACCTAAGTGGAGTACTGTTGAGCAGCTTCCTTCACCCCGCCTAGTGAGGAGGGCAGTCGCCTGCACAGCAGCAAGCAGCTGGGACCTGGTGCAGTCCTGACCAACCGGTTGTGGGCCTACTTGGACAGCACCTCTGCCCACCTCTGTTAGAACGTTTCCGCTGGACTTCTGGGCAGCCATTAATCTGATGTGTGGCGGGCAACTTGCCGAGTTTGCAGTGGAGAAGCTGTCCTGCACCGCCAAGTAGTGTGGCACATCAGAGCGGGTGTTCTGCTGCGGCGCGGGGCACATAGTTACCCCCAAGGAGAACCTGCTTGTCCACGGGGGAAATGTTGGAACGACTTGACCTTTGTCAAGATGAATCAAGGCGTGGAACCGGCCTGGATTCCATCGACCAATGCCTTAGGCGTCAGTCTGGGTTCTCAAACTACCTGCCCAGACACTATTCTGATGCCGCCACCCATACCTTATGCCACACATCTGCTGACAGTTTCTCCATCTGCCTACCACCCATCTATACCATGGGAACAGGGTATTGCACCCAACTCAAACACCACTCTGTCATTGTGCCACTCTATGACCTCATATGTGACTGCTGTTGTGTTTGTCGTGACATCCACACTGTTGTCTTTGTGCAACTGTCTGACTCTCATGCTGCATGCTGTGGGCTGATCTGCCATGTCCTCCACTTGTGTCATTGTGCCACATGCTGACCTCATGCTGCTGCTCCGCCGTGACCTCCAGCTCTCAAGTAATTGTGCCTCTCCTGTCGCTTCTCTGTCCTGTTTTTGCCACCTCCAGAATGTTCATTGTGCCATGCTGCCTGATCTCATGCTGCTGCTGTCGTGACCTCCACACTGTGTGATTGTGCCACTTGTGGACCTACTACTTGTTTTGCCGCCCCTCCAGAAATTGTCATTGGCCACTGCCTCGATCTCATGCTGCTGCTGTTGTGACATCCACACGTATCATGTGGTGCCACTCTGTGGCCTAATTACTGTTTTTGCTCGCCTCCAGAAATGTCATTGTGCCACTGCCTGAACCGTCATACTGCTGCCAGCCACGTGACTCCGCCATCTCTGTCAATTTTGCACTCTGTGCTTCCACGTGTTATTGCCACACCTCCCAGAATGTATTGTGCCACTGCTGTCCTCATTGCTGCTGTGGATGCCTGCCGTCACCTCCACACTCTGACACTATGTTGCCACCTGAGCTCGCTGCTTGTTTTTTTACAGCTTTCGCTCACATGACTTTGTCAGGCTACATTCCAGCTTGAGTTTTTTGGTCAGTTTTGCCCTCTTAAGTTACAAGGGAATTTTATAGTGAATGCGGATTCTAAGAGCGGCGGCAGTCAATACTGCGTGTCATACTAATACAAAATACATTGTATGAGACCAAACCAAGCACCCTCTGCTTATTTACAGCTGGCACAACGTTCTACAGCACCGGTGCATGTGCAGGATCTGTGCGTTGCAGCCTGGAAATAGCTGCTTTTTTAACGCGATTTCGTGGAGAGTTAATTCGGTACGTAACACGGAATTTTGTCGAAAATTCGCGCGACAGTGATCCGATCGAATTTTTTAGAAATTCGCCCATCTCTAGCTATATCCCTATGACTGTCCTTCCATATTACATGTCCTGCTCTTACTGATGAAAAAACTGATAAGTTACAGCAATGCATTTGGAAACTGCTGATCATACTTTACACCAAATAGAATCTCCAAGTAGTTGCAAAGAGCTATAAAATTAAAAGCAAGACATATAATAGTAAACATTCAGCACATGGTTATAGCGTGCAGCAGTTTTATATTTGGTACATGCTGTCACCTGTATCACACCACTCTTCAATTTTCCACATCCATTCAAAGCAGCAAGGTAACAAGTCACTAAATGTCATCACTGTCACAAAAGACTTTTTATGTTTTAGTGATTGTTAATAACAGATTCTTGACTGCAGCAATAGAAAGCAGTGGTTTACCATTAATTAGTTTTACAGCAACCATAACTTTCAGGATATTAGCCATCACATCAAAGAGGGGTTTAACTACTTACCAACATTTGATGTATATTTATGGCATGGCATCAGTAAGGGTGTATGGGCCAGGCTCTTTCATGACAGGTAATGCGTCTTAGTCATAGCCAAGCCTTGTGGTTTAGCCAGGATCGGCTTTAACCCTCAGATGCTATGGGAAACACAATCACTGCATCTAAGAGACTAAGAAATGGTACTATGCACTGTTCTGGGCCCCGATTGCCCCCTTCAATGAGATTTCAAGGTGCCAACTGTTTATCATGCCAAAGGTAAGGTGTAATAGAAGAGCCATTGTCGTAGGGGGAATAAAAATACAAGTAAAAAATAAAAAAATTAAACAGATTTCTCTGGTCTAATAACCCTGTACCAACACAGGACGTATGGCACCATGACAGTGCCGGTAACTTCCTATGCGCTTACTTAGTAATTGCAGCCGACACCCACCTCTAACATTCCCAGTTGTTTAACCTTCAGATGTCATGGTGGCAGCCGTAGCATCTAAATTAATGAGAAATGGTGCCATGCACCTTTCATCACTTCAATTGGCACCCCCTTTCTCAGATGGGTCTACTATCTCATCCGCTAGTGGTGAACTACCCGAGGTGGACTCACAGATGGTTAAAAAAAAATGCATTAAAAGTATAAAATCACAGAAAAAGTATTAAAAGTTTAAATCACCCAAATTTCTGCCATTTTTTAAGTAAAAAAATAAAAAAGTTACACATAATTGGTATAGTTGTGTCTGTAAATATCCAATCAATTAAAATATAACATCATTTATCCCACATGCTGAGCACCGCAGAAAATACTACTAATAGAAACTATACTTTAGGCCACAAAAATATCCTCACCCAAGTCCAAAGGAGGAAGAACAAAAATTGCTTGCAGGAAATGGCACTGCAGCGCAATTTTAAGATGTAGAGAATGTTTGTATTTTTAAAAAAATACTTAAACATGATGAAAATCCTACAAATTTGGTATTGCTGGAATCATACAGGATATGTAGAATACAGATAACTTATCATTTACTCTGAAAAGAAAACATCATAAAAAAACACCGCAAACATGCAGCAAGTATGTTTTTTTAACATCTTGTCCTGCAAAATGAAAGCCATCATATGCCTATGTAGATGTTAAAATAAAAAAGTTATGGCTCTTAGAAGGCAGAGAGGGAAAAAATTAAGAGC
Source organism: Phyllomedusa bahiana (assembly GCA_025379985.1). Lineage (NCBI taxonomy): Eukaryota > Metazoa > Chordata > Amphibia > Anura > Hylidae > Phyllomedusa > Phyllomedusa bahiana. The sequence continues at coordinate 288,980 of JAODAL010000589.1, forward strand.
CATATCAAAGGGGTTAAAATATAACACTATTCATCCTATATGGTGAACACTGTAGAAAAAAAATATCCAATGGCAAGATTGCAGTTTCTTTTTGGTTAAAAGTCAGATACAAGCTCCCTTCCGCAACACCAAGTGGTATTTAGAAAATGAGTTAGCAGGCACCGTAGGGAGCTTTAAATTGTAGAATATTAAATTTGTTGATCTACCCCGTTATTGTGATAAGGGGGCAAAAGGAGATGGTTAGACCCGGAGAGCACTGGTACAGACCCTTCTACAATAAACATACTGGCAACTGTTTATTATAGGGGATAATGAGAGGGAAGCACCTAGGGCATCATATGTTCAATAGTTAGATTCTTCTTTTTCGTTTTTCTTTCTTCTTCTTCTTGTTTCTTTTTTTTTTTATTGGGAAAACGGGAAACAAACTAGACATGTCCTTTGATGAAACTTACTCAATTAAGGCTGGTCCCAGTCTTAACTCTATCTATGTGGACATGTTCCCATGTGCAGAATGAGCTTGTCTTCAATGGCTAATGTGACAAATGTATTCCATGCGTTACTTTGTAAAATCTCAATAAAAAATATAGTAAGAAAAAAAAAAGTCAGATGTATCCCAAAATGGTACCAAGTAGAAACTACACTTCAGCCCACAAAAACACGAGCCAATACACAGGCCCATAGAAGGAAAAATAAAAGAGCTATTGTTTCTCAGAAAATGGTGCTGCAGTTAAATGTAAAAAAAAGTATCAAAGCATAATAAAAACTCTGAAACTTTGCTTTCACCAAAAATAAATCATATCATTTATACCGTACAGTTAATGTCATAAAAGTACCCACCTCCCCCCAAAAAATAAAAAAATTTAAAAAATGGCGTAACTGCATCCTTACAGAGGATTTGTTTTTGGTTTACTATGACATTGTATGGTATGGTTACATACAGTAGTTACATAGTTTGTAAGGTAAAATAAAGACAGACGTCCATCCAGTTCAGCCTTTTGTGCTAAAGTGGTTAATGATACCATTAAAAAGTAGAACTTGTCCCAAAAAGTAGGCCCTTGTATGTCTATTGTGAGCTTTAATGGCTCTGGGATCGTGACTCACGTTTTCAGGCAGAGACAGAGACATATTCCAGGTGAAAAAATACAGGGCTTCTGTATTTTATTGGCAGCAAACAGAAAACGCAAAGTGCAAGGCATGCACAAACACAAACAAACAAAACGCCTGCCCGTCTGGGCTCTAGCTAACAGAGACCAGCTAACTGACAGTCTGTAAGTTCCCTGCTGATTTTCCAGCAGGTCTCCACCCAAGGCTTAAAGGTAGCCAGGGGTTGTAACCACCCTAGTCAGCTTACCTGCTGACTTTTATACTCCAGGTAAACCCCGGAGTGGAGTCATGGGGAATGAGCACCCACCCTGCTATATGCTCACTCCCAATGAAAGGCCGACCCAGGAAATGGCTGAAGCCATACTAACATTAAATGTGTTAAACATATGTCGACAGTCTGTACTGTCGACATCCATCTAATTTTGGCCTTTCATTCCCCCAAGGCTCCTTACCTTGGGGGCATGTGTCGGGACATCGGAAGGTGCACGCAAGGACCCTGGCCGGGATGTATACGCCATTGTACACCCTTCCTGCTGTTGCCACCTTACACTATGTAAATGGAGAAAGTAAAAAGTTATGGCTCTTGGACAACAGGGAGAAAAGATCGAATGTGATGTAAAAAAAATCCCTGTGGCAGAAACGGCTAAAATATATACCCTGTTTCCCCGAAAATAAGACAGTGTCTTATATTAATTTTTGCTCCTAAAGACGAGCTAAGACTTCTTTTTAGGGGATTTTTTATTTTTCCATGAACAAGAATTCACATTTACAGTTGAACAAAAATCCACATGTATTAATATACTGTAGTGATTTCATCAAAAACATCAGCATAAGTAGCCAAACTCTGAATTGCATAAAAAAAAATGCACTATGTCTTATTTTCGGGAAAACAGGGTAACATTAAACCAAAACAATAATATCACTAAATAACCAAGAAACTGGTATAGCGTTAGAGAGGACCCTGCACACAAGGGTTTACAATCTACATGGGAGTTGGAATCACACAGAAGGTGATTATATTGCACCTGCTAAAAATCATATACAGTTTAAACAGTATTTTTTTCTTTGGCATATATTTATGTAATTTACCATAAAACAAACACTGTCTTATATTGTAAAATAACTACTTAGAACTAATTAGAACACTTAAAGTGTTGTTAATGTTTTAATTATTCACACTACATTATGGATTTCCATATACAGATATTTCCTAATATAATGCCTAATAGAGCAGGGAAGTCAAAGGGAAGCCAAAGGGAAATAAATCCCTGTGGCCTTCATGCATCTGTCAGCAGATAAAGCTTCTGTTAAATTACTAATAACTAATACACTTACTGGGCTCTCTTCCTAATAAATACAATACAATGAAATGGGTGATGCAAGAAAAAACTCAACACTAGTGTCAGTATTAATTATGACATTTAAGTTAAATGGTAACTTAAGAAGCCGTTTCTTAAGGAAAAATTGCTTTCAACATATGGGAATAATTTAGCTGCGCAGTCCCATAAAGCTCTCAACTTCAAGGTCAACTGTGCTGGTCAAAGCCGCAAGGACAAGTAGACACAGTAGGTACAGAATGGAGAAATGTTGTCTTGGAACAGACAGTGAGGCGGAGTTGCTTCATTTCCTATGTGTGTAGGGGAGTTACTTTTTATTGCTTTTTTACAGATTATTGCACTGTGTTTTTAAAATATGGATGCTACCCAACATTTCATTGAAGTGGCTCACTGGAAAATTATATCTATACCCAAGCAGGAAAAATTTTCTTTCATGTTTGGCATACAAGGCTGTCTCTGCTACTTCCTTTAAGCTCTATGGACAGGGATGGTGCTTGTTTGTCCTGCTCAGACTCAGACTGGCCCACAGGAGAATAGGGGATACCCCTGGTGGGCCCCTGAACATGGCAGACCTGGAGATGTCTTTTAACTGCATATACATCCTTGAAAGAGGCAGACAAGCAGAGAAAGAGAGGCAAAAAGCAAGATTCAGACTATAGAAGGCATGTACAGTAGCTGTATGGCAAGCACCTAAAATAAACTCCACCGGTGGGCCCAGAAAAAGCTCAACTGGTGGGCTCATATAATCAATTTCACCTTTGGGCCACAGGCACCTCAGTCCGACATTGGTCCTGCTCATCATCAGAGACATGGATTAAAAGGTTTTGTCTGTATTTTAGTTTTCATGGGAACACACCCTAATAATTTCCCCTCCCCAATCATTAGATATCGATGGCTTATGTTTCTGCTCTGATAGGGCTAATATACTAAAGTGGTGGTGGGGACTACAAAAGGCAAGTTAAAAACCATAAAGTCAGTTGAGGGCAGCTATCTGTAGATGCTTTAAATGGGTTTTGCCACGAAGTAAAATTTAAGTGGGAAGCTTGCAAATGAAATAACAAACATTTTCACCATTCATTATTACTAAAAATTCTGTAGCGTTTTTGTTTTAGCTGCTCCTTTAGTGATCCATTGTTTACAGCTCATCTCCAGGGGATACGACCAGGGTTGAGAGCTTCTCACTCCTGGTCGCACATGCTCAGACATCACTTCTCCTCTCAGGCAGCTATTGAGTGTTCAAACCCCAGGTGCTGTCATTGTACTCCCGTCCTCTGTACTCCTTAGTAATTAGTCAAAAAAGTGCAAATAAATAAAAAAGAAACCTCAACGAGATATGTGCATTGATAAAGAGAAAAAAAAACACACAGGTTTGGTTCCTGCAGGGATTTGAACCTAGAACCCTTGTGCCTGGAGGCAAAAACTTTGCTCTCAGCTACTCACAATGCTTTACATAAACAGATCTTTCTTTGACTACAGAGAGGAAAGGCATGGTGATGTCATCCTGCTGGGTCACATGATATGCAATTCAAACAAATCACACACACCCCCTTCTGAGCGCACAAAGCTGAAGAGCTGGATGCACGAGGTATGAAATTAAGATCGTGGCAAAACCCCTTTAAGCTTCATTTGTAGGAGGTTTCCATATTCTTTAGCAAACTTTATTCATTAGTGGCTGAAAATGGCTGAACATAGAAATGCATAAGCAAAAAGTAGATAAAAGTCCTGAAAAGTACTTAAGGTAGGAGCTAGTATGCACTTAAGACCTACATGAGTTAATCCATTGATCAGTTCCTACAAAAGGATGTTTCTTGAGCAAAGGCAAACAGAGACATATGACAGAATGCTCCTTTACATAATTATTGCAATTAACTTGTGAAAATGTGACGAAAACAGCCTAGTCCGCCGGCCCGCTTGGGGGGACCGGCCTGACTTGGGGGTATTCGACG
>JAODAL010000590.1:0-160000 GCA_025379985.1 Phyllomedusa bahiana
TTAAAAACAAAAGAAAACTATAAAAATTAGAAAAAGATTAAAAAAAAAAATTTTGGGCCCCTTTTTAAAAAAAAAGTGAGGGGGTTTTTAAAGGGGCCCGATGAGGAAAAAAAAAAGAATTTTAAAAAATTTTTTTGTCCACGTTTTTTACTGGGGGAAAATAAATTTCTTGTTGTTGGAAAGAGAGATGGGGAAAAACTCCCCCTTAAAATTGTTTCTTTTCAACCCCGGGGAAAAAGTGCAACTTCCCCTTTAAAGAAAACAAAATAGACAAATCCCAGGCCCTTTGAGGGTTTTCCCCCCCGTGCCTAGAAAATTTTAAATAATGTCTTTGACAACCCCCTTGTTATATTTATGAATTGTTTGTTAACAGGGTATGCCCCAAAGGTTTTGGGCCCCTTTGAAAAAGGGGTGAAAAATATTAAAAAATGGGAAAAAAAAATTTGACCCCTTTAAAAACCTATAGGCCGGTAATTTTTAACCTTGGGGGTTGGGAAAAAAGGGTTTGAAGGGGATGCTTACTGAAGTATCTCACTGAAAATTAAATTTTAAAACTTTGTTCAACAGGGGGTTCATGAAGTTTTGGGTTTTCCTGTAAAAAAATTCCAATCATTTTTCTAAGAGGGGGTTAATTTTAGAATATATTGGGATGAGCCCAATAGAGGTCTTTTTATCTGGTTTTTCAAAGCATTTGATACTTTTCCCAAAAAAAAAAGGTTTTTTAAAGGGGTTTATCGTTACAAAGATCATGTTCAGATTATGGAGCCCAGTAAAAAATAAGAAATTTTGAAATTTGGGTTGTTCCTCTGTCATTGGTTTAGCAGATATCAGCTTGCTGTAAATCTGTCTTCTATTTCTGCTTTTGTGGTCGGAACGCCCCCGGGTCGATTCCTGTGCCCTAGCCCACCCCCCCTGCACTGTGATTGGCTGGCTGACGTTTCTTTCAGCCTGTTGGGTTATGCCCTAGACGGGAAAAGTCAGGGCCCAAACCCCCCCTGTACTGTGTTTGGCGGGCCTGCACCTCTGTGTTTACTCCCCTTAAAGTTTTTGTTAATATCGTTTGTAAAAACCGAGTCTGCTGGCTTATGTAAATTCGCTCTGGGGGGAAAGGATCTGGGAAAATTATGCCTTTTTAAAAAGGGTTTTTGCCAAGAGGTTGTTTTCACCCCCTTTCACGGGTTTCGGGTTTTTTAAAGCTGCTACTTTAAAAAGGGAAGGGGGGTTTTTTTCCTCAATCAATGAAAAGCCCCGCCCCCTTTTGACTCATCATCGGGTAGTGTAAACATAAGGTGGTGTTGTTTTTAAGTGCGTGCATAGGGGGATCGCTTTGCAAGCCAGGGTTGGGGTTTAACCCCCATTTTTTTTTTTTTTTTTTTTCTTTTATAAATTGTACACTTATGAAAAAATTATATAAAAAATATATGTGTAAAACATTAAAATTTTTATTTTATAAACACAAAAGAAAGTCCCCTTTATAGTGTCCCTTTCCCCCAGTCACATCAAGCACTTCCAACATATGTGATACAATGCATATACTTGGGATTAGAATTTGGTTTTGGGGGCAGGGTTTTGGAATTACCTTATAAAGTTGGCCATTATATTTTAGATTTTCTCTACATATGTGTAGAAATTTAAGGGGGGGGGGGGGGGGAAAATATACCCCGTGAGGGGACTAGAACCCCCAAACCCTTCGTTGTTAAAAACCCAAAAACTCTTTCCGCTACAAATTTTGCCCGGGTTTTTCTCTCAAAGTGATTTTTCTTCCCCCCCCCCCCCCTGTTTTTCCAAATCATATAATGACAGCAAGCAGGGGTTTTTCTTGAAGCTGACATTTGTCCCTTTTAGTTGAGTAAAGGGCTCTACCTGTTGTCAGTAAAAATTTTTGGGTTTAACACCACTTGAACAGAAGTTAAAGTGCTGGCTTTCGGGGTGTTACTTGAGGTTTTAAAAGAATTTAAAAGGTGTTGCTGCAGTTGTGGAAACCTCAAGGGGTGCAGAATAAGCAAACGGAGGCTTCAGGAGGGTTTTATCCAGGCAACCCTCCCGCATTCCCCCGCTTCAAAAAAAATGTGATGGGCCGTTCTTCAGTGGGGGAACCAGCCTCCCTGGGAGGGGGACACGCCTGCTGAGAGGAAGAAACGCCCTGGTTTTTAAAAAATCCCTTTTGAAAAAAATTAGCCCGAACGCACGAACAGCTCAAACCCATAAAAAACCCCCTTTTAAATTAAAATGGAATTTCTAGGCGAAGGGGGGGGGGGGGATTTTCACAAAAGGGTAAGTAATGATCAGTGATAGAAAACAAAGGGTGGTGATTAAGGTACATACTCAGACGGAACCCCAGGGTTTGTATTGGCCTATTCTTTTTTATAATTTTTAAATGCCCTTACAAAAAGGGTTTTGTTTGTAAAATATAAACTTCAGTGATAAAAAACTGTGTAAAATAATCAAATTGGGGGTAACTTTCTGTTCAAACGATTTGGAAGTTGGAGTTAGGCAGGAAGGGCAGATGGGTTTTAAATGGATAGATGCAAGGTTATGCACATGGGAAGGAAAGATCTATTCCATGATTACTTAAATGGAAAAACTCTGGGTAAAAGTGACAAGAAATGGACTTGGGAATCTTAGTGTGCAGTAAACCCAATTGTAGCAGCCATTGTCAGGCAGCAGTTGCCAAGACAAGCAGGATTATTTGGTGTATTAAAAGGGGCTTGGATGCACATGATGAGAACATTATTCTCCCATTATACAAGTAAACGGGTTAGCCCAAACATGGAATTTGTTACAGTTTTGGGGCCCAGTGAAGGAAAGCTTGTAGAGCTTAAAACGGGTACAAGGGGGGCAAAAAAATAAAAAAAGGATGGGTGGACTACATCCCCCGAAAGATTTTAAAGATTAGGGTATTTAGTTTAGGAAAAAGCGGCTTTGGGGGTTACAAAAAAATTATTTAAAAATTTAATCAAAGGTAAATTTTTGGAGATCTAAAATGGAGATTTTCCCTAAAATGAGGACAACTGGCTTCTACCTCATGGGGGTTTTGCCTTTCTGATCAAACTTCAGGCTCGGCCAAAACTGGATCCCTCCCGTCTTTTTTCGGCCTTACAAAAACATAACTATTAATTGTTCTAAAGCCCCTTTCAGTAGGATAAAAGGTGTACTGAAACCCTTTTTTTGTTTTTTTTCACCCCAAAACAACCTGACTTTTTTATGTTCTGATCCCTTTGGGATCTAGGGGAATTAAAAACCCAAAAATATTTGATATTTTTAAAAAACCAAGCATGGTAATTTTTTTGCCGTTTTTTTTTTTCGTACATTTTTATTCTTATTTTAACAGTATTTGGAGATATGCTTTACAGCAGCTACATGTGCATAGAAGCCTGTGAACAGGAGTTGCCTCATGGACATTCTATGCATGCTCTGTGACCTGGGAGGAAGTCACTGTGTGGGAAGGAGAAGAAGGTGATTGTAGCAAAACCCCTATTGTGCCATAATTTCTTTTTTTTTAAATGGTGTAAACTTTCTTGTTTTGGGCCTGAAGAAATTGGAAAGGGGGTTTACGAACGAATGGTAGCCAAATTGAGGTTAGTGGCCAGAGTGAAATACGGGTTTTTTGGAAAAAAAATTTAAACAAAAACCTAAAAAAATATTTTTTCAAAAAATTTTTCTTTAAAAGGTTATTTTTTTTGGAAATAAAAAATAAAAAGTTGTTTGCAATCAGTTAAATTTTTGGATTGATTTAAAAGTTTGGTGGATTTAAAGCCAGAATTTTTTTTGCTTTTGATTAAAAGTTTTAAATGTTTAAAAAAAAATTTAAAAAAATTTAATTTTGCTGAAAATTTAAATTTTATCTCAAGAAAAATTAAAAAAATACTTGGGCAGTGAATGTGGGCAAAGCGTTATTTCCCCAATGCTTTTCCCAAAATTTCAAAGCAGTAATCAAAAAATTAAAGGGGATGTCTAAATTTTCAAAAAATTAAATGAAAGCCGTGTTTGTTCGCTATCAGATGTGCATTATTGCTTTTTGTGTTGTTATAATAGAGAGACCAATATATATTTATTGATTGTATCGCTAAAAAGGTCACAAGAAAACAGTTTTCTTAGGATATCAAAGTGCAGAAACAATGTACCCAGTATGTTTCAGATAAGGAATAATCTCCCAACAGCTTATTCTTTCTCTGGCTTCATCACAAGACACAAGCAGAGAGGAAAGCTAGGAGAAGCACATGCAAAGCAGAGAAATACTTGGAAGCCGGGAAACAACAAGGATGGTGAGCAAGGTTTCTGAACTATTCGGCTGTTTGGGCACGCTGTTAAAAAGGCTTCAACATTTTTTATCCAAACTGGCAGCACTGTGGTTATGCTTTATGCTTTGCCTGCATACATTATATAAAGCCATCAGTTATCCAGTTATTTTCTGTGTATTTTATCATATAAAAATAAATAAAAACAACTAAAAATTATGTAACCATTGCCAAAGTCAGCTTTCTAGAGTAAAAACTTAAATTTACAGAAGTTGCAGAGCTGTGCTAATTGCAACTGTTTAATACTTATATAATGTAATAGGCAATACTCCTGTCAGGTGATAATGGGTGGGTGTCCTGCATGCTTTGGAAGTGTGGGGCCCCCATGACTGCTATGCAGTTAAGTATGGATTGCCTTTGTCCGGAACGTTTAGCGTGGGGGGGGGGTTTCCCCATGTTCCAGGACAGGGTTTTGGTAGGTTCCTGGAGTCCTATTAAAAGCCTGGTACTCCAGGGGATCAAGGGGTGTAGTTGCTACCTGGAGTGTTGGAGGAGAAGGCTCTGGCCAATAGAGGTTTGAGGGAAACCTGTACAGTATGTTGGACTGTTTGTGTAATATGGTTGTGGTGCTTGGTGATATGCCTTGACAACTAATAGAGAGGGTCTCTCTTTATAGTAAGTGGCCAGATGGCTGAGGTTTGGTTTTGTATATTGATTCTGTAACCTGTGCCTGAATAAAACTGGTTAAAGCCTGTTGGACTAAACCGTGTGGACTGTGTGACGTACAGTATGTGCCATAACCATCTCACAAAGGACGGTGATCCGTGAGCTTATGACCACGGGACTGTCCAAGATGGCATCCAAGCGCTAAGTGGAGCATTACAATATATATATTGTATTAATCACGATGGTGAAAATTGAGGATTTACAATAGATTATTTCTCTCCCTATTGAATCTGAACTTTGGCTCTTTACTAAATGGAGTACCCTTCATGGCAGAAGCATCCCTGACTCACACTAATAGCAACTAAGGTTTACCTCCATGTACCCTATATGCATTTAATTCTGCATAGTGAATACTCATTAGGGGACCAGTAGAAGTTTTCAATTTATGGAAAAACATATAGCATGCTAAATCAGTTGCCATAGAAAAGCCACTTTTGTCCTCCACAAGTTAATAGAGACAGAAAAAGTGTATCATTTTATATGTATTTAAGTGTAAAACCTAATTTTTCAACACATAGACTGCATAAAAAACAGAAAGAAAACCGTCTAAAAAAAGATTAAATACAACACTATGTAGAACTTTAGCGGTACAGTTTGACAATCAGTCAGGGGTGTATTTATAGTTCGTGCTGCCTAGGACTATACCTGAATACGCACCATTAACCATTTAGCTACCACGCCCTTTTCATTATCATGCACAAGCCCTTCACTATATGCCCCACCCAACATACAAACATGTATCGGCTCAAGAAGATAGCTAATTGAAGGGTTGCTGTCACCCCAGCTTTACTAGATGTTGGGAGAACCTATTCAGCATACAGGATAGCTGGCAGATGCGCCACACTGTGCCTACACCTAAACATTAGACTTCATCCAATTTAATATGACACCTGCGCTTAAGGGATGCATGTCACCATTTTTTTTTTACACCTTTATTTATTAAAGCAAGACCTCGTTACCATATTTTTTTCTTCTTTGTCATTTTTTATTTCACCATTTGTGGTTTTCTTAGTTTGGTCGTATGTATATGATTATGGGCACGGCCATTATTGCATGATACTGCTTTGCAGCATTTGGAGAATGCTTTACAGCAGGCTTACATGTACATTGGAGCCTGTGAACTGGTTCAGACCCATTGATTATTTTAGGAAAGTTTTCTAGGTTAGTATTTTCTGTGGACTGGGATCAAATCTGTGTGCATGGAGAGGTAAGGGTGTGCTGTGGCATTATGTGTCTGGTGAGGCATGTGTTTCTCTCTTCACCATTGGGGTCTTATTTCTGTTTGACTCTGCTTGTGCTGATAATGAGAGGCATTTATGGCTGGCTAAAAGACTTTTGCTTTCTCAAGTCCTCGAGTGGGTCAAAAGCAAATTGATGTTTTGATACATCCAAAAAGTGGGTGATTTGGGTGTCTCAGCCCCTTGCCAATATTGCCTTGGTGATGTGCTGATTTTGAGAAGTACACTGAACATTGCTCCATTATTGAATAGGATGTGTAAGTCTTTTAGTAGGCATAGTGCGCAAAAGTGAAATCTGCGGTATTTCTGTATTGATATAAAATAAGATTGATGTGATTTTAAAAAAAAAGCAAATAAATATGTTCATTATACACACATTGTTAAACGTATGTAATTTTTGTTGACACATTGATGACAATTGTTGTTTACTACTGTTTACTATTGCTACTTCTTTGGTCTTCTGCCTCTTGGATTGGTACTTTGATAATATAACCCTTAAAAAGAAAACAGTGCAATATTTTATTTTTTTTCCTCATCCAAATTGTTTTTTCATCAACAACTACATGGTATATTCATTATAACATTACAGAATATGGCCATTAGCAATAATAAATAACCAATAATAATAAACTGTTAATAAATACGTGGGCAAAATAAGTATTTAGTCAGACAACCATTTAAAAATTACCACTTAAAAATATGGAGAGAGGCTGTAAGTGACATCATAGGTCGAAATAAAATTTGGGCGCCAAATGATAAAAACAAATCCAGAAATTCATTGTCTGATCCGGAAATAATTTTTTTTTCAAATTATTAGTGGGAAAATAAATTTTGGTCACCTAAAACAAGCATGTTTTCTGGATCTCACAGGACCTGTAAATCTGCTTTAAGAGGGCTCTCTGTCATCCTCTAATTTACCTGTAGTATGGCACTGTTTGAAAACTTGTTTTCAATATAATTGGACACCATGTCCCAACCTCAGTCACACTCCAAATCCACTTTGGTGAAGAGCAAAGAGCTGGTCTTGGACACCAGAAAAAAAACTGTAGCCTTGTACCAGGCTGGAAGACTGAATCTGCAATAGGCATGCGCTTAGTGTTAAGAAATCTCCAAACTGTGGGAGCATTAATTAAGAAATTGGAAGACTAATAGTTTCCACTAATAATCTTCTTGATCCGAGGATCCAGCCAAGATCTCACCACCATGGGCTCAAAATGATCACATGGTGTTGATTCAAAAATCCTAGAAACCACACGGGGGGGTTCTAGTGAAGTGGACCTGCAGAGAGCTGGGACCACCTAACAAAGGCTACCATCAGTAACACACAAAGCCGCCATGGACTCAGATCATGGACGTGACAGATGTGTCCCCCTGCTTAAGCCAAGTACTTGTCCGGGCCCATCTGAAGTTTGCTTAAAGTGCTTTGGTCCTGGAACTGAGTGTATTGGTGAGATTGTCATTTGGTCAGATAGTAACCAATGTTAGAACTGTTTGGTTTAGAAACAAAACTGTGTGGATTGAGAAGTGGAATGCATGAGTTGAATATCATAGAAACTACCTCCATACAATGCTGTGTTTGTATGGGGGAGGGTAAACATTATTCTTTGGGGCTGTTTGTCGCAAAGGGACCAGGAGATGATCTGTGTACTTGAGAAAGAATGAATGGGGACATGTATCATGAGATTTTGAGTGCAATACATTCTTCCATCAAAGGGCATTGAAGATGAAATTGGCTGTGTCTTTCAGCATGAATTGATCCCAAGCACTCCGCCAGGAAACGAAGGAGTGGTTCGTATGAAGAATTTCAAGGTACCTGGAGTGGCCTAGCTAGTCTCCAGTCTCAACACCATAGAAAACCTTTGGAGGGAGTTTGAAAGTCCGTGTTGCCCAGTGACAGCCCCAAAACATCACTGCTCTAGAGGAGATCTGTATGCGTTTTTTTGTGCAGAAAGGCTCAGCAATTAATGCTGTACATTGCTGCACCAAAATCGAAGCAAAAGTGCTTAATTTTACCGTGATCTTTTGCTCGGGAATCAAGTACCGCATTTTAATTGCTGAGCTTTCGGCGAAAAAAAAGAAAAATAAAAACATTTAAAAAACACGCATCAAAAACGAGCTATGTGATAAGCATTAGTCTTGTTATGCTTTATGGCCACCTGGCCATCTCCCCTATATAATCTTATTAGAACTTCCAATCTTTTCACCTCTCACTGTAAGGCATGGGGCCCAGTGTCTTACCTGAACTATTTCCCTCCCCTTCCCCCACTTTCATTTCTTAGAAACATCGGACAAAATGAAAGACTGATTTGTGGTTATGGGTGAGAAATGTCAGTCATAGATATTGCCATTAAAACACAACAGGCCACATTGCCACAAACAGACTATGTTCGCTTTCACACGGTGCGGTTTTGAGGCGCATCAAAAACGATTGTTTAATAACGACTGTTATGCTTTATGACTACCTGGCACCATAAAAGTGTTGCCCTAGGACTATCCGCATTTACATCACATGAGAGCCACCCAAATGGGATACTGGCACCTATTTAAACACACATCACAGCGACATGAGAGCCCGTTGGATAGTGTCACCTATTTACACTTGGACATGTGTGCCCCATATGTTAGTGACACCTATATACTTGATAACATGAGGCACCCATATGATAGTGAAACAATTCATAACATGACATGTGAGCACAATATGACATTGACACCTACATACACGACGGAGAGCCCCATATGACATTGACACCTTATACAAGTCATGAGAGCCCAATATGACATTGACACCTTTATACACGACATGGAGAGCACCATATGACACTGAAAATATATACACATTACTGACAGTCTGTCCATATGGTTACATATGTTTCTGACACCTCTGATGCTATTAAAATAAAACAAATCCATATATGCATTTGTTATTTAGCATCATCTGTTGCTATAAAATTGCCACAGACAGCTTCATTAATTCGTCTAACTCATTGGGGGTCCCAATGTTCCCATGCCTTCACCCATGCCACCAATCTTCTCATATCCTGTTTCCTGGCCCAGGGCACCGTTCCCAAACCCTTTTAGGCCAGCTGGCCACTCATGGGATCCCCTGCAAGCCTACCCCACATCACTTACCTGTCCTGGGATGCCTCGGGTCTTCTGCTCTTCGGAGCGCGGGTGCCTGCAGGGTGGAGGGGCAGCGTCACTCCGCTCTGTCTTACAGTAAGATTCTGATCTCAGTGGCGGGCGCGCGCTGCTTAAGGAGAGTGGGTGGGGCAACCTGCCTCTCCTTTCACTAGCAGCGCACCGCGCGGGTCTGACGCCACTGAAGTGACTGCAGCTTAAGCAGAGGTTGACGTTGCTGTCTGTAATAGCAACGGGACGTCGGAAGGGCGGAAGTGACATGTACCTAACGGCGATCCGTTTGTCCGCTGCGCTGCTGCTCTGCAATGTCAATCAAATGTAAGAGTATTAATATTGGTACACGATATGGGTCAAAAGCCCGCCCTCCCCCACCACCGCTCCCCCACCCCGCTCCCCTCCCTTGTCTCGTAAGACGCCCCCCACCACCCCACGTGTTACACTCTTAGGAGGGGGGGGGTACTTGATGTGAGAGGGAATAATAAACAAAAAAATGATTGCCCTGCAGCCCCCTAGGAGGTGCCGCGCTAGGCACCCACCCACGGGTGCCTAGTGGTAAATACGGCCCTGCCATCAGTACAAATTTGACAATTGGCACTATATTTTTTAGATGACGAAAAGTTATGATAATATTTTATGCAGTTAATGCTAAATACAATCACAATTCAAAGCCTTGTTCATAGTTTTGGCATGGCCACGATGAGTTAATATGGTGGTAATGTTTGCAATATTCATCCAAGCTGCCCCCACCTTGTACAATGAGTCTGCCACTGAATGCTGTCAGAACAGATTTCTATATCAGCTGTAAGATCAAAGACTTCATAATGTATTAAGGACGATTATTATGGACATTAATTATGGGAGTATGTTCACAATAAAATGCCTTCCATGTAGAAAATGATTGAACTGTAATTAGGGCTACACAGGGTTTGATACCTTTTTACCATCTCATTCATTAATTTTTTTTAAAAAAGATTACAAATACACTCTTGACTCATTAGTCAATTACTGTAGTCAAAGTAGTTATAGATGAGGAGCCTGTTAACATATTTGAATCATAGGGTCCATTATTCTTTCAATGTTTAATGGGTCAGGAAAACACAATTTAAGGAAGATTTAGGATTCCGGAAGACTAGACTAGGAAGATGCATACAGACAAACATTGAAGGAGTTGTGTCATAAAGACAATCCATGTCCATTTATTCTGTAAATGTCATAGAGACCACTTTGAGCCAGATCAGGAGCTCTTAAGAGAGAAAAGCACCTATTCTGGTGGCTCTTGACCACATAAATGTGTATTTTACCGTATATGGTTGGCCACACATTTAAATGACTGCATACAAATGCATTACAGGGGTCCCTCAACACACAATATTAATTGGCTGTGGCATAACCATTGTATGTTGAAACTGTAACTGTATGGAAAACTGGTAATTGTAACCCAAAACATCCCCCAACATAATTGAAAATGAAGATGAAAGAAAATGAAGCAGGTAACAAGTATAGATAAACCAAGTCTTGATACATAACATCAGAAAGATCAGTTTGAAGCTGGAAATAACTTTCTAAGTTAGGGATAGGCTTCTTTGGATCATGGAGTTTCTACACAATGTAGCAGGAAAAAAGGGCCACCCTCACTTGGTGTACAAGGAAGCCACTCATCCTGACACATGTAGAGAGCAGTACAGGACATGCAGTACCGCACTCTACTGTAGAGATGCTCTACTAGACCGCCAATCCCTGCATGCTCTTCACTAATACAGATGTTTTACATTAAAATGTTTATGATAATTGGTTAGAACGTCCATCAATCACATGAGCTGCAGATCAGCAGTGCCTGTGACATTTTATGGAGAGTGTGGTTTCAAGATACAGTGTCCCAGGAAAGACCATGTTAAAAATATAGTATACTAAGGTCATTGTAACTTGAGGGCCCACTGTACTACCTTTCTTAGCTGGTTGCCAGGACTTACAGGAACCTTCATTGGAAAAGTACTTGCGTTATAAGAGAGAAGTTGTTATCATTAGATTAACCCTCTCCTTTTATAGCCACTGTCCAAGTAAGAAAACTTACAGATGTGTATTACATCTACTTTCTCCTTTAGTCAACATATCCTGAAATGTGTGATGTGAGATAAGCAGGTTTGAAATAAAACATGATACTCTGTTGGGAGATGTGTATCCTATGCATTATGGCCTTATGTATAAAAACTCTCTAGGTGTAAGAATTTCTTTGTTGCTCATAGCAACCAATCAGAACTCAGAACAAAGACAGTCTTACTAAATAGTTTTCATACATAAGGCCCTATTTGTCTATATATGGTCACCCTATGGTTGGTGTGTGAATTGCAGCCTAGTTTCCAGAAAGTTTACATTAGACACGACCAGGACACTGACAAGAGCTGATCTGGCCGTGTTTGCGTGTTTTCACTTCTTATCTGATGACAGGAAACATGAAGGAGCTTGCAAGGGGCTGGGGAGAAAGTGCAGTGTATGAGACTGTCTGCTGTATAGAGAATCCACTGTTGTAATGTTATTATTTGAGTAAACTTTAGAGATGCTCCCTGCTTCCTCGCTCTCTGCTCACCCCCCTCCCTCTAACCCCTGCAGACGTTCATGACTCAGCATGCTTTGTTTATATTCTCTTGCCAGCAGATAATATGTAAGGCACTCACTTTGTGACAAAACCCCTTTAAAGAGGTGTCTTCACAATACTGTTTCACAGAGCTTGCTGTTCATAGGCAGCTTCAGGCTCTCACTTCCTGGTTAGGCTGTGGGTGGGTCTATAGCAGTGACTGTCATATCGGCTCTGCTATTCCCAGCTGATCATGTTACAGTGACATGAGTGCAATAGGTTTATAATATGTAGTGCACAAGGCTACAGAGCTCTAAAGAATTAAAAGTTTGTCAATAACATAGATAAACAAGCTTCTGTTTTACTGGTAACACTCAGCAGGCATTTATGACACCATGGTTGGACAAGGCTGCTGGAGCAATGAAAGCAGAGAGGTGGTCGGTAAACTAGAGAAACTTGTGTACACAAGAAATAGATACAATCTCTTCCATCACCTAAACAAATCAAAAGCAATGTATTTGGTAATAGCCTTTATTGACTTTTCCCTACATATTTAGGGTTAATTATTGTGGTGAGAAAACCATTTTAACTAAATGTATTGAAAGGTAAGGGCTCTTAGGGAAGTTTGGATTAAAAGAGGTGGTCCTCTGTTCAGGATGGTCATCTCTTGGCCAGAAAAGTGAGCGATTAGAAAGAATGTCTCTCCCTTTGGAGGACTTGTCCTGTCCTGCATTACCCTGACAACCCATTAATTTGAAGGGGCACTGTGTACAGTAATGCCTCACTTCTAGAAATGAGTGAGCAGTAAAAAGTTGTAGTTCGATTAGAACCTCAAACTTTTGTGTGTTCGGTTCAAGGTTCTATTCGAAATAGGACTCAAACTCGAACCCCATTAAAGTCATTGGGAGAAGATGTTCTGGTTAATTTTTATACCTATACAGGTGAGGAGAAGCTGGAATCACCATCCATAACAATAAACTGGATATGTGGAACAACTCAGTGAAGAAAATTGGGCTCTAAGAGTCACAGAATAAATGTCACAAGCTAAAATAATTAATTCCTTTCAATGGCTAACTGAAAAGATGAGGACAGCTTGCAAGCAGGGGTGTAGCTATAGGAAGTGCAGCGGTAGCAGCTGCTATGGGGCCCTGCATCCTGAGATGCCCCTTCTACAAATCTTTGACAAATAGGAGATTTGTAGATGGTGTGTTATACAATTACTGAACCCCCAGAACTGCAAAAACGTAACTTTTTGGTACTGAGTATGATTTACCAAATCCAAGCACTCTGTATAATATATCCATGTATATGAGAGTTAGATATTATGTGAGCCTACAAATGTCGCCAACTAACAACTTCTGGGTGTGGGAAAGATGCAGCCAGCAATACCAAACTCCCTAACTATTGATGTCTATGGAGAGGAAAATGTTATCTAACTAAGAGCAGTCTGTACAGTACAGAGAGTGAGCTGAAAATGGAGTTCCCAAGGCAATACAGTGAAATATATAACATGGTCATGTGATTTTAGCAGCAAATGAGAGCCCTACACCTCAGTGATGACGTTCTTGACACTTCTTTGTGCTCTACACTAATTGGATGACCACCAAAAGTGCGGAAAGGTGATTGGATGACCGCCAAAAGTGCAGAAAGCCGCTGAAAATGAAACTGAAAATGGTGTGTTGAACTAGAACTAGAACTTTACTCGAACGAATAGTAAAATGTTCGGTTCGGTTCAAGTTCTAAAAATTCGCGAAGCTCTACTAGAACTTAACTTTTCTAGAACGGTTTGATCAACACTAGTTACTTCTTTAACAGCAACAACTCAAAACATTGATCCGTAGGCACTTGACATGTAGTGATATACCAGGGATAGTCATACTATATGTACAGCCTGTCCAGCATAAGTTCCAGTTAAAAATAGGACCTACTAGGACCCTAAAAGCAGCTTCCTCCGGTCTATTAGACTTCATATTAGGCATTGAACTAATGACAATGGTTTACAATAACTAGTGAATCGATAGAGAAATAGGGGGTGTCCATGCTGAATTACTGGAGAACAAGGGGCCACATGTATGAAAACTGTCTAGTTCTTAATTTTGTTACCCATAGCAACCAGAGAGCCCCTCTCATTTTTTCCCGAGCACAATTTGAAATGAGAGGGGAACTCTGATTGGTTGCTATGGGCAAAAAAGAGAGTTTTAGACCTAGACAGTTTTCATACATGTGGCCCAAGGTGTCCATATACTGTTCTCGGGCAGTAGCCCACTTGTGTGTATCCTTCTATGAACATTGACAACATCTTTGAATACAAAAGTATGTAAATATACAAAGCATAGATTTGGATGCATTTAGATACTGTAAATGAAGTCTAGTTCCTCTACAGATCTGAATGAGCTATACTTTATTACTTTTCTATAGAGATTTACCTACACAAACACAACAAATCCCGTCTAAGCCCAATCCACTGATAGCAATACCTTAGGTGCCAGAAATTTAGTGAATAATATATTTCTAATAATGTAATTTCTTTCCATGCAGCCATACAGGGTTGTGCCATTTACAGTATGCACTTTCATGAATCAAGTCATTCACAGAACATCACACACACACTCCAGGGAGTATAGAGGCCCAGATTTAGTCAGTGATGACAGTGTTATCATACATCTCTCTGTATTCGTTAAATCTGTGTGTTATTTATAACCACCAACCCTGCACTTCAGGATACTAATGCACAATTCATGGAGGTTAGACTGAGCTGTCAAGCTCTTAAAGGAGCAGCTATATTTTACGTCACCTCTTACTGAGATACATCCTAAAGGGAGAACTGCATTTATAGATGTTAAAGAGATGTAGCAGAGTTGGATTAGTCAGGTGTCACAGAGCTCAGCTTTGTTGTTTTGTACCAGTGAAATCAAAAGTACATGACTCAGAAAATAATCCTAGCATATATATGATAATATACTGAGCTCCATGACAAATGTAGCTTAGCTACATCTGTAACCCTAGATTCCTAAACAGCAACTCTCTACCATTTATAAAACGCACTTATTCTGTAAAACCTGCGTTTTTCCTGACTCATCGCCTGTGTATCAATAGGTCACTTACTGGAATCTGATTTTTTATTTGACATTGAGTATACAGAGAAGCAATAGTTTCATCTGAGAATGTAGCAGCAGAATATATTCATAGAATCTTATACTGGCAAGTATGCTTGTAAATCCATCCATGAAATTCAGGCTGATGGTTATGGTGATGACAGACTGTCAGGGATCCCGAGTGACCTTGCTCTGTTCTTCCACATGTAAAACATGCAATCCTAAAAGAACGATTATACTGTTTAGGTAACTCCTTAATGCATTTTTTCAACCCTTTTAGATCCTCATTATTTAATGCATATCACTAAAAATAACATACGTTTTTCCATTGCTGCATTCAAATCCACTCCAGTGGATGAATGGATAGATAGATAGACAGAATAGATAGAATATGTATTTATATATGTATATATAATATATATATATATATATATATATATATAATATATATTATATATATATATATATATATATATATAGTATCTCAAAAAAGTGAGTACACCCCTCACATTTTTGAATTTTTTATATCTTTTCATGGAACAACACTGAAGATATGACACTTTGATACAATGTAAATTAATCAGTGTACAGCTTGTTTAACAGTATAAATTTAGTGTGTCCTTCGATGTCTAAACCACTGGCAACAAAAGTGAGTACAGCCCTAAGTGAAAATGGACAAATTGTGCGCAATTTGCTGTTTTACCTCCACGGTGTCATGTGACTTGTTAGTATTACAAGGTTTCAGGAATGAGTGGGAAGCAGGTGTCTTAAATTTGGTTTATCGCTATCATACTGGTCACTGGAAGTTCAACACAGCACCTCATGACAAAGAACTGTCTGAGGTTCTGAATAAAGAATTGTTGCTCTACATAAAGTGGTCCTTGTCTATATTATGATTGCAAAGACCCTGAAACTTAGCTGCAGCACGGTTGTCAATCCCATACATAGGTTTAAGACTGGTTCCTCTAAGAACAGGCCTCGTCATGATAGACTGAAGAAGTTGAGTGAACAGGCTCAGTATCATATCCAGAGATTGCCTTTGTAATACAGATGTATGAGTGCTGCCAACATTGCTGCAGAGGTTACAAGGGTGAGGAGTCAGCCTGTCAGTGCTCAGACCATTGGTCTGCATTGGTCTGCATTGTTGTCATCCTAGAAGCAAGCCTCTTAAAATGATGATGCACACGAAAGCCTGCAAACAGTTTGCCAAGGACAAGTAGACTAAGGACATGGATTACTATAACCAAAATAAATTTATTTGGTTCAGATGGTGTCAAGCGTGTGTAGTGGTAACCACATGAGGAGTACAAAGACAAGTGTGCCTTGCCTACACTCGAGCATAGTGGTGGGAGTGTCGTAGTTTGGAACTACATGAGTGCTGCCAACTGTGGGGAGCTACAATTCATTGAAGGAACCATGAATGCCAACATGTGCTGTGACATATTGAAGCAGAGCATGATCCCCTCCCTTCGGAACCTGAGCCAACATGATAACAACCCCAAACACATGATAACAACCCCAAACACACCTCCAAGGCAACCAATTAGGGTAAAGGTGCTGGACTGGCCAAGCATGTCTAACAGACCTAACCTCTATTTAGCTTCTCCACCTAAAATGGAAGGTGGAGGAGTGCAAAGTCTCTAATGTCCACCAGCTCCTTGATGTCATCATGGAGGAGAGAAAGAGGATTCCAGTGGCTACAACCTGTGAAGCTCTAGTTAAGGCAATGGTAGAAAATAATAGTGGACACACAAAATATTCACACTTTGGGCACAATTTGTCCATTTTCACTTAGGGATGTACTGACTTTTATTGCCAGCACTTTAGACATTGATGGATGTGTGTTGAGTTATTTTGCATGCACATCAAATTTATACTGTTATACACTGACTACTTTACATTGTATAAAAGTGTAAAATCTTCAGTGTTGTCTCATGAAATGATAAAACAAACTGTGTTCACAGCTGGGATGGTGTTCTTAGGCTTCCAAGCTTCTCTCTTTTTCCTCCAATTGGTCTTTATGGCCAAACAGTTAAATTTTAGTTTCGTCAGACCACAGGACATGTCTCCAAAAATGTAGGTCTTGTTCCTGTGTGCCGATAAACTACAACTTTTGTGTAATTTGAAGCATTTAAATGGGTATACCAGTGTTTGGATGAAAACCTTGAAAGGGGACTGTAGGGTCATTACACACAAAGCAACAGTATAACACTTATCCTATATTTCAAACATGTATCATTGACATATTTTGTCAAACTATTGCCCCCTAGGTGATCCTCCTCAGAACTAGTTTGACCATGGCTCCAGCAGCAGCTCATGTGCGTAGCAGACTACAGTTCCCGTTGTGCATTGTTGACATCTATTCCAGGCTGTTCAACTCCCCTGTATTCCTCTGGCTGCTGAAGAGCACCTCTTGTATACTTCATATTGTTCTCCTCCTCTGCTGAGTCTCGCATATAAGTTCCTAGTTACAACCTCTACTGCTTCATTGACACATAGCCCACCTTCCTAGTGCTAAAACTGAGCATGCCTGACCAGAAAGCTGAAACTGAACCACAGGTCGTATTTCCTGGTAACAAGCTGTAAACATTACATCTTGAGCCAGTAATTGGTCAGTGATTATGTGGAAAGCTATAGAAAATATTTAATTGCTATATAGTGAAGAGTCTCCAGCCACAGTGGGCAATAAGCCCCCATACACATCAAGTTTTCAGCATACTTCAGTGGCTTCTGTCAAGAAAAAATTGAAAAAGTTATCCCGACGTACATTGTGTTAGGGCTGAGGTAGAGCCATGGCGCTATATACGGCAATGTGGTTGTGTTTGAACTTTGTTTGCGCTATTTCTCAAATCTATACTTTTTATGTACTGGACACAAAAGCGTGGTAAACCATAATTTTGTGTGTAGTACCTAAAGCATAAATATTTGGAGAATAGAGCAAACATAGTCCAAAAGAAACTATATTTGTCTCATGGATTCCTACAGCAGAATTAACCTATAGATGCCAAAATGCAATGTGAATGGGGCCTTACCATGTAGGGAAAGGTAAATGAAGACTGTTATCAAATACGTTGCTTTGTTAATTTTATTTGATTAGGAGATAAAGAATACACAAGTTATCTGATTACTGACCACCTCTCCCCTACTCTCTCTCATCTGACTTTATCTCTCATCACTCCAATCTGCTGTCAGTCAGTCTGTCTGCCCATGGTGAGTCACTCATTGTTTACTTAACTAAATGAGAAACATTCACTCTTTAGAGCTCTGTAGTCTTACAAATCTCCTGCAGTCATGTCAGTGTAACAGGAGTAGCTAGGAACAGGAGAGCTATAAATGTGTCAGTCATTGCTATAGACCACCCACTGACTGAACAGGATGTTTGAGTCTAAATCCTGCATGCTGAGAAAACCCCTTTAACTCTTCACTGTTTTGATCACTTTCTTTTACTGAGAAACAAGGGAGATATTAATTTTTGTGTATGATTAGTAAGGTATACGGACTTAGGCCTTGTCCCCACGACACTGGTTTGGGGCCGTTTTCTCAGATGGTTTGCGGTTTTGCAAACTGTCTGAAAAACTAGGCACAAACTATTACATGGGGCTCTATGGAAAACCCGTGCAACAGTCCCCACTGAATGGGTTTTCAGCCCAGCGATTTTTCAGACCACCCGAAAAACAGTACATGTTCATTCTTCTGTCCGGTTTTCAGACAGAATATGAACTAATGAATGTGAAGGGGGAGGGCTTTTCTCCGCTCATCGTGGAGAAAAGTTTTCCCCCCCGCGGCCGTGGGACGTGTGCACTGTGCCGTGTAAATGGGCCCTTATGGTTTTGCATATGAAGACATACTGTATGCTACATATTTTGGAACTACAAGGGACTTTTCACTAGAGCACTACAGTCTGCGTTTTTCTATAAATATAAGAACCAGAAATGATTGTAATGAACGAATTAACGCTAATAACTATAAAGAATTTATATGGTATCACATGCTATAACAGAGGACCTAAAAAGCACGTAGTCACTGAAATTACTAAAGACCCATAGTACAAATAAAACCACCAGATCTATGATCAGCAGCTTGTTGGTATTTTCTAAGTACTTTTCTACACTTGAAAATAATAAAAACAAACTGGAAAACATAATCCAAAACAAAAGCGTCCTAAACATATTTTATATACAGTACATGCTATAATCTACATTTTCTGTCTATACAAGTACTGATAGTCCAAAGAGAAGAATGCCTTGGGTTATATTAATATGCTAAGGTAATTTATGAGCTGCTAGATACCCCTCTATGGCAAAACCACACATTTTACTAGGATCTCACAAAAACAAAGCTAAAGCTACAATCATTTACTGGTGGTTTTACCATAGTGTGGTGATGGTTCATCTGACGGTCCAGCATTTCTGATTCATATCATATTACCAAAAGTTCTAACCCTACAATTTTCTCATTATCCGATGAAAAAACACAGCACTACAATGGAAGATTATATTCTGTTAGCAAATTTCCGCCTTAAAACTGCAGTAGGCCATGGCTAATGAGTACCAAAGTGTAACCTGATTCACACAAGTTTTAGCAGGAAGAAAGCCAATTAAACCTAATACTAAAACCTCCATTAGTTTAAAGTCATTCTGTTCTACTTCTGCAGAATACTGTGTGGTAATGGGTAGAAGTTACAGGTTGAACTAAAATAATAAATAGATATAGGGCAAATGCAAAGTAACACGTACAAAATACATGATACAAAGTACATGTCACTAATTTAGAACAGGATATGATATCATAATATACTTTAAAACAGAAAAAAAGAATTGTTTTATGGCATCCATGTTCAATTCCTCCTAACTGTAAGCATTTGATAATGCAATAGCTCTACATGTATATATGGAGGGAAGTAACAGAAGAAATGGGATGCGGGAAGATTTCGAAATACCTTTTTTTCTTTCTAAAGATTGATAAATAGGGAAGGGGAGATACAAGACGGCGCACTGTAGCGCAATTAAAAAAAAATTCACAGTACAATTTCTAGTGTCAATGTACTAACCTTTGGGGGTTGTGTTAATTAAGGCAAAATACTCCCTATGGTTTCAAACAAGTTGGAAGTCCACTGCAGTAGGTTCCGTGGATGTCTTCTCCGAGCCAGGAGATAGTCACTGAAAATGCACAGTAGATTGAGGTCTATTCACAGATAGCCTTTCTGGGTTTCCAAGAACTGAGGACAGCGCTGGACTTCTTGTATTAGGAAAATATGTTCCATGGAATTTGATGAAGTGCAAGAATGGCGCAAAATGCGTCTTCCTGCATATCTTCATAAAACAACTTTTAAGTGTTTTACTTCTACAAGAAGTCCAGCGCTGTCCTCTGTTTGTCAAAACGTAGAAAGGCCATCGGTGAATAGACCTGAATCTGCTGTATATTTTTTACTTTTTAAACATATGCTCTCACAAGTTAATACTTATTATCTAGGGAAGAGTAATGGATAGTCTAAAAGTCATTCATCCATGCTCAAAATAGCTATATGTTTTTAACTCTTCAAATACTATACTGACAATAGCTATAGTCCACAAATATTCCTAGTCCCTTAACCCACATGTACCTTCATGAGAAACAGAAACTCCTCCCTTTTTGAATGCTATGATTTTACATCTCTGGACATAATAAAAACCATAAAACCATAAAAATCCCCCCCAAAAAACCCATAAAATCCAAAGAGTGTATATGTTCTTTTTTCTTATAAGGCAACATATTATCACACAGATTATTGTTTTTTCACAATATAAAGAATAAACATCCAACCTGTTTACACAGTTTTCACTGCAGTATATATTTAAGAGCAGCAATAGAAGGAGCTTCAGCTCTAGGTGACATTCTCATAAATGTTCTCCTTTACCTATATCATGTCTGCTCTGGAGATTTATGGACTTTTTTATTGCATTAACTGTATATGGTGACTCATTATCTATCTACACACAACACAGATGTAGTATAGGTTAGCTCAGCATTTTCCTGCTGACAGACACATACAGTATCCAGTACTGCAATGCATCAAGAACTGTGGAATGCGGAAAAGTGTTCATTCCTTTTTTTCATTACTACCAGCAAACCTGGAAAGTAAGAATCTTTATTGTAGATTAATCTGCATACTGATTTTCTTAAATAATCCAGGACTAATGGGGGATGTGAATTCTCTATAGCTGCCCTGAGATCATATAAGTAGTTTAAAAGTTGCTGTGTACAGCATTATGGTGAATGCTCAAAAATAAGCCTTCGTATAGGGGAACATCCATTCACCAGTTTTCAGTTGAATGTTGTGACTGCTGTAAATTTAGATTTATCAATTGGATTTTCTCATTCAGGCTCATGCATACTGGCGTGGGGCTTGTATGGTAAAGCATGGAGCCCGTATAGCAGTGCAGGAAGCCTGTATGGCAAAGCATGGAAGCTGTATGGCAGAGCATGGAAGCTATATAGCAGAGCATGAAAAATTGCAGAGCATGGAGCTTAAGGGCGACATGTAAGTACATAGCTTCGGAAGAAGTCTGGCGTCTTTCCAGTCCGAAAACTGGCGCAGCCCTATTCACTAGATTTTTAATTGGCCGCACTCCAGTATTAGGTGCATTACAAAGCACCCGCGGCACTTTGTAATACGCCTGAGATGGGGGGCGAGTTGGAGGTGTGTCGCACTACAACCATACAAAGCTACACATTTACAACTTTAGTATGGCAAATCCAGGCGCATTACTGCTAAAACAGGTAGACCACTTTAAAAGTGTTTTACCTGAGCCAGAATTGTCACTAAACAGTCAGAAAGCACTAAATCTATGACCTGCAGTAGAACAGGTTCATAGATTCAGGCGCATTCTACGCTACAAATGCACAAAAAAAAATGGCGCCAAAAATCATGCATATCGCCCTAAATGTCAGACCAGGGGCCCTGTATGGCAGTGCCTGAAGCCTGTATGATAGTGTGTGGAACCTGTATTGGAGAGCATGGAGCCTACATGGCAGTGCATGGGGCCTGTGTGGTAGATCATGGAGGCTGTATGGCAGAGCATATGTCTTGTATGGCAGTGCATGGAGCACCACATGAAGCCTGTAATACAGAGCATGAAACCTGTATTGCAGTGCATGAGGTCTGTATGGCGGAGACATAGAGCTGTATGGACAGTGATGGAGGCCTGCATGGAGATAGAGCTGTATGCAGTGCATGAGCTGTATGGTAGTGCATGAAGTCTGTATGGCAGAGTATGGAGCTTTTATGGTAGTGCATGAAGCCTGTATGCAGAGCATGGAGCCTTTATGGCAGATCATGTATCATGCATGGCAGTGACTGAGGCCTGTTCGGCGGAGCATAGAGCCTGTATGGCAGTGCATGAAGCCTGTATCGCAGAACATGAAACCTGAATGGCAGAGCATGGAGATTGAATGGTAGTGTATGAAGCCTGTATGCAGAGCATGGAGCCTGTATGGCATTGCGTGAAGTTTGCATTGCAGAAAATGGAGCCTGCATGGCAATGCATGAGACCTGTATGGAAGAACATGGAGCCTGTATGGCAGAGCATATGGCTTTTATGACCGAGCATGGAGCCTGCATGGTAGGGAGTGTATAGCAGTGCATGGAGTGTGAATTGCAGAGCTCTGTGGCCTCAATACACTGCTATACAAGCAGAACCCTCCAATTTGCAAAGTGGAGTTCTTACATGTCACAATTCTTTCACAATACAGTTTAGAGGTTTGAGTTCAATAATTAACTACACACCTATAACCGCCTTATATATCCATGATCAAAAATCAGATGGCTAAGATACAATACTCGGCACTACTCTGCAATGGGTAGCATATAATCAGAAATACATTGATGCTTTCCCCCAGAAACAGCACCACATCTCTTCATAGGTTGTGTCTGATACCACATCTGAGCTTGATCAAAACAAATGCGACTGAGCTTCAGTGACAACATATGGTCAACCATTACACTATATTTGAATTAAAGCTGCTATATTTCTTCAAGGCCCTTTCATATCACTCTTCAGGGGTACGTGGCTGGTATTCATCTGGATAAGTTATAGAATGTATCCCAATAGATGCTGCAACAAGGCTAAAGGGGTCTCAAGGACAAACATGGCTCTACCGTGGCCCCACTACATTATATCTCACAATACTTTTTTCATGGTTTCCCAGTGGACACCGGTGACACAGCACTAAAACATTATGTGAACGAGCCCTAACACCAATGTTCAGGATATAGTACTCAGTTTAATCATTTGATGGTACAATATAAAGCAATTACTAAAAAATCCTATGTTCTCTCTGGTGATTTAGACAGTAGTATAGTTTACAGTTATTCTTTATTCTTTATTTGTAGTTTACAATTTGCTCTTCATGCAAGTACCTTCAGGTAAGTAGTCAACCTGGACAAGAAGAGCTGCAGTGCTAAGCATGGGGAAGTAAAAAGCAGTAGCTGGAGCCTCTGTTAAAGAGATTGGTGTCTCCTCAGTCTTCTGTTTATATCCGGCTGTTGCAGTCAATGACTATAGCTTTGCCCTAAGTACTAAAACTTATAACCACATCCAGAAATTAAATGTAGACATAGATAGTAAATAAGTATTACTCAAAGATACAGAGTTACAAATAGTCTTTAAAGGGGTGCACAATGCACATTGACGATATATCGATGCCATTGCCACTGCACCCAGTTGAACACGTCCCGTTCATTGTTCACAGGCTTCAATAGTGTCTTTCTGGATGTACTGTGTGTAACCACTGAGGCTTGTGGCTGCATAATCACATGGCTGCTGATTATAACATCATTGGTAGACACACCAGGACTGGCGACAGCGATGGTATGGTGTTTAGATGGAAGGTTTTTTTCCCTATTTTAGAACCTTCTTAACCATCTGACAAGCTTTTTTCTAAAAAATGTAATACCATTTAAACTACTCCTGTACAATCCATTTGGGCCACATGTGGACCTCCTATCAAATTTCACATGCTTGAGGCCATTAACTCACCATATGTCCTTATGTGGCTGGGGTTTGGAGTCTCAAAGCCGCCTATATCAAAGCTGACTATTCTTCTATTCTGAGCTTTATTACTTGTACCCTGTTGGCGTCCAGGACTCATCCCCAGCAGCTCTAACGACATGTGTATCATGCTGATAAGCCAATGCCTAGCTTCATTGCATGTGAGTACTGAAGTAAAGTGTACTGTCCTTGGCTTTGGTGGAGCAATGTGAATTTACCTGAAGACACTGGAGATGATTTCCAGACTCATCTCCGCCAAGGTACATGATACTAAACTTGAGAACAGACGATCAACAGAAATTGATATAGGTTTGCTTTGAGACGCTAAACCCCTGCTACATTGAGATATGTTGGTGGTTTAGCAGCTCCAGCCCTAGGTTCCTTTAAACTCTTTATACGTCTACTGGCTGCAGGTTGCTAAAGTATCACCGACACAATAGCCAACTTTAATATGAGGGAACACCGATAAGCAGATGCTACCTGTTTGTTTTTATCAGTGTCAGATTATTTCTCTGAAAATCTTTTAATATTTGTCTCTAAAGATTTATCCTGCAAAGTGTATATGATATATATGAGTTATTTCTATGCAGTAGAAAGTGCAGAGCAATACAGCCTAACTCTCCAAAGCCCCTTTTGTATTTTTACACCTAATCTAACTAGCTTTGTCGTACTGGCTCGATTTCTGAAATAATTCTTGTTTCACTTATGTTATAAGCCTTTTGGGATAGGGACTACTTCATCTCATAGTTGGTTACTAGCACAAAACGTTGCATTAATGCTGAGCACAGCATCAAAGAATGGCTTGGAGCGGCACCATAGCTATTACAGGTACTAATAAGCCGATCATTGATCAGTCCATTTTCAGTGAGCTAAGCAAAGTGGAAAATAAACAGCTTCATGAATCCAGCAAAAGGCAATGAAAGCTGAACATCTAAACTGTAAGAATAAATTACAATGTACTTCGGTTAATAAGGGTCATGCTGCTTCTTTGCATTTATAAAGATCACTATTTAAAGGGAGATAGTACAGGCAAAGTAAGGCGGCATAGACGCTTCATTTTACTATTATTTCTGATGATACTTAATTATCAAAATACAATAAAAGTATTATAAAATCTAAAAAATAATGTAGACCTCCATCAGCAGATGCACAAAATATTTTTGGAAACATGATCATCTTTATTTTCAACTTAACTCTTATTAGATGGTCCCTCCAGGAGGACTAGAAAAATATTGTGAGGAAATCTTTTTCCTTGTGTTGCTTACAGAGCTAATCAACAGACTAAGATTAATTGAAGGCTATATCTTCAGAAGTCTCTATCATAAATTCCTGTGGACAAATAAAGCTTCATTTAATGTTATTATTTCCATCAAAATTGTGGAACCCAGACAGACCCAAAAATAAGTCAAAGGGTTCTATCTTCTGATACATCCTATAGAGTAGGGGTGTCAAACTCAAATACACAGTGGGCTAAAATTAAAAACTTGTTGTAAGTCATGGGCCACCCTTGATATTTATTGAAAAAATTTCTACAATTGATGAAGTTTTTCTTTCTCATCAGATATAATGATGAACTTTTCACAAGGAAACAAACTTAACTTTTGCACTACCTTATGTCCTGATACGCTGTTAGGGCCAGGAAAAAAGTCTGGTATCCACTTTATTTGTATTGACCATATGTACTGACCACTTTATTTGTACTGTGTCCTGTGGTCTTCACAATGCTTATTATTTGCTGCACGGTGTGGCAACTCCTTTTGGAGTACCCTGCTGCCAGCAGAGATGCTGGGGCCAAGAAGGAACTAAAGGTTTAAGTTTTGAGGTTCGTAAGTCTCATTTTAACCCGTGAGCTCCTATTATTAGTCATCCTGCTGTCTTGAGTTGTTTCTACTTCTAAATGGGGCTGAGTGAGAGCATGTAATAGCAGCTCCCGGCTTCTTTCTCTTCTTCTTTGTACCCTTCCTGGCCATTATTTGTGGGCCAAATATGCTTACACTGCGGGCTACTAAGAGTTTTCTTGTGTTACTTATAAACAAAGGCCAAAACACAAGTGTGACCAATGCCTTAACTGTTGTACCTCAAAACTGGGAGTAAAGATAAAGCAAATCTGTAAGTAGACTTATTACAATAGTGTGCAACCCCATCTACTCCACACAGCAAAATGTGTTTAAGATGATCCCACAAAACAGCAATGAAAATGAGTATTCTCAAAGAAAAGGATCAATCTCTATTGGATGGAATCCATCTGAAAATCAACCGGGATGATTTTCTCAAAGAGGTGGTGATGCTGGGAGATTTTACTGTAAGTGATCTTGCAAGTGAAAGTGGCCTCATAATTTAATCTTTTCACCGTACAAGGATCTTTTCTAGGGGCATAATTAGAGAAGCCTGGGCCCCATAGCAAACTTTTGGATAGTTCCCTTCCCACTGACCATGAACATTTACCAGTGCCTGTTAATAACAATCATGCAGTTACTAGGTAATACAAGGAGCAAATACCTCACCATACATATCACCATCATACTGCTACCAAACAAGTCCCACTATACCAAGACCAATATTACTAAACATTACCAATAACCCTACTACATAAGGAACTGATTATACTGCCAAAACACGACCACAAATTACCACCACATAGTGATTGAATAATACTCCTATATTATTAATGAATAAAGATCGGCATACAACAACCAATATTATCGCCATATAGTGACCATATAGTGATATATACTAGTGTACACAGGCTCAGCAGACTGTATATTACCCCTTTCAGTGACCATAAAGTGGTAGATACTAGTGCACACAGGCTTTGCAGATTGTATGTTACCGTCATACAGTGACCATATACTGGTAGAAACCAGTGCACACAGGCTCTGCAGACATAAGAGTGATTACAGTGCAGTTACATCATGTGACTCAGAGGTGACATTTCTCTGACAAGTCGTTGATTTTCACTTTTGTTTTCTCACCAGTCCAGAACACCATGATGACTTCTTCCGGGCACCTCCCTCACTGTCCCCTACCACTGTACAAACTTCCCAGGGGTGAGAGAGCGGGTACAGGCCATAGCTTAGAGGCCCAGTCTCCTAGTGGGGTAGAGAGGAACAGAGGACTAACCCCCAGAAGATTGTGTTACATCTATGTGCTTGATAAATTAGTGCAGCTTTAGAATTGTTTTACTTTTCACCATATTTTTTTTTGGCTCACTTTCTAAGCCAGAATTTTGGTGAAAATTTGGTGCAGATTTTGGCACAGCATGTCACATAGTAGCCATGACCACTTTCCCACAAGGCCAAGCCCACTTTCTGGGAAGTCACACAAGTATTGTGCAGAAACTGTGTCTGGGACATGCTGCGGCAAAATTGCACCACTTTTTGGCATATTGTAAGACACTTTTCTGGTGCAACCCCATTAGTAAATGAAGGCCACTGGCCCAGATGTATAAAAAGTGTACTTGTGGAAAGTCTCTTATGTAGTGCTGCGCCAAAGTTGAGTTCATGGTTATGTATGAAAGTGTCTCACAGCACTTTATAATTGTGTCACGTTGTAAGACAAACTGCTGTGCACCAAAAAACTGTCTTAGTCTCTCCACTTTGAAAATGGCATGAATAACAATGCATGAACTGCAACACTTTGTGGTATGAGAACTACATAAATGTGTCCTATCCTACAAATCAGCATAGACATGCGTCCTGAACAGTGGCAGACTCATTCTTTTGGGTACTATTGCTTTATGAATATGTCAGATATGGTGCACACAATTATCTCTGTCTTAACCTACACCAGTAGACTGACACAGCAACTGTCATAATCTGTCATACATACAATGTCACAGACATTGCTGATCTGTGGCACACAAATTTACTGGATGATCTGGCCAATTATGAACATTTTACTTGTAAACCATCTGTATTAGTGAGGTGCATGCAGTGATTGGTCATCTAGTAGCACCTCTCTACAGTACAGTGCGATACTGCATAGCCTGTACTGCTCTTTACATGAGCCAGGATGAGCGGCTCTTTTGGGTAGCTGGTGATGGCCCCTATCTTTAAAATAGAAAGAGATTTCCAGCTACCAGCAACTCTTTCCGATTTTATATGTAAGAACTTCCTTTATCTGCCTTAGTTATTTACTTCTTTTTTATTAATCCATACTTTGCAACCAATTACCAGTTTTCCATAGAGTTTTGATCTCAACATACAATAGTTTCAACATACAATGGTCGTCATGGAACCAATTAATATTTTATTTTGAGGGAGCACTGTATATGAATCAGGTTACATTGCATTGCTTCTCAATCAACTCTCCTCATCTCTGGTAGTATTGTCAGCTTGAGGCAGTTAGTGGTGAAGATACAGCCACCATGAGGTTTATCATGTTGGATTATAGCTCTTCTGAAAATGTTAGCAGGCCATTTAGAGAGGCTTTCACTTTTTAGAGGTAGGCCATTTTTATCTATATAGTCTGTCTGAATGATTTACAAGTGCTTTTTATAACCAAGTTTATCAATTACTTTTAAGTATGTTAGTAAGTTCAAAGCCATGGAAAAATTAGCATTAACCTTAAATAAGAGATAAGACCCTTAATTAGCATTTTATTGATAAAAGTCTCCTATTCTGGTGACAGGGATGCACAGGTCTTCCGATATGGATTTTTATGCATTAGACGTTTACAGTAATGCCACAGTATATATTATACTGAGACTCCCTGACTTGTAAAGTTATACTGTATGAAAAAAGGGAGTATCCTACAAATCACTATATTTTATTAAATACCATTACAAGTATTAGCCACTATACAACCACTAAACAAAACAGATAGCAAAAGATTAAACAAAATGGGTGGAGAAAACCGACCCTGGACAATCCCTTAGGGTCTAGATTCACCTTGGCCTATACATACAAGGTAACCTCACCTTACAGAACTGGCCCTAATACACTTTAAAGTTCTTATCCCAAGTGAATGAAGTAAGCGAGCAATAAATAAGGGGTGAAAATAGGGATAAAAAGGCAAAAATGTATGTAAAGTTACAAAATATTGGTTCAGTTGATGGTCACATGCAGGAAACAGGTAACTATCCCGCTCAGTGACCAAAAGTAGAAAAGAAATCAAAAAATGAACACAGACATGCTGTACAATTTCCACTGACAACTGAGGAATACTTCGTCAATTAATAGTCAGAAAGTAAGTTGCCAAGGGTGAATTGACATAAGGCACCTAAATACATAATCACCCAGATAGTACCACTGTGCAGTCTGATAAAAACAAATAGTTCAACAAATGGCTGACATATATTAAACCATGTGGTATAAAGATGAGCCGCATTCAAAGGGTAAAAAGTATGGAACGCACTTACCCCATCCATGTTCCACACTAATTGACTGCTTTCCAATCGCAGTGGTTGCAGCAAAAGTACACCATCAATCATTAGAGTTAATGTGATATCTAACTGTGTTCCCAGGTGCGTGGCCACAGTGTCATTGCAACAATCTTTTGTTGAGTGTTTTGGTTAGTGGTTGTATAGTGGCTTTGAAGGTATTTAATAAAATATAGTGATTTTTAGGACACTCCCTTTTTTCTTACAATATACATTTTTTATGCATTGGGCAATTTACCTTACATCATTGGGTTTTGGAAATCTCTAGCTGTGACTTTAGGGCCAGTATAAGAAAAATATAAGAAATAATAAGAAATGTGCCAAATTTCACTTAGATGAAATATTTGATAATCTGGGTTTACTTGGCGTTTGATCATTATGGATTTAAGCTAATGTAAATTCTTTGTTTTAAATGTCCTTTCATTCTTCCATTTTTTATGGATATGATGGGCCTTACAGATTTAGGGAAGTTACCCTTCATTTTTCTGAATATTTTTATAGATCAGGACCTCAAATAAGATGAACAGAAGTGCATATTAAATTCCAACCTAAATTTGTAATTCTATGAAGAAGACTATACTGGAAATAATTTTTATTGCAACACTGGCCCAGGTGGATGAAAAGTGTGGAAAGTATCTTAGGTAGCATCGCCCAAAAGTTGAGTTCATGCTTACGTTTGAAAGTGTCTCATGGTACTCTTTAAATGTGTCAAGTCATAAGCCAAACTAGCCAAGATCCAAAAAGTGCCCTAGGCTGTAACTAATTTGGCCTCACCACTTTGAAAATGGCATGAATGATGACAAATGAACTGACACCTTTTGGCAAGAGAGCTACATAAATGAGTCATATCGTATAAATTGGCTAGACACACCCTCTGAAGAGTGGCAAAGACAAAAGTATTTTTTTTTTTCTGTTGTAACCTACGCCAGAAATCTGGTGCTGTAGCTTTCATAAATATAGGCCAATGTGTCTAAAATGAAAACGGAAGCAGCTCAGCAAATATTCAGAATGGAAACTATTCTATCATTTTGTGTCTACTTCACCCATGCAGACCAATGGACCTCTATAGTAAAAAACAGCAATTTTTGCTCCACGTCTTGCTTACCTACTAAAGTAAAGGACAGAATTGAAGTAGCATAAGGCTTAGTTCATACTACAGACTTTTCCAATGGAAAAATCTATTGTAAATCCATGACAGAAATCCTGATCAATACCCTCGGATTTTCACTGCAAAGTTTGGGCAACATGTATGAAACTTGCCACCAATATGCCAGTGCAGAATGCGAGAGTATGTATGAACTTGTCGTATGTGAGTTCATAAATATGGCGTGTGGTAAGCCTTGCATAGCATAGCATACCTTTGGCGCATAGCATTTATCTTGGGTATAAAATAATATTCAAAAGTGTAGTCCCTGGCACAAGTTATGGCATATGACTGTTCATACATCTATACAAAATGACTACGACAGTTTTTGGCACAAGATATGGCAAACAAATGGTGCAGCCCTGTTCAGACATGTCGCCCCTTGACTTTATATGTGACGAGTTTTGCTGTGGTTAATTCAGTGGGGGTAATCCATGTCCTATGTACCTGACACAGTTTGGGTTATGGATTGCACATGGAAATAACATCAGTTAGTGATCAGTTACTCTTTATTTCTGCAGTCACTTTTCCTCTCTGCACTTTTTTGAACTATGGGACAGATTCCCTGTACAATATAATGGGAAGAGGATGTGTATGTTTGAAATTCCACTGTGTGAATCAGGCCTAAGTGCGGGATTAGACTATATGGCAATTGTTGGTAATTTGTTACCATAGAGATAAATAGGTCTTGGAAGGGGTTGTAGACAAAAAAGCAGGACAGTTTTTAACCAAGTCATTTGCAAACTTGCCTTTTCTTTTGAAACATTGGCGCAATAAAGCACATTGGTTGCAAAAGTATACATAACCTTAACATCATAACATGAAAATATGCGGCTACAGAGCAGCAAATGCAAAAGATTATCTAAATACTGACAAACAATATCTATAAATGGATGCAGAAGGAATTTTCTTGACAAAATCAGATTATTATTATTCAATGATGCAGGTTGTGAGCCAGGTGGAGGACAACTTGTCAAGATTTTCAATAAACAGGAGAATAAATGTCACAATTAATAGAGGAGTCTTCTTGCTTTATGAGCATGGTAGATTTCATGGAAAAAATGTAATTACTTCATAGATAAAGCAAGAAGAAGCCCAATAACAGATGGCCATGAATTCTGTAAGGGGGTGTTAAGGTCATGTTAACGATTTACACCTACTGTGTAATCCAGGAAAAGCTCCCAACCTATAATAAACGTATCTGTAGGTCTCAATAACCCGAAAGTAGGTCAAAAGAGTGTGCATTTGGCCTCCATTGGTCTTGTAGACAACTGTATATTGCTAAATATAAATTATGGAATAGATTAGTAGATTATACTATTCTATAGAATAGTTTGCCTTACGCTTTACTTTTTTTTTTTTTTACAATGGGGCACTATGGGTGATGTTGTCAACAGTATGTCACTACAGCCCTATGTCAAAGGTTTACACCAGAAGCTTTTCCCAGTATAGATCACTAACGTGAGTTCATTGCTCCCTAAGATTTTGGAATAGAAATCATGATGTGAATATAACCTGAAGCACAATATATGTGTTTAGATGATTATCTGCTAAGGACATTTTATAAAACAGTGCCTAACATGGGTTCTGGCTTTTGTGAAGTTGGTGTTAAACCTTCAAAGGGTTGTACAATCAATACATAATCTTTTGTGCATGTCTAATTTGCATCTAAATGCCTATACTGCTAAGTCAGCAAGTTCATAATTGTGAAATATGACTTTTTAAGCAGATTTAATTTCTCTGAGGCTCACTTAAAATATGATCATTAACGAATATGTGGTGTTAAATTCTTTAAAATATATATAAATTATATTATTTTCACGCTAAAAAAGGATGCAATCATGCATAAAAATTGTATAGGTCTGGTTCAGTGGACTTAAGTGCTCATCAATAACTTAAAATGTTACACAAAGATGACTACTTTGGTTAAAAGGTTAGTCTGGACAATCCTTGCTTGATTTACAGGTCTCACAATTTGAGCCAATTGCATGGGTTCCTGCTGCTGCTCCTATCATTGAATGCAAAAGTTGGAGTTGAATTTTGCAGGAGAAATGTTGTTTTACATGGTTTCCATTCAAATACTTTAGGTGGGAGAACATGTCAGATGTAGCAAAGCTTAACTTGACAATTAAAACATTATGATACTGTAGCACAGCTACTTACCTGTCTGGTACCCTGTCTACCTGGGTTCTTACCTACCTACTGGAGGATTACCTATCTACCTAAATGGGGCTTACCTACACATCTATCTATGAGGACCCTGCCTACATCCAACCTATTTAACAGATAAGGTCTTCCTACTATCTGTTAAACTAATTTTGGCGGCTATTTGTTTAATTTGGGTTTACCTACCTACCTACAAAGTGGGTCTATTCAAATTTGAGGGGCTATCTAGTATATGGGAGGTGTACCAAAGGCAAAAAGGTGGTCCTAAACCTGTCTGGTGACACTTTTATTATTTGAGGGTGCTACAACAGTGTGGGGCACAAACAGGCCATTATTATTATTTGAGGCTCTGCAGATGGGGAGTTTTTCGAGATAGGGTAATAGGTAGAGTGGTACTGAAAAAGTAAGGAGTCTCAGATGTCTGTTATGGCTGGAAGAAATGGACATAGCATTCTGGGCTGGAAGAAGAAAAAGAAAACGGGAAAGAGAACAACTCTGATCAGAGAAAACATCACCTGTGAGTCACTCGATGTAAGTGCACGGTCATTACTTAAATATCTATAGAGCACCTAAGTACTCTGATGTGTTGATTTTTTTGTAGTGGAATTATTAATATTAGCCTTGGTATAATGGTTTGGTCAGTAACAGTATTGTGATAATATTTGTTCTCTGTACATTGATATTATTTGGTAACTGTATGACCAATATTTGAAAGGTATCATTGACAAAAAAATTGTCTTACAGCTCTTTGTATGTATTTAATTATATAAAATATATTGTATTATAAAAAATAAATCTTTATGGACCCTAGCAATGCTGCTGATTTGGTACTGGTCTGCTGGAGGAAGCTGGGCATCATTAGGTGTGCTCAGACGTGGTTATAGACATGGCCTGATGTCATGTCATGTGCTTGGGCAGGACCCACTGTTTTGCCTGTAGTGTTGTTAAGAGTCCCTGAAACAAGTGAATTGATAGGACAGCCCTCTTTTAAAACAGTTAGAGAGACTTGTATGAAAAGGTCTGTGGCAGTTTTCTGGCATACTTTGAGCCGAAAAACTGTTGTAGCCCTGTCTTACAGATGTATGAATAATCATACGCCAAAACCTGTTGCAGTCTGCGTCAGACATGACACTTTAAAATGTGCAGAGAATGCGCCAAAGTTTGGCGCAAAACTGCCATACAAATCCATGTTATGGCTGAGATGAAGGGCGACGTGTATGAACGGGGCTGTACCAGAAGTCTGGTATCTTTTCAGCCCAAAAACTAGGGCAGCTCCGTTCGTTCTATTTTAAATAGGTGCACGCCAATATCAGATGCATTACAAAGAGCCTGCAACACTTTGTAATGTGCCTGAGATCGGGGGCGTGCTGGAGGCGTGTCGCACTACAACCGTACAGAGCTACACATTTATAGCTTTAGTACGGCAAATCCAGACGCATTATTGCTGGAACAGGTAAACCACTTTAATAGTGGTCTACCTGAGCCAGAAGTGTTGTTTTGTTGCTAGAAAGCACTAAATCTATGGTCGCAGTAGAACAGGTTCATAGATTCAGGAGCATTCTATGCTACTACTGCGTGCAAAAAAAATTGTGTCTGGCCGCAAAAAATAATACGTCACCCCAAATGTTTGCCGCATAACACTCTATGCCCCAATATTTGGAGCATAACACTCCTTCATACATACTTTTGTATTCTACACTCCTCTATATTGCTTCAGAACTGGTGTGTCGGCAATAAGATTTATACATGTCGCCCTTACTGTCTTAGTGAAAATAACAATATGACAGCAGTTTTATGTTAAAATTATTTCATTTTTATGGAACTTCTTTTCATTTGATGGCAAACTGGCTAGTAAATCACTAGCTCTTTAAAGATTGCTTTCGTCTCTGTGTCCATTTGATAAATCAAAAGCAGAGTGGACATACAACTTGTTGTGATGCACAAGTGCCCAATATATTAGGGGTCCCTGTCGCCCTAAATGGAGCTTTCTGCTGTCTAATATATTGTAGGTAAAAGCTTGTGTTAATGAATGTCTTGGCTAACAATTACTGGTGGACTGGTAGAGAAACATAGTTGTTCTATGATATGATACTTGTTTACAATGGGCCTGCATACTATTCTTGCATTGGGCCTTCAGCTATCAACTACTGCTCAAACTGGTTGCTGTTTCACTACATGATTGATCTTGTGGATACCACATGAAGGCTCACTATACATTGTACAGTACATAGGAAAAGCATCAGGATGTTGATATAGAAATACCGAAAAGATGTAGAGATCAATTTGCAAGGAACATTTTGCATGACCTTGTTTTGCCAACTATTTTAAGGGGTCGGAAACAACTTTAAAGAAGCCAATTAATTTTATTATAATAACTCAATGATTACAAAAGAAGATAGTGTGATATTGCATACACTTGTGCATAATATAGATTACAAAGGCAAAGCACGCACAATATGGATAACAAAGGCAAAGCACGCTTAATATGGATTATAAATACTTACATTACACACCGTACAGGAAAAACTTCACCAGGAATGACACCTCATCTATCCAGAACATCAGCTGTGAGAAGCAGAATAGCGAGGACAGATAGATTCCTAGGATTCCCACTGTGGTGGTGGGGCGTCCCCCTATAGCACACAGGTCATCAGGCTTCTGACCTCGCAGCACTCTTCACCAGTTTATATATTAAAACAAAGGCTTGCGCAACCAAGTGTTTCACAAGCTCTAACAGGTTTAATTTGTCCGGTGTAGTAGTCCTCTTCTGAGTGGCCAGCTCTTCAGATGTCAATCAACACCGGACAAATACCTCACCAGATGAAACATGCAAAAAGCTCCTGGTACCATCATTTCTCCCTGAACATTGCTGGGTAGTAATTATAAACATGAGTTGTTCTCACTAAACATCAATGAGCAAGCTATATTCTCACTAAACATTGATAAGAGAACCATGCGATAATGAGCACCAGGTACTGGGAAACTTACAGACAATACTATCTAATGCAAGCTTAAACTGTTCTTAAAGGGGCCTACCAATATGGATTCCCGATAACCATGAACATTGTTGCAGTACAGACCTAAAACATTGAACCAACTCTAACACAGTGGTCAAAGGATTTTGTTAAAGGACACCCAAGTCTGGATTAGGCTGTAATTCCACATGCTGTGTTTGATTCAGTTTTCTGAGCCAAAGCCATTAGCGGCTCTGATTGGAAGGAGCACAATAAAGGATCCATCCTGTACTTCTCTCAAAAACTGCTACAAAAATCTGAAGTCTATTAACAGATGATGTCTGAATGATGAAGTAAATAAAAGAGTTGTTTAGTTTTGAAAATTTACTTTTCTTTAAAATCATGGTCATGCCAATAAAATTAATCAAAAACCTTAGTATGTTGTGTTCAAGTTACTGTCAAAATTCTTATAGCAACTTTATTAAAAGTACGAACCAGTAGCAGTACCCAATGTAAAAATACAAATTCAGGACAAACAAACTAGGAAAATGCCCTGAGGAGATTGGTCCATAGTTCATATTTTTTACTATATTT
This sequence comes from Phyllomedusa bahiana, assembly GCA_025379985.1. Lineage (NCBI taxonomy): Eukaryota > Metazoa > Chordata > Amphibia > Anura > Hylidae > Phyllomedusa > Phyllomedusa bahiana. The sequence goes on from JAODAL010000590.1 coordinate 36,278, forward strand.
AGATGCTGTTTCCTCTTGGAACCATATTGCTTTGGCTGACATCCAGTTGTAACGACAGGACTTTGGAGCAGCCTTTTATTTCTTGTGATGAAGTTTTCGTTGTAACTTTTACAACCTACATCAGGTGAAAGGCTCTCACTGGGAAGCTTGCCATTTGAAACCTGATATACTGCCCTAGGAAGCGCCTTTCACCACTAACAAGACTTTGTGGCGTACAAATACCCTGAAATATTAAATTATTGAAAATGGGTGGCTTATGTTTTCAGAAGACTGGGGGAATAATTAAAATACGATAAAAAAAAGATAAAACATGCACTTTCAATGTTAATATTTGCTTTTTAAGGGTAAAGTTGACCCAGGAATCAGTTGTTTGGTAAAGGACGCTCTGGTTTATTAAATGACTGGCCTTTAAAATGAATGGACATCTATGAATTTTATAGATGGGCTTGATCTCCATACTAACTAACTAAAGGAAATCTGAAACAGGGAAGACTCATTTGCAGATGTCCTAGTGCAGCCCCACAACATTATAGAGGAAGTCTGGAATGGGTGTCAAAATTCATAATGCAAAGATAGAAGACTGAATCACTAAATTATAAATCCAATATTAACTCCTCAAAAGTACATACTAGTTATCCAAAAAGAAAAGAAAAAAAAAGAGAAAAGCTAAAATTTAACTTTTAATATACTTTCTTAAAATACAATTAAACACTAAATATAGACATCTTCAAGAAAAACTTAATAGATATAGACAGTGTGGTAAGGTGTAGAGAATAACTCACATGACCAGACGTATCATTCAAGAAGATGAGGATGTAGTCCTCTTGTCTGGTTGGAAGTGCGGCATGGGAAGCTGTAGATAAACATTTATAAATGCACCAGATGTGTCAAAAAACCTAGCAATTCCCTATTAAGATCTGCCTAGATAGCAGGGACCCCGCCCTGAAAAGGGTGATCCCACTCTACGGAGGTTGGCCCTAAACACACCTACAAAAGCCAAATTTCAAAAATTGCCTTAATACCCAACGCATTTCTCCACTCAAGATAAAAGTTTGTCAGGGGAAGAAAAAAGGAACAAAAACCTAAGTGAAAATACCGAGACAGTATGAGTTCTAAGGCGTCACAAGATAGGTGACTGCCGACAACAATACAGCATCTTCAATCCCCCTGGAGATGACAAATGGGAAAGATTGAAGACTGCATCTATATCCGTACATGGAAAAATCCTAATTTTATACTGCGGCTAACTATACCATCAGCACCATAGTCTGTCTTACTAATTAGCAGTTTGATGAAATTCACTGGCCATACTAATTAAATATCCAAAGTCACCATAAGTTTTTAAAAAGGCAACTATTCAGTAATCATGTCTTTACCAAACCTCTACAATAATTTGATCCTAAACGGCTTAGTATAAAGCAACTACAGGAATAGATGGAGCACACATAAAGAAACCGCAGGCATGCATAGAGAAAGGTGACTAATCTTTTGTCTTCGCTCTGTGACAACTGCACACCGCAGCATTCTATCTACTGTATTCGCATCACTTGATTACACTTCAGTAATTGCTGCTTTTTCATAGATTTCATGCAAATAAGTGAAGAATGATATTTCATTTTTTCCCAGTCACTGGAAAAGTCAATAATGGAGAGTTAAGATTTAGCCAATTCATGCGAAAATTATTTTATGAATAACCACACTAAAAAAGACATAGTCCAAAAATTTTCAAGAACGGTAAATGTTCGGAAAGATTATCTATTTTACAAAAGATGATGTAATTGCAGCTAGTATATGCAGTAAAGCAGATCTGTCGGCTGAATTTGCTGTCCTACGTGATAGCAAACTATTACAGCTACAGGTCTGTACCACTAGTAGTTGACAGGGCACAAACAAATTTTGCGCCATTTCGCTAATATGAATGCTCATAAAAAACATCACCTTAAAGGGGTTGTCTCACTGCATGGATTCATCTAACTCAGTCCTGTTTTCTTGGTTTCATTTTGAATTCAGGGGCGTGTTTACTGGCTTCTACTAGGCTGCAGTAGAAGCCAGGTCTGTAGCTATAGCAACCAGTGCTGGCAGCTTATCAGGAGAGATCGAACAGGTCTGTAGCTATAATGACCTGAGGAGCTGATGCAGCCCATACAAGAGGGAATATCTAGGAATAGGTAGGACACAGCTAATGGACATTTATTGCAAAGTGACTTGTTTTTGCAAGATCTTTAACATAAAAACCAATCCTTGTAGTGAGACAACCCCATTAAGACAATGAATTCACTGTATTCATAAAGGAAACATTCCCACCTCCAACCACCCCTTAGGATGGAGATTAAAAAGCCTCTGTGTATATGAGCATAATATACTGTAACTCATCAGTCATTGCATAGAAGGGCGGAGGAGTGATGTTCTCATGAATACAGTAGATTTAGAACTTTAAAGGGAATCTGTCACATAGGTTATGCCCCCCTTGCTGAGGACAGCACAAGCCAGTGTCAGACTTGCTGTTTCCAGCGCTGTGTCCCTTATTCTGTGAGATGCTGTAGTTTTAGAGCATTTAATGCTCAAATCTTATTCATGAGTAGGTGTTAGCCCCGCCTACCAAAGACTAGTCTCGCCCATCTGGCAGTTATTCACATGTTTCTACCTATTCCTATTCAAAGTAATAGGTTTATCAGTTGAGGTGGGCGGGGCTAGTATCAGGTGGGCGGCATTTGAAAAAACTGACTCTTTGATTGGCTGTTTTCTGGCTGAAAACTGCAGATTTAAGCATTAAATACTCTAAAACTCCAGCATCTTACAGAATAAGGGACACAGCACTGGAAACAGCAGGTCTGACACTAGCTTGTGCTGTCCTCAGCAAGGGGGGCATAAACTATGTGACAGGTTCTCTTTAAGTTCACTGTTTCCATGAATCCTCAGGATAGTGATTGACAAGCTGCTGTATATACCAGCACAAACAGAATCTCATCAGTCATTGCAAAGAGGGCCAGAGGAACACTCTGCTCATGAATACAGCAGACTTACATAGAACTATGAGTCCTTTGTATTTATGAAGGAAGCACTCCAACTTGTAACCATCATTCAGGATGGTGATTGACACGTCGATGTGTAAACAGAGAGGGGCAGAGAAGTAATCTCTTCATAATTTCGGTGGATGTACCTAGAAATATTTCAGCTGTATTCAAAAATGAAAAACTACCACCGCCAACCACTCATAAGGATGGTGACTATCAAACTGCTGCATATATAAGCATGAACAGCAAGCCATTAGTCACTACAGAGAGGAGCGGAGGAGCAATCTCCTCGTGAAAACACCAGACTTAGAGCTTAGTCCACCAAATGCAAGAAAGAAGCACTTCCACCTCCACCCACCCCTTAGGACAGTGATTGACAAGCTGCTGTGTTTGTAAGCTTACACAGCAATACATCTATCACTGCAGAGAGGGGTGGAGGAGTGATCTCCTCATGAATACAGTAAACTAACGTAGAACTATTAGTCCATTGCATTATCTCAGCATTTCAATTAGCTGAGAAAAAAAAATGGTGCCATTCTGGCTACTATGAGTACCTGTAATATGCTGCCCTTACATACAGAATCCAGCTGACAGACCCACTTCAATTTTTATCACCATTTACGGCCTGTTTTTTAGTGGCTTTTACTGCACTGACCACAAATACACAATTTCTTCTTGGACATCAAGATTAGTAGATGCAGCAAGAGAAAATGCACTTTCCTTAAATAAAGGAACAAAAAGAAGCTTGTCAGAATAATAAACAGCCTTTCCTTTTCCAGTTCAGTGGGTACAAGAAAAGAAATTAGAAGCAATGTATAGCAGTTTCGTATGGATCAATGACAGTCTACAGCATTGTAAAAGAACAGGGAAACCACAGTGCAGAGATGTCATTTTTCACTTGAATTATTAAAGCTACAACCATGCTGTTTATGTGGAAACCTAAAGGTCAGCATGTGACCCCAAGCTAATAGTGTTGGTGACCTGCATATCTGCATTGGGATGAGCAGCATATATTAGCAGGTTTTTAAGGTTCAACTAAAAAATAATAAATATTTTTATATATGAGAAGAAGAATCTTAATTAGTTTTAGTACCACACTATAAATGACCATTGATTGAGTTCTACGCCATGACCACTTCATTAAAAGGGTTGTCTAGTAAAAGAAAATGATATGTCATCAGATGGCTCGTTCTGGAGCTCCTGGTGATCAGCTCCTATTGACTTCAAGGTTCTCATCTTGACTCCCTGGAGGACATGTGCTCTATTGTAAGTGAATGGAGCATGAGCCTCACCTCTGTGTTGGGACAAGAACCCAGAAATCAAGAGGAGCAGATTGCCGGGAGTTCGGGAGCAACATCGGCGGGGGACAGCTGGATAAGTATTGTTTATTTCTTTTTTGGACCACTCCGGTCCCAGTGGAATTTTTTTTTTTCCTGGATAAACCCTTAAATGTAAAAGAAGATACAGAATAGAATAGTATAGATTATCAGGTGCCATTTAGGCAAAGGTACACATGTCACAGAGGTTGTCCTATAGTCACTATGAGAATGACTGAACGGAAAAGTCCCAATTCCCTTCCAGGGCTGTCCTGCAATGTTAGAAAACGATGACGGAAGTAGTCTGAGGGCACTGCCATTTTACCTGCCAACAGATAGTAAGGTAAGGGCAAACAAAGGCCAAGTCTTTCTATCCCAGAACAAGGCCTCATTATATGGCTTCATTTAAGTGTCCATTTTCTATATCGTATGTATATTCTCGGCAGTAATATCTTAACGGGAATGTGTCATCAAACAAATACTGTATGTTTAACCACATTTTATGTTAGAACACAGTCCAATTTTTTTTAAATCTTTGGTTATGTTTTTTTTTTTACATTTTCCAGATCACTTTCAGTATTTTTTTAATTCTTAAGTCCTGCAGTTTTCACTTTGGTCACTAAGCCTAATAATAGTCTGACACTTCCTGTTCTGTTTAGAGAGCTTTTCAGCAGTCTGCTCATTATCAGTAAGAGCAGGGTCAAACTGAAAGGAGACACCATTGTGTACAGATAACACAGAATCCACCAGTCACAAGAGGAGATGTCACAGCTCCCCCTCTCCTCTCCCTTCACAGTGAAACCTCTCCTGTAGACGTCTATGGGACAGAAACTGTCTTAAGAATCCTATGAAGCTGCTGTAAAGTATCTCTCTGACTGCTGTTAAAGCAGTGCAAGCAAGAATGTCTTCCCCACAATCATATATAGACGGCCGAATAGAGAAATCTACAATCAGGAAATAAAAATGACTGAGAGGAAAAGAATATGGATCAGGGCTTTATTTAATAAGTAAAAAAAAAAAAAATTGGCGACAGATTCCCTTTAAGAGACCTGTCTCTGCATACATAACATTGTGTGAGTTATATATGGTAAATTTAATTGGGCAATTTTATAATTGCTTGCTACTATGAAAAAAAGTTACAACTGTACTTACATCTGTTCCAGCTTGATTTACTATTGATATATACATACTGTATGTTGAATGAACATAAATATAATATTTCCCCATTTACTGCATTTCTTTTAATTTTTTTTCAAAAAACAAGCATAAGTCACATGCTATTTTACTCAACAAGTCGCTCCTAACAAACCTATTTTTCTTGTTCTCATTGTTCTCCAAATCATAGGCTATTATTTTTCTAAACAGTTATGCAATACAATCAGTTAGTTTCCATGTTATCTCTTACAATTTCCATACATTATTAACATGCCATTCTCCAACCCAAGCAGTGTGTATGGATAGGGCTCAGATGTGTCCTAGTTTTCCTGGTTTCCAAGCATTGCTTCTCTTTATGTTATCTAGACATTGACACATAAAGAGGAGATTACTGTTTTACTGCATTTGAAGCATATATTTTGATATTGATGCTTGCAGTTTTTTGAGTTTTATAAATAATATTTTTGGTGCAACTATACAGTTGAGAAATATTTATAGAATTCATTACATTTCTGAGCCCTCAAAATAACATTTTGAACCATCAATATGGATTATGAGATGTTATAGTACATTACTGTGAAAATGTTGTAGGCAGGTGTGGAAAAATGGCAAATTACAGTAAGAAAATTACTCAGCCCAACCCCATGCTGTAACTTGTAGATGTTCATGACACAGGTGTCCATGCCAGTACTTGCGAAAGTACAGGCAGAAATGCTGCAAAGTAACAATGCTTTCAAAATAGATAGTTATCAACTAAAAAAATGCAGGGACTGAACAAAAGAGATTAAAATCTAATCAATATTTGGTGAGACCACCCTTTGCTTTGGAGTCCTGAAAGTGTTGATGCGGCTCCCATAGAGCCCTGATCTCAACATCATCAAGTTTGTCTGGGATTAAATGAAGACACAGAAGGATATGGGAAAGCTACACCCACAGGAGATCTGTTGTTACTTCTCCAAGATGTTTGGAACAACCTCCCTGCTGAGTTGCTTTACAACCTGTGTACAAAAGTACCTAGAAAAACTGAAGCTCAAAGTTCAGAAGACAAAGGGTAGTCACACCTGATATTGATTTGATTTTGATTTCTCTTTTGTTCTTTCACTATGCATTTTAATAATTTATAAAAATAATCTATTAACACTTCAATTTTTGGAAATCATTCTTATTTTGCAGCATTTTTTTCACCTTTTCCTAAAACTTTGGCAAAGGACTTTAAGGGTGCATTCACACAGCAAAGACCAAATACCGGTTGGAAAATTTTCCGACCGATATTTAGTCTTTTTTGGCACGCAAGGGGATGGCTTTTTTCCATGGTTTGCAGATTCAAGCTGCCCCCTTCACACCCATATGTTGATGTTCTGCCCGAAATCCAGGCAGAAGAATGAACATGTTCTATGTTTTTAGGAACACCAGCGGTCTGGATTTTCCAGCGGAAAATCCATACAGTGTGGACTGCTCACAGATTTTCTATAAAAATCAATGTGAAAGGTTGACAGTCACTTTACAGACGGTTTTCAAATCTGAAAACCTGTGCCGTGGGGACAAGCCCTAAGTCAGGGTATGTATGTGAGCCAAGCGGCTGGTGAAGGAAGGTTTATGTTGCTGCCTTCTTATCTCATTCAAAAAATTCCAATGCAGAAGCAGTAAGCACCAAGGGCAGATCTTTCAGGTTTTTGTCAGGTGCAACACTCATCCCTAAAAAAGGCTTTGTAGTTTGTCCTTGTCAGTCTTTACCAACAATATTGCTTAGGTTTCTTTTCAAATAAGGCAGCAGCAAAAAAAAAAAACTGTATATCCAACTAATTTAGGTGGTTGGCAGAACACTTAGCAGAGTTTTAAGACTATTTTTAATTGAGTGAAATGTCAAGTGAAATTTAGATGATAATACAAGCGATTTTAGCTTGAGGATGGTGGGACAGTGGTAAAATACAACTGCCGATGTCATTTCAGGTGCACAGTATATATAGCTTTGTACTCGGTGCAATATCCGCAGAGCTGGGGCTTGCCAAAAACACATTTTACTGGCTACTAGACTCCTTTTGTCTCTACGGCTGCACACAAGAGAGCTCATTAACAGGCGTTCAGAAAGACACTTTATTGTAGATTTTATTTTGTTCGCTTGAATATTATTATCTGTTATTAAATGTCTCGAGGGGAATAACTTAATTTTAACTGCCCAAACGACCTTTAAAATGATTGTCCCAATCATCTACTGTCCAACAAAATGAAATGAAATTGTTCAGCAATGAGTGGTTTTATGTATACTTTGGTACACCACTCACCTGTTGTATGTTAATCATTATTATGCATCTAGGCATCTGTCTCATTTGTATGAAAATCGTTCAGTAATTTACTTTGAATTAATTTAGGTTATGAATTTTAAATTATTTACAATTAGAGGATATGCTCAATGCATAATCAGGCCAGTGAAGTTAAGAGGACTGTTATAAGCTAAGAGCATTCTTTTTCCTGAAATTACAACTAAAATGACATGTGGATTATAGTGTATTACATAATTAATTATCTTTATTCTTCGTTCCTTTTGATCATTTTAGTTTTCTATGTGTTTATGATAGATGTGTAAATGTTTATATAATACAAGTGGTTTTTATCACAGGTTTGTGAAATATGTGGAAATGGAACCAGGTTCTTAGGTTATGCTAAGGCTAAAGGAAATGTGTCATCAGAATGTGATTTTTTGTTTAAATCAAGTTTTAGGTCACTGCACACTGACTTCTGCATAGGTCACAGAGCATGCCCACAATGCACTTTTCTATAAAAGTCAATGAGTTATCTCCAGATTCCTGGTTCTTATGGTTCATTTGGCTTGTATAAAGCATAGCTTTCTGTGTTGATAAAAAAAAAAGTTCAGTGAGATGGTTGTCTCCATAATTATGTATAGAAAAGTGTATAAAATTATGCACAATCAGAAAACATATCAAGGAAGGAATATGTTGCAGTGTCTCGTTTTAGTTAGTTACAAAATATAGGTGATTCATTACCTATAAATAAACCCCTGGGCAAAATGTATACATTTGGGTATACTTTGTTTAAAGCCTCAGAGGGTAATGCATCATACAGGAATTCACAAAACACCTAAGGTGCCATTCACATCATATTTTTTATTTCTGTCGGTAGTATCCATCAGGATATCTAGAAAAAAGTCATCCTGTGTATACTATGGCAGAGCCAAGTTGGTCCTGACCCCAATTCTCTGTCAGGCACATAAAACGTGTATATCTGGGAAATACCATACAGCGTAGGTACTCCAAAAGATGTCCCATTCACCCTTTACACTTCTTTAACCCCACAGGGATGTAAACATCTGGGTACTTTTCACGGTATCCGGAGAGATAACAAACAGAAACCAAATACATGATGTAGATGGAGACTAAGGGCATGGCCACACGGCATAGGTTTTCGGCCGGTTTTTCAGCCAGTTTGCGGTTTTTCAGACTGCCTGAAAAAAGCGTCCGAAAAGGAGCAAAATGGTGCTCTATGGAAAACCCGTGCAGCAGTCCCCACTGCACAGGTTTTCCGTCGGGCGGTTTTTCCGCCAAAGGTCCGGCCGCAAAACAGTGTGATAGCATAATCTTCCTTCTGGTTTTCGAACGGAATCTGTGCATCTCAATGTGAAGGGGGAGGGCTTTCCTCTGCTCATTGCGGAGAAAAGCCATCCCCTCCGCGGCCGTGGGGAAAGCCGCAAAATGTTACAAATACCGGCCGGCAATCCGGCCGGAATTTGTCCTGTGCAGTGGGAACGCACCCTAAGAGAAAATCCCTGGGTCATACACAGATTTCAACTGTTGCTACTATGAGTAATTAGTATTTTTCTATAGTTTAAATGGTAACTTGTAGCAAAGGGCAGATCAGTAAGCATTAGTGAGTTCAAGGCAACTTTTGGTTTTGTCCTGGTTGTAATAAAATCACTATTGCATAACCTGAATATTTTCCAATCAAGAAAAAGTCAAGTAACAATCACAAGTATTCCAACATGACCAAAATTACTGCAGTTATGGCAATTAACCCACACCTAGTTTAGAGTCTATAGGAAAAGGATGAGGATGCATATAGCAACTTATGATTCCATTGGTACAGTCAATAATCCACCCAAGCTTAAAGAACCTGTTCCCCCACAATATTTTTATACATGGTGTGTTGATTTTTATCCAAATTGTACTGATAGTGATGTCATTGCAATGCAGGTTTATTTTGTATGATTTTTATACCGCTGTTATTAGTAATGTCATTAAATTTTACCCCAAACCTGTTCTTAGAATTTAATTACTATCAGCCGATTCACTTGACAAAGGCCATGTTGAGCATAATAATTAGCACCATCAATAACTCACCGGGAAGTTCAGTTTTAAAGCTGCTTTAGTTTACGGCAGTTTGATTGAGTACAAGTATGAATGAACGCCTGACTGAGACTGAGCAGTCATTAAAGAGAAAAAAAATTATTCTGGAACAAAAACTAGCCTATTGATACTCTTAGACATAATAACAATTTGGACAAATTCCAAAGTTGTCAGATTGCCAATTCAGGATTTTTTATAAAGGTTTAGATCATGCTGATATAAATGTAAGTAACACTTGACACGTAACCTGTGCATGAAATTATATTCATGTATTAAAAAATAAAATAACTGATATTAAAGGTATCCAAATTAAAGGCAAGCAATTCAAATGTGCTGCATTTGCAGATGATCTTCTGCTGTAGGTTACCCAACTGCTTACATTATTACCATCCTTGATGTCTGCTTGCAGCAGTTTGGTGTGCTAAGTAACTTTTAAGTCATTCTGTCCGAGTGTGTTACACTTAATGTGGGCTTAGATGGGGATATGGTATACTTTTTGAAGCAAAACTTTCCTTTTGCATGGACCTCCAAATCAATCAAATATCTGGGAGTGCATATACCAGCAGATCTGAAGCTCACTTTCGAGTTGAACTTTGCCCCATTACTTGGCATTATTAATCTGGACTTGTGCCGATGGAACAAAAAAGATTTTCCTTGGTTGGGACGTATTAACATTTTAAAGTTGCTCTATCTCTTTCAGACAAGCCCTGTTCTTTTGCCTAGCTCTTTTTTTATAGCTGTTGCTAAGAGCTTCTGGAACTTCATTTGGTCGGGAAAACACCCGAGAATTGCCAAATCTACTCTAATGAGGTCTAAGTTAGAAGGGGGATTAGCATTGCCTGACCCTAAAGCCTACTACCTTGCAGCCACTTCAGTTAGATTCGCAAATTGGTTCCAACATATTTCATCTAAACTATGGGTGCAGATGGAGGAATTACTGTATAAGTCCCTCTTCTTGGCTCTAACTTGGACAAAACACTCTGGATTGCCTCGAATCACGGTATTAGGTTTGCCTTGGATCGCCAAAACTACGCTTCTGATATGGCATATATATGGCATTCCTATCGGACTGTTCCACCAGGATGGCCCTGAGATGCCTCAGGTAATCCTACCCTACAGCTTTCCAATGACAGGCAGTACTTGGATCACCGGCAACCATTTTTAGAAATGTTATCTCAAGCTCCTCTATGAGAATTCTCGCAGAGATTGAGGGTTTGTTGGGCTCATCATCACACTCTTGGATTAACTATTTGAGGGTTCAGCACTTTTATAGCTCTAATAATCTAGCCCTAAGGCTCGCAGTTCGAATCTCTATGCATAACACAACCTGCGGCCTCACACTTGATATCACATATATAATCAGATTAACAGTCCGATTAACAACTCAAACCTCACCTGCATACCAGATGGGGTCTGGAGCTCAAGAGATCCTTATCAGAGGAGGATTGGGTTAAATGTTATATGTTCTAACATATAAATTCATGTAAACTTCAAGAGCTTAATTTCAAAGTTTTAGCATGTTCGTGCAGAGTTCCTTAACTTCTTAACAAACTATATCCTGCAGTACCAAGTTGTTGCTGAAGATGTGGTGATGCAGTCAGTTCCTATGGCACATATTTGGTGGGAGTGTCCGAACATACAAATATTTTAGAATAAGGTTATAGAACTAATTAAAGTATTTATGGGAATACAGCTTCAGAATGATCCTACTGTGCTGCTGCTTTCCCACTGATCCCACTAGCAACATACAATCTTAAGGGTAATAATAATAATAATAATAATAATCTTTATTTCTATAGCGCCAACATATTCCGCAGCACTTTACAAATTCAAGGGTAAACATACAGTCATTACACATTAAAAGTACTTACAAATGAGACACAAGGTATGTGAGGGCCCTGCTCGTGAGAGCTTACAATCTATTCGGGTGTATGGGTGAAACATACGGTAAGAAGTGCCAAGTTTACAATGGTCCGGCCATGTTTCATAAATAAGGGGTGGTTTACATGAAAAATGGATGAACCTGCCACCCCAGACTGATACATCTATATACAGATAAGTGCCTGTGAGTGCCCAAGTGCAGGGAGTGACAGATGTGTGTGATAGCAGTTAGGGATCTTGGTGGGCCAGACTGAGAAGATGTATTTTCAGGGCCCTCTTAAAACTGTGAGGGTTGTGAATGTGCCTGATCGCCCGCGGTGCATATTCCAGAGAATTGGTGCCGCACGTGTGAAATCTTGTAGGCGGGCATGGGAGGTTCGGTGATTGAGGAATGTAGTCTGATATCATCAGCAGAGCGGAGAGCACGGGTAGGGCGGTAGACAGAGACTAGGGAGGAGATGTAGGGAGGAGCAGCGCTGTGGAGAGCTTTATGGGTGAGATTGCTGAGTTTATACTGTATCCTGTACTGGATGGGCCACCAGTGCAGTGACTGACACAGGGTAGAGGCATCAGTATAGCGGCTGGAGAGAAAGACAAGCCTGGCTGCTGCATTTTGGACAGATTGGAGAGGGGAGAGTTTGCAGAGAGGGAGACCGATAAGCAAGGAGTTGCAGTAGTCAAGACGAGAAAGAATAAGTGCAGTAATGAGAGTTTGAGTCGTTTCCACAGTGAGAAATGGACGATTTGGAGATATTCTTGAGGTGCAGGTGACAGGAGCGGGCAAGGGATTGGCTATTTGGGGTTAATGTCAGATCAGAATCCAATAAAACCCCTAGACAGCGGGCCTGCTGCCTAGAAGAAATGGTGGTACCACATACAGAAACAGAAATAGCAAGGGGGGGTTGGTTAGTAGATGGCGGAAAGACAAGAAGTTCAGTCTTAGTGACGTTTAGTTTCAAATGGAGAGAGGACATGATGTCAGAGACAGCGGACAGACAGTGACTGGTGTTTTGTAGCAAGGCTGGAGTGATGTCACGGGAGGAGGTGTATAATTGGGTGTCATCCGCATAGAGATGGTACTGGAAGCCAAATCTTGTGATGGGTTTGTCCAATGGGGCTGTGTACAATGAAAAGAGGAGAGGACCTAGAACTGATCCCTGAGGAACCCCAACAGCAAGAGGAAGAGGAGAGGAGGTGGAACCAGAAAACGAGACACTGAAGGAGCGGTCAGAGAGGTAGGACGAGAACCAAGCGAGAGCGGTGTCCTGGAGGCCAATGGTGCTGAGCATACTTATCTTTATGTTGGTGGCAGCAAAAGCCCTTATTCCCCAACTTTGGTGATCCACAGCCATTCTCACCATAAGTGATTTGTTCAAAGACATTTTTTTCATACAGCGTATGGAAGAAATCCGAGCAGACAGTAAACAAATGCTGGGTAGACATCATCGGGTTTGGAAGGAATGGTCAGATTTCTGTGCCTCCCATGAATATGCTTCGTATAATTGAGGATGCCATTGATAGTAATAAACTAGTGTACTGAGTCTCTACGATTTAAGATCCCATCCCTCTGGGTACATTCTACTGGCTTAATCTTTATTCCTTGAAAAGGCTACTCTGCTCTTAAAAATAAAAAAAATAATTAAAAAAATGGTATCTCAATTCGCTCTCCCAGGAATGTCTATGGTTGACATTGATTTCTGTTTAGCGGTTATTTTGTTAACTCTTTTTTTCTTCTACCAACCAATTTGTTTTCTATCTGGTGAAAGGGAAAACTACTTTTCAAATGTATCACACGAGACATGTATGATCTTCTAGATTGATTCGTTAACCTGAGACAACAAAAAAATTGATTGTATTCTTCATTTTATACTGTTTTGGGTCTAATGTCTTTCACATTGCCTTTCACCATTTGTCGGTTATGATATTTAAAGAACAGCTGTATTCTTTTTACATTTCTGTGGATGCTATACCTTAAGCGTGTTTTGTGTTTGTTTAATTTCAAAAAAAGCTCTTTTGAATAAGAAAAAATAAAATAAGTGCATGAGGTAGTCGGAGACACCTATACATCAGTGTGGAGAGGTATATAAAGTATAACCTATAATTCACATATTAAACCTATTAAAAACATTCACTTATTAAAACCATATTGATCACATAAAACAGCAATAATAAAAACAGCAATCATGGCTGTCCTTCATGACTCCTAGAGAAATTAATCTAGGATCAGGGACAAGTCCAAATTCATAAATTATCTGTATAGAAATATCTATAGAGAATTGACCAAGCCAGTTGTGTAGGAGGCTTTAAAAGTGCCGTTGTAAATTTAGGTTTTTTAGTTATGGAGGGGCATACTCTTCTGCTAGTGTATCCTAAACATCTCTATTATAACAACTTGGCAGAGTTAGGAGCTGGATTCACTGGGCCATGGGTAAGTTTTGGCTAAACTACACCAAGGAACGGAGTCTAGAGTTCCCTGGCCCTCAACCTTTCATTCATTCAAGGGATATGGACTACACTGTAGGGAATTCTCAAGTCATTTTCCTGGACGTGGTCACTCATGGTGGCAGGAGGCGTGTGCGTGAGGTTCCAGAGAACCAGTCCAGGAGTGTAGTTTGACAGAACACAGGTCAGGACCAACAGAATAAATTTGTTATCTCAAACATAGGTTTGCTTAGGGTTGCTTTAGGTTGGGTTGCTTTAAATAGCACCATGTAGACAATGATAGGTTGAAAACAGATAAGTATTGAGCACTGGTCCATTAAAGCCAAAAGGGTCGGATAGCTGCACAGAACATGGCGGGCAATAAAATGACTGCAGCTAAGAAGCTGTCAGTTGCATAGAGCAGTGCAGCAGCAGACGGTTACACGGACATGAACCACATGGTGACTTATGACATATAACTTAGCCCTGTACTTGACTATACAGGTTATGCATCCAAAAAAAATGGCCCTCCCTGGTAACATTTCCCTTCCTATTGACTTCTTAGGCTACCCACTTCCATGACCCTAGATGTACCATATTTCTCTGACAAACATGAAAATCACCATAACTACAGTTTGGTTATGGTGGATCTATGTGGCCAGTTTGACCTTAATTGGGATTTTGATTTCTCTACATGTTATCTTTGCTGTGATATATGGACTTTAGATGAGAGTAAATCTGATTAGGTGTACAGCATATGGCTCGGTAAATTTACAGATTATGACTGTGTGTTTTTTGCTTTCTGTATCAGTGCCATGTTTACATAGGACTCAATCTACACACTCCGAAGATGAACAAACAGTATCTGTTTAATCAAATTAATCAGTGTTTTATTCCCCATAAGAGCATTTTTAAAGTTTGAAGTAAAGCTCCTGGGGGAAATGATATGCTGATTAAGTTACTCACGGAGATTCATTTTAAGGAGCAGTTGTGTTTTTCATTTCTTCTGATTAGAACGTCTATGTTCATCCCCAAGTAACTCCCACCGGTAATGTAATGTCTACGTGAACGTCATAGACTAGTTCTATCTCAAGAAAAGAATGTTATTTTCTAGCACTCATTCCCTCTGGCTTCAAATCATTTTAAAGTATTGAGATATTTTCAAATATTGGCATCATGAGCAGCCGTGAATTACTTAGATTCCAAACAGGCTTAAACTTTATTAAAAAAAAGATATAGGTGCGTTGTACTTTCAAAGATTTAATTCAACACCATGTGCTGTCACTACCCAAGGTAGTATATGGCCAAGGTAGCATTTTCATTCTATTTGCAAAATGTATTTATTGCTAGTCAAATTGTTTGTTGTTTAATTAATAATTTAATAAAATATGTCTTTTTCATTTTCTGGGATTTTGTAGGAGGGTTCCTCTTTTTTGCCTCTTTTTTTTGTTCCTTATGCTTGTATTGGCACATGGATATTCTTGCACATCCATTCTTTACAGTATATTCCCTTTAACTTCATGGGGGAACGATCTTCATAGTTCTCAATGCATTTGCGCGGTTCTTGTTGTTTCCTTTTTCTCTGTGTTTTGGTACCGGGGAAACGAATGGGGAAAGGGCTTGGTGGGTATCTAATGCATTGCACACTTTTGATTTTTCGGAAAAGAAGTAGGTGTGTGAGTTTCATGCGCACTTGCCTCTTTTTAGTGCCTTTTCAATACAACTTTGGGATGTCACGTGTATGCTAAGGTTTTTCAATTGGTTAGAAAAACAATTTTTAGGATTTTCTCACTGCTATATATGAATTCATTTCATAACTTTGCATTAGCCTGTTGAGAAAGCTGGGAGGTGAAACGCACGTAGAGACACTCTTCTTAGGTGGCCCGTTTCCTGCATTGGGGTAAATGATCTACATAATAGTTGTTGTTTGAATATTTATCAATATTTAGTAACTTTATTTCTGTGGTGTTACTTTTTATGTCATTTTATTATTACTATGGTATAATCACTTGATTTATATACTCTTTATTTATTATATGCCTAACATCTTTATGTACAGTAGTGTTACTTTGCTATACCACAGCCATTTATTTACTCTTTTAACCCCCATATTTTAAAAATGATTGATTGTAATTTTTTTTAGTGTATTTGCTTTCAGTAGTTTTTGAACCCCTTTTAGGATTTGTGAATATGCTTTTCTGATAAAGATTTGTATTTTAGCTTGTTTTTTTTTAGTGTGATTACTTTTCTAGGTACACACTCTGTTTGGTTATAATGACCGTCATATAATTATTTTCACCACTTCTGAATTGATATCTTATCTAATAACAGTTCTGGGCAAACTGCAATGAGTTGGAACTTTAACGGTGAATTTTTATCCAACAGGAGGAGTACTTTGAGGGCTTTTAATTTTCACGAATTCTCTTACTGAACTGTTCCCACACAGTCTTAAAGGGGTTGTCTCACTACAAGGATTGCTTTTTATGTTAAAGATCTTCCAAAAACAAATCACTTTGCAATATGTGTCCATTAACCGTATCCTACCTATTCCTAGATATCACCTCTTGTATGAGCTGCATCAGCTCCTCATGTCACTATAGCTACAGACCTGAACGATCTCTCCTGATAGGCTGATAGCGTTGGTCGCTATAGCTACAGACCTGGGGCCACATATATGAAAACTGTCTAGGTGTAAGACTTTCTTTGTTGCCCATAGCAACCAATCAGTGGGCCACTTTTATTTCATATAGTGCTCTGAAAAAAATGAAAGAGGGACTCTGATTTGTTGCTATGGGCAACAACGTGAATTTTAGACCAAGACAGATTTCATACATGTGGCCCCTGGTGTCCTCAGCAGCTTGTCACTGCAGGCCAGTAAAAACCAGTAGAAACCAAAAAAGCAAGTAAACACAATCCTGAATTCAAAAATGAAACCAAGAAAACAGGCCTGAGGTAAGATGAATCGTAGTGATACAAGCCCTTTAAGTCAGTCTTCCTTGTGGGAACAGAACTGGTCTCTATAACCAATATATACTTGTCATGTACCAGGTAGTTGATGCCTAGCACTGCTTTTGATTTAGTTTTGGATTAAATAAGAGATGGAGTGTAAGATTGTCTTAATATTCCATGTTAATCTCTGCAATGAAATCTGCTCTATGCTACGGCACAATGCTTGGCTGTGTCCCTTCGTCCCATTGTAGCCAAATCAGTGGGACGCATGTAGACTGAGGTTTCCTGTTCAGGTTCATTTATGTGCTATTCTTAAAGAGACAGTAATCCAAATATATACAATTGTTGATCACACTTAGCCAGGGGCTATTCTCAAGTTGAACAAAAGTGTCGGTGGAGTAGCGTTCATATATTGTTAGTAAACAGTAGTAATCCCTGAGAAAGCTTTTGGCTTCAGAGGTGCCAGAAAATGCACCTAAGATGGGTATCCTGTGGTAGTGGGTAGACTCCCCAGTGGCACATAAAATTTGGGCAAGAACTCTCAGTCATCTTCTCCTGGAGGATTTATGTGATGGCACACAGTCATCCAGGGCCTGGAAAGTGACTGCTGAAAGTTCTGCAACTACTATGTGGATATAACCATTTTGTAATGTGTACCATTACAACTGTGACCAATAAGCAAAACGTGCCTCTATGTTAGAAATAACAAACCTTTCTGTTTATGCCGGGTGTAGTCCCTCAACAACCCTCTTGCTTAATTTATATAGTCTGTCCTTTCAAATAATCAGAAGTCATTTCTGTTAACAGTCTGCTGCACTTGTTTTATCCTTCCTCTGGAATTAATGAGGCAGCCAGGAACGTCAGTGTGTTGATAAATCTAGAAAGCAAACTTGCCACACATCTTTTTTTCCCTCTTAACTGGTCATCAAAACAGATCATGGAATGTGCCTTTTCACAGCGCAAAATTCTTTTACCGGTTTAACACAAATTAGAAGTAGCCATGGTTACAGAGAGCTCATAGCTGAAACTTCTTGCTTATATACAGAAAACAGCTCAGTTATAAAAGCAAAGATTGCTAGGTTCGCATTGGCTCTGTCCAGAATGAGAACTCTTATTACAAAATGACTGTTCTTACCACTATAAACAATGAAAGTGATCCTGGTTGTCGATTACTTTAGAAGATGGTTTGGCGAAATTCTCAAAAATTTGATTCAGGTCACTTCGGGCGAATTTTCCGACAAAAATAAAATTCGGTCCGAATTTATTCGGCACGAATCGCGTTTCGTAAAAAGCAGGCTATTACAGGCTGCACAGAGCCTGCAGGGTTGATGTTTTAGAACGTGATGTTGCCATGCTTAAATATGATGAGGGAGCTTGGTATTGGTTCTTATACAATGTTGTGTTTTAGTTTATGACACGCAGATGACTGCCGGCCGCTATTAGAATCGCTTCCCTATAAATTCCTTGGGCACTTAAGAGGGAAAAATGACCAAAAAAATCAAGCGGGAATGTAGCCTGTTAAAGGGTCATGCAGCGAGAAAGCTGGAAAAAAACAAGTGAGAGCTCAGTGGCAAATTAGTGACAGAGTGTGGAGGTGTCGGCGGCAGCCATAGCAGCATGAGGTCAGGCAGTGGCACAATGACATTATGGAGGTGGCAAAACACGAGGAAGCACAGAATGGCCAATGACTGAGAACGGAGGTCACGCGGCTGAGTATGGAGGTCAGCAGTGGCACAAGGACATTTCAGGAGGTGGCCAAAAACAGTTATTAGGCCACAGAGTGGCACCAATGTACAGTGTGGAGGTCACGAAGCAGGCAGCATGAGATCAGGCAGTGGAAACAATGACATTTCTGGAGGCGGCAAAAACAGTATTAGGCCACAGTGTGGCAACAATTCACACAGTGTGGACGGTCCACGGCGGAGCAGATGAGATCAGGCAGTGGCAAAATTGAATATTCTGGAGGCGGCACAAAACAGTATTAGGCCACAGAGTGGCACATTCACACTGGTATGGAGGTCACGGCGGCAGACAGTATGAGATCAGGCAGTGGCACAATGACATATCCTGGAGGCGGCAAAACAGTATTAGGCCACAGAGTGGTCAATCACGCAGTGTGGGAGGTCACGGCGCGGCAGCAGTATAAGATCAGGCAGTGGCACAATGACAATTCTGGAGGCGGCTAAACAGTATTAGGCCACATGAGTGGCACAATCACACAGTGTGAGAGGTTCACAGCGGCAGCAGTATGAGATCAGCAGTGGCACAATGACATTTCTGGGAGGCGGCCAAAAACAGTATTAGGCCCACAGAGTTGCACAATAACACAGTGTGGACGGTCACGGCGGCTGCAGTTGAGATTCAGGCAAGGGCACAATGACATTCTGGACGGTGGCAAAAACAGGAGGAAGCCAAGAGTGCACAATGACTGAGAGAGGATGGTCACGGCGGCAGCAGCATGAGGTCAGGCAGTGGCACAATGTCCCAGTGTGGGAGGAACATGGCAGCAGACACAGCCGCAGCATGATGTCAGACAGTTGGGCACAATGACACAGTGTGGATGTCACGGCAACAGCTAGCAGCAGCATGAGGTCATAGAGTGGCACAATGACAGAAGTGTTGAGGTGGGTGGCAATACCAGTCCCTGGTAAAGATGGGGTAGGCAGTTGGAGAAACTGTCAGCAGATGTGTGGACATCGGGGACGGGTGGCGGCTAGGAATAGTGGCTGAAGAAGGTAGTTTGAACCCAGATGACGACCTAAGGCATTGGTGTGTGGAAATCCTGGCCGACCCAGCCTGAATTCATCTTGACAAATGGTAGTCGTTCCCTACATTTCCCGTGGACAAGTGGGTTCTCCCTTGGGGTAACGATGGCCCACAGACTGCACTGGACACCGCTCTGATGCCACACTATGGACCGGCAGGACTGATTTCTCCACTGCAAAACTTTGCAAGTGCGGGCCACAAATCAGTTTGGCTGCCCAAGTAGTCCAGAGGATCTTCTAACTGAGGGGGTGGCAGAGTCGCTGTCAAGTAGGCCACAACTGGTGGTTCAGGGACTGTCCAGGTCCTGCAGATGCTGCTGTGGGACTGCCCTCCTCACTAGGCGGGTGAAGGAATCTGCTAATCAGTGACTCCAGACTTAGTTTACTCACTGATGGCTGGTTTGCTAACCAGCCCAACCTTCCCCTGCATGAGCGGTCAGTAGTTACGTGAAGCACTGAAGAACCCAGGTCAGACCTGTCAGAGGAGGGACGATGCTGCAAATAGGGCCAGAGGAGGCCAATTGATTTACAGAGGATTTCCACTATAGTATTTGGAGTTTGTCTTTCCCTATAAATAGATGGGAAAAAGGCTCCCATTTAGGACCGGTAGCGTTGGTGGTCCAATAGGGTGGAGAGCCAGAAGACATCACTCTGCCCGGATGCTGACTATTCGGCTGTTCACTAGCCAGGCAAATAAGCATGCTGCGGGCCCTCTGCACAATGTGACTTCGAGGGGATCCTGCTCCATTTCCACGTATACTGCAACGGTTGCTTGGGGGTCATCTGCATCGTCTTCCTCATCTCCATCCATCCTCCAAAGCTGCTCCTTTCCTCATCTCTTTTCACTGGGTAGAAAATCACCTCATTTTCACCAGAACAATGCTTCTGCTCGAATGTCCTCCCCCCCCTCCTCCATTTCAGTACCCACAGGACTCATGTGGGCACACGAGATGTTAGTCGCCACGTCTCAGTCCCCTGCCCAGACAGAATTTTCGGCAATCCTGTTCAGGACATGAAGCAGTGGAAATGACGCTTATTCATACCGTATGTCCTGGCGACTGGACAAATAACGTCGCCCCTACGCGAATGGCCTCATCAAACGGCAGGTGTCAGCATGAGCTGGCACTGGCTGACATCAATGTTACCACAGGGGAGCAGTACTTCTGTCTGCGGATCATCAAATAAAGATCGTTAATGGCCCTTTCTCTGTTCATACAGTCAGTCCAACATGTGCAGGCTGGAAATTCCACGCGGGTTGGAACATCGCATATCAGGGAGTGTGTTGGGGAGTGCCGTTCTGCCGCTGCAACACGAGCGAGGGGTGTTCCTGGCTGTGTGACGAATGGATAAAAGTGCGTTGCACAGTTTCATGGCCATTTTCAGAATGTTCTGAAGATTGTGGAAGACTTCAGGAACCTTTTCTAACCAGATTGAACACGTGCGCCATGCAGGGGCGCATGGACCATCCCTCCTCGGTCGCAGCGCAGGACACCATGTTCTACCATTGTCCGTCACCATGGTTCCGATTTGCAGATGGCGCGGAGTAAAGCCACACATCGATTTATTGCTGCATGACGCGAGCAGTTCCTCCCCTGTGTGACTTCGTTCGCCGAGGCAAGCCAGGTGTAGATCTGCGTGACAGCGATTTGACCTACACATGTGGTATTGTGGAGCAGTATTGTGGAGGCTAGGATGGTGGTTGGTGGTTGGAGGTGGGTTGAGGCGGACATTGGCGCAGGTGCAGAGTTTGGGACTACGTGAAGGAAGGAAAGCGGCAGTCTCATGTCCAAGTTGTTAGTGTGCCTGTGCAGGAAGCACATTCAACACAGTGGGCCGTACAGGACATTGTACTGGACCGGAACGTAGTTACAGCTCCGACATCCGCGCTGCGTGCACCTTGGAACAAAACGATAAGACTCACAGGATGACCCCTTATGTTCTACATTATTTGATGACAGTGCAGGTACTGCCCTTTTTGGAAATGAAATTACGGGACTTGGAACTCTCCATCTCGGTAGCACAAGACATTTAGTTCTCTGAAGTGTGCAGAGTCCACCATTTGGAATGGGAGGGACTGCAATACCCAACAACTTAGGTAAGGAGCCTCGGTAAGATGCTGCCCTTAGGTTGGTTGGCGCATACTGTTGTCTCTTTGCAATCGCCTCGCTGAAACGACTGATGGCGTAATGTGTAGCGAGGAGCAGGAGGCATTCTGGACCGGGAGATGATGTCAAGAGAAATACAGCTCCTTCTGCAGTGGGTGGTGGAGCCTTGACTGGCTGCAATGGCAGCCATGAGTTGCAACTGGGCGCTGCTGCTGCTGCTGTTGCTGCAGCGGCAGGATGGACCACCACATCTGAGCACGTTTCTCCAAGGCCACAGGATGGTGACGCTGCATGTGTTGACGCAGGGCCGTGGTGCCAACGTTAGTCCCTGCCCACGCTTCACTTTCTGCCCACGATTCTACATATACTCATATTCGGCTCCTCCGGTGTTTAGCAATGAACTGCCACACACCGGCCGGTTCGGATTTTACCGCAAACGCTCAGCCCTGAGGTGAACTACTGCCGCCGCTTGCCACGCAGAGCCCCTGTGCCGACTACTTTCATTGTGACTGGCGAAGCGGTGGTTTTTTACCCCGAGGCCGCTTGGCTCTCCGACCTCACATGCTGCTATCCTCCTGACTCACGGACAAACACGGACCACTTGTGGCTGCGCTGATGCCTGACGCGCACAGCTGGACACATCTCTTCTCCACCTGTCGATGTTGAAGCCTTGCCTAACCCGGATCCCAAGTGCGGTCAGATTACATCATCATCTATTTGATGTTCATCGTACTGCTGTACTCATCACGGTCTTTGTATGCGAAGCTGAACCTCTCACACATGACTCCTCCCATGCCACCTCCAACATATATACTTTGCCGTCTACTGCAAGAAGCAAGGCGATATTGGCCCCATTTATTCGCTGCCTTGTAGTGGCTGACTGTCCTCCTCCTCAAATTGTTCATCCTCGCTATATTGTGGCGATGAGCCCAGGCCACATAGTAGATTCTATGGTGAGGGGAAACCGATGGGACAGAGGTGGGCCTGGGGACTGGTGGAGGGCCGCTGACCCGCTCCCAGGCAATGACAAAATAATGGTTTTTTGTCTGAGGTTCCCACCGACTCTTGGCTGGAGTTGTCAGATGTCTTCTGGGAGGAAGGAGATGACCTATGTCAACAATCAAAGACCCTTGGGTTGCTGAACAACAACGGCCGCTACGATGACAGCGGCAGTTGTGGCCTCACTGAGTGACACCTGCTGCGAAGTCCCCTTGCTGTGCTGCGACCTGGGGCCTGTCCAGGAATGTTTGTGCCACTGCCATCGAGGTGCAGAGCCTGCACCTCTTCTGTCTGACATATGCTTTGCTTCTAAAATGTACAGACACTGTTTGTAAATGATATCTGTATATGATAAATATACACCTGTTTTTGACTCAAATGAACCAGTACAAGCTTGGGTAACCCTTGCATATAAATGCGGCTCAACAAATGGCCAGGAAAAATTGACTTTATGTCGTCGTTTAAATAACACTGTGTGTTTTACTAAATGTGAATCACAAAAACAGGCTAAATTTTCCCTTAGGACATGGTATTTGGCTACAGGAAAAATGTATATATTTTTGCCGTTGAAAAGACGGTTTATTTTTGTCAGCTCACACCAGCAAAAAACCAACGCTTAATTAACCCCTGGATGTAAAATGCGCCAAAGAATTGAGCGCAACAAAATAGTTCGCTTTGTAGCGTGTTACAATTGCGTGTTAGTTTTCTACGCCCACAACAAGAGATACAGTTGTAATTACCTTTGCTTGTGATTAGGCTACAGGAAAAAATGTATATATTTTTGGCGTGAAAAAGTACGGTTTCTTGGGGTCAGCACACCAGCCAAAACAACGCTTAAATTAAACCCCTGGATGTTTAATTGCGCCAAAGAATTGAGCCCCACAATATAGTAGCTTGTGTAGCGTGTAACAACTGCGTGTTTTCTACACACACAACAAGCGATACAGTTGTATTAACCTTTTGCTTGTGAATTAGGCGACAGGGAAAAAATAAATTGTATATATTTTGGCGATGAAAAAAGACGGTTTCTTGGGGTCAGCACACCAGCAAAACAAACGCTTAAGTTAACCCCTGGTTGTAAATTACGCCAAAGAATTGACCGATCTAAAAATAGTAGCTTTGTAGCGTGTTACAATTTGCCGATGTTTTCTACGCCACCTAAACAAGAGATATCAGTTGTAATTAACCTTTGCTTGTGAATTAGGTACAGGAAAAAATGTATATATTTTGGCGTTGAAAAAAGACGGTTTCTTGGGGTCAGACACCAGCAAATATGCTTAATTAAAACCCCGGATGTAAATTGGCCAAAGAATTGAAGCAGCCAAAAATGATGAGGTATTTGTATTGTAAAAAATCGTGTTTCTTTAAATGAATACAACAGGAACTGGCTTAGATCCCACTTGGCCCCCTCTGGATATTAATGTATATGCGCTGCAGGTGGACGCACCTGGGATTTTCAGATCCAATACCCCAAAAAATTAGAAATAGAACATTTAAGAGAACAGTTCTGAGACAAGCTCGAGACACCCCACAGAGAATCGCTTTATAAAAATCCAATTCTTCAGTAAGAGCTATCAGCCGCGGCAGCACCTCCCTGATGAGCCACAGTGAGAGGAGTGTGAGCTGCCACAGCGTCGCGCCCGGACTTATATAGTGCGGTGACCGTCACGGAATCGCCAGTTTCTGATGGCTTCATCTCTGCACATGTCATGCAGGCTATGCCTTCTCCTCACCAGAGTGCTTTGGCCCATGTAGCGCCATGTGCTCGCAGCCATTTTATCAATCAAAAGCACACTTCGTTCACACGAAGTACCCCATAAGTTCGATTCGTTCCGAAAACCGAATATTTTCCTGGAAATTCTAATCGAATTCACTTCGTTTAGAATCAATTCGCCCATCTCTATTTACATTATATTTTTTTTAGACCTTGAGCAGATGCCAGGGATTAACACAAGATCACCATTAACCATAAAAACAGCAGAGGTTCAACCAAATGTTTCAAAAAATGGCCTAAGGGGACAGTCAGGGATCATCACAAGAAATAGGTATGGTTCTCATCCAAAATTAAAGGGGTTTTGCCACGATCTCATTTCCTACCTCCTGCATCCATCTCTTCAGCTCTCTGTGCTCAAAAAAGGGGGGGGGGGATTTGTTTGAATTGCATATCATGTGACCCTGTAGGATGACATCACCAGGCCTTTTCTCTCCTCTATTGACAAGGTTGTTTATGTTATAAAATTTATAAATAGCTTATCATTGTTGCTCACGAAGTGGGAAGTAACATTTTTGCTTTACAGCACAAGGGTCTTTAGTTCAAATCTCTGCAGGAACTTAACTTGTGGATTTTTTTTCCTCCTTATCAATGCACATATCTCATTGAGGTTTCTTTTTTTTATTTGCACTGTTTGTCTTATTACTAACTAGTCCAAAGGACAAGAGTAGAATGACAGAACCCAGGGTTTGAACACTAAGTAGCTGCCTGAGAGGAGATGTGATGTCTGAGCATGTGCAACCAGCACTTAGGAGCTCCCAGGTCCTGGTTGTATTCACCCTAGAGATGAGCTGTAAACACATGGAATCAACTCAAAGGAGCAGATAAAATAAAACGTTTGCAGAATTTTGACTAATTATGAATGGTGAAAATGTTTATTATTTAATTTTTAAACTTTCCACATCAATTTTACTTCATGACAAAACCCCTTTAAATCTATAATACCCATAGGGTAATATGTCTTTATTAAAATAGGTGATTCTTGTCGGCAGAATCCACAGTTTATTTGAATACTACCCATTCTGCATTTTGAAAGAAGGAATTTAGTATGTAGAAACTTGTAAGTGCTACATATATGAGCTGTTTGCATTTTATATAAATTTTTACTAACCTGCTTTATTATATGTGTATACTTGATGGTTAGGTAATGCTAAGCTAGTTAATTACATCACTAATTTACCTTTTAGTTGCTATCTTGTTATTACTTTTATAGATCAACAACAACATGTTGTGATGATTATTTTTTACATCAATAATAATAATAATAATATATATATATATATGTATATATAATATATATAAACATTTGTTATTTTTAAAAGAATGTCAGCACAACATGTCATAATATATATATATATATATATTTATTTATATATTATATATATATATATATATATATTTATATATATATTGTTTTAATTGTATGAAGTAAGATTGTAAGCTCCTTCTAGTGGCAGCTGTGAGCTGTGGAAATCCAGAGTTTCAAAATGTTAAACATATCTGTCTCGATGAACATGCAGCCCAATCTTCAGCATACAATAGAGGAGGAGATACTGAGCAGCACGCAGCATCACCCCTTGTATACTGTACTCCTTGTATACTATACTTATATTTTGATAATTCTTATCCACTATTATATGAGTTACAATTTTATTATAAATCCAAAAATATCCCAAATAAAGAACAAATGAGGAATATGACACCTACAAGATACAAATACCTAATAAACCATCCCTCTAAAACATAACTTTTACTATATATATTATTAAAAAAAACACCATAGATAAACAATAATCCACAATTAGTACAAAAAGAGAGGTAACAAAGTACCCGAGGAGTGTAAATTGAATACCTCTGCTGTCCCTATCAGCACACCTATTCCTATCCCTCTGCAGAGATCTCACTGATGTTTGACTGGCTTGTATACTTTGAGTACCCACCATGGAGTACACCAACTCTGTCTATGCCTCCGGTCTGAAGGCACACTGGCCTGATGTGATGACTCGGTTTCTGGGACAGGTAAGATGTATTTTTTCCTGTATTTAACACACTACACTGTGATTTAGCTGTTTGATTTTGCTTACCCCATTGAAAAGTCCCTGAGAGTGGGACGAAACGCTGCGTCTGGGGATTATCATATTAACTGTTTATTATGCATCTATCAGCATACTATATTGCTTACACCCTATTGTGTTTGTAAAGACCTCTTACCCTTACACTGTATGTCCTGTTAATACTAGCTATTAAGGGATAAATAGGGACATACAGAGGTCAGTTTTGCGGGGTCGTCCTTTTTGGGGCGGGTTTTCTGCTGAGGGATAGGAATATGAGTCCTGATAGGGACAGCAGAGGTATTCAATTTACACTCCTCGGGTAGTTTTTTACCTCTCTTTTTGTACTAATTGTGGATTATTGTTTATCTATGGTGTTTTTTAATATATATAGTAAAAGTTATGTTTTACAGGAATGGTTTATTAGGTATTTGTAACAATTTTATTAGACAGAAAAAGCAGATAACACATTAAAATGTCTCCTATTTCTAAAGTTCATAGCATTTCATTTCCTTCTTTGACGCTTAATCAGTGAGTCAAGTGGAACCAACCTAATTTGTAATGCTGTATGTCATTAAGCATAAAAGTAAACTTAAAGGTATGTTCCCACGAAGCAAAGTCATGTGCTATGGACAACTCTTAGCTAGCTGCTCAGAAATATGCCGCCGTCCTCCTGTGCAGGAATATAAGGAGGGTGGCAGGTATGGGAGTTCAAGATATAGTCGAGTGCGTGCGCTCAACATTACTCTGGTGCTCCCACAGAATTGAATGAGGAGGAAAGAATGCCGCAAGTCTCTCCTCATTCTCATGGACGGTTTGCTCGCAGCTAGTCGAGAGCCAACCATGGCATTGGACTTTGCTTCGTGGGAACACCCTTTTAATGACTTCCTCAATCAACACATCTCCACAAACCTGAGACTTAATACTTAGGGCCACATGTATGAAAACTTTGTAGGTCTAAGACTTTTTTAGTTGCCAATAGCAACCAATCAGAGCTCCCCTTTCATTTTTTCAGAGCACTATATGAAATGAAAGCTATGTTTGGTTGCTATGGGCAACAAAAAAAGTTTTCATACATGTGGCCCTTAGATCATTAGATATGTAAATAAATGATCAATTTATGCTGTCTTACTATGATGATCCTAAAACAAGACTTTGCCATGTTATGTACTGAAATGTAAAATATGGCACAGATTTTTTACCATTAGATAGCCACCAGAATGAAGATATTGTAACCTATAAGACCTGATCAGCAGCCTGCAGTTGAAACTTCCTAAGGTTAGTTCTTCAAAATGGAAAGAGTTTTGGTAAAAATAATATTTCATGTTTTGACTTGGCATATTATGCTGCAAAAAGTTGCCTGACAAGAATTCTATTGTGGACAAAATTCTTGCAATCACTGTAAGGTAATGACAACTTTTTCTCATACTTGAAAATACTCTGGTTACGTGATGGTGTTTTTAGTGCAAGCTAAAGTTCCCAAAGTGGTCTAGACTTTATCACTGGACAATGAAATACATGTACCCTACCAGCAACAATGCTGTGGTATTATCTGTTTTAAAAAGAGCTAAACACTGATAATGAAATTCCAGTAATCTACCTTATGAAAACATCATGAAATTTGTGAGTAATCTTTTTCCTAGTTTCTCTGAACGTTCTGTATCGTAAAAAATCTTATCTGCCATTGAGAAACATCAGACGATAATATCAGTAAGGGCATGTGAAATGTGACCCATAGGGAAT
Source organism: Phyllomedusa bahiana (assembly GCA_025379985.1). Classification (NCBI taxonomy): domain Eukaryota; kingdom Metazoa; phylum Chordata; class Amphibia; order Anura; family Hylidae; genus Phyllomedusa; species Phyllomedusa bahiana. The sequence goes on from JAODAL010000590.1 coordinate 64,806, forward strand.
AGGATGCACATCTTGGTTAAACCGATTCAACTCCTACAATGTATTACTGCTTTGTCAAGCATGTTTGAGAATATACATACAGGATAATAATAGCTTTTCTAATCCCATGCTGTGTTACAAATTATGGAAATCTTGGCGTGACAATGGAATTCTGGCACATTTCTATGAACCTAGCTCAAGAAGTCTTACTAATGCTATTGTTTGATATCTTTCCGTTGTATATTGTAAACTTCTTTAAATTTATTATTAAACTTTTGATGGATCATGTAGACACAAAACAAAAATATATATTGGTAGGAGTTTGGGCAATGAGACCACCCTTGTTTCCCAAAATAAGTACGTAGAAGCACTCAAGTATGGGCTGTGCTTCTTTAGATCTCATGAACATGCCTTACTTCATTTCTAGAAATATATGTAGTAGAGTCAAGTGCTTTTACTAATCACAGAAAAAATGGAAGTATAAATATACAGAGCCAAAGAATATATGCTACCCTGGAAACAAAATGCTCAATTTAAAGCAAAGCTTTTAATCAGTTCGCCTTAAAATAAATACAGAGGACCTATAAAGTCAACATTAACCACGAAAAAATCATGGACCAAGTACCATATTTGATGCAGAGGGAAAGAGAAAAGCATTTATAATCACTGCATGATAATAAAGCAACACTAAGGGCCACATGTATGAAAACTGTCTAGGTCTAAAATCAACTTTGTTGTCCACAGCAACCAATCAGAGCGCCCCTCTCATTTTTTCAGAGCACTATATAAAATGAGAGGGGCACTCTGATTGGTTGCTATGGGCAACAAAGTGAATTTTAGACCTAGACAACTTTCATACATGTGGCCTTAGAGTGGTAAACAAAGAAAAAATGCATTCACAGGGCAAACACACTAACAGTTACTTGTTCACTTGATATTTCCAATTTTTTTTCCAGAGAGCATGCAGCATTGGGCATGTGAAAGAGGACAAAAAATACACTCCCTAAAAGCAGAGTAATAACCCTGAAAAGGGCAACCCCACTTTTCGGAGGCTAAACCCTCACATGTCACTATCGCACACTAATAAATGTACCCCAAAAAGAAGGATGTCCCAAAACTTGGAGATCAAGAAACTGTGAGTATGTTCGCCCTGGATATGTCATTTTTCTATATTTGTAAGGCTGAAAAAAGACAGACGTGCATCCAATTCAGCCTATTGTGTTGCAGTGTTGATCCAGAGGAAGGCAAAAACCCCCATGAGGTAGAAGCCAATTGTCCTCATTTTAGGGATAAATATTCCTTTCCGACTCCAATCTGGCAATCAGAATAAATCCCTGGATCAACGACCCTTCTCCAGAATCCGAGTCACTATAACTTGTTACACTATTATGCTCCATATTCCTCCTAGATGTTTATGAATTGACAACTGAGTGCTACCATTCCTCTTCTTACAGAGTGTGTCCCTGCACTTTCTGATACTGATCAGCACTGACTGACCAGTGGCAGACAACCCAAACTGGCAACGCCCAGTTCTTAATGTATTCATACTTTTCTAGGAGGAATAACCGAGGAATAACATAGTTACCAAGCTTTCATAAAAATACATTCCAGAATTATAATTCATGAACAATGTATTTACTAAAACAGACCTGTGAGAAGATCTGACAGGTCCTCTTTGTGTCTTTCATTGTCTATGACAAGTACATACATAACTGACTAACACAACTAAAGAACCTCCACAGAGACACTTAACATAGCGGTCATTCTTAAGCAACCCAGCAACGAGGGCACTTGACCTAAGCAATGTGATATTAATAGTTTTCAGTAAGAAATAAAAATCCACAGCCCACTAATATAAAAACAGCTGAGCCTGGTCTGAATACATGTGCCATGCCCTCCAGCATTCCAGTTATGTATAATATTAGCTTTATGTTCTGACCTTTCCTTAAAGGGCAACAAGGAACATTATAAACAAAACCCATTATGGCACAGTGATTGCCGCGGCGAACTGGGTCTTTATAATATACAAGCAGTGAACGGGTAAAGAAATGTAAGGCATGAGCATATTAGCAGTCCAAGCATAACTTAATCATACAAAGACAGGTTTAAGTAAGACATAAACAAGCATCAGAACATCCGGTAAGAAAATACTTTTCAGTGCTGCATTAGTCTGTGGACACTAAAGCATGTAAGTGCAGGACATATTCGTCATCATTTCTTTAATCAGACTGACAGTAATTTAGAAAGTTGAAAATTTGAATTTGACAAAAAATTACTAAATAATCTGATCTGGAATCAAAACCAAATGAAAAATACCTGTTTTTTAATGACCTATTATTTGCAATTCCAATTCCCAAAAATTTTGAATGCTGTTTCAGATGTGTTGCTGCCATCAATTAAATGAGGTTTTTTGTTTGTATTTTTTTTAAATGAAATGGAAAACTGTCTAATTTTTAACTTCTGATCTGTGTTCTATGTTCTGTGGTGAATAAAATATGGCTATAGGAGATTGTCAGTCATTCCATTCTTGTTTTCTGTAAATTTTACACAAAGTCTTATTTTTTTATTTTTTTGGAACTGAGGTTGTATTATTTATATTTTATATTTATTATTGTATCTTTTATTTATTGATTATTCAGGACTTTTACTAAAACAAACAAATTAATAATCTACTACATCATATATATGCACTACACTACTGGTTCCCTGTTTGGTCTTCCGTGTACTAACAAGGACAGAAAACTGATTAAAGCTCTTGCATTGTTAAACCCGGCCTGTCTAACCAATAATTCAGTGCTTGAATATCTCCATTAATCCCACAGACTTTAAATGTGGAAGCCTGAATGGCCGACTGGCACTCTTTGCAAATGAGGACACATGACGCCTGTTCTTATTATTAGTAATCAAAACCGATCAACTTGGTAAGAAGTATTAATGTTTTAGTGTGTTGTCCTTGGAAAAAGCTGTTGAAGGAATTATCATATTCTAAATCAACTACAGTATTTGAAGTAAATTTGAAATTGGACAAAAAATACTAAAAACATCTATCAACCAATTAAAAATTTTTTGAATACATGGATTTCATTTCCTTCAAAATTAAATAGCTTTTTAGAGTTTGTGTGCATGAGTTTTTTACTTTATACATTTTTTTAAATAAATAAAAACTGTCCATTTAACTTAGATTGGTTCATGTACGGTGAACTAAAACCACATAATGTCAGCCCTCTCAATGTAGTAAATTTGAAACCAAGTATATTTTATTTTGAACTGAGGTCAAGGGTATTTTTATTATATAGAAAATATCCTTTATTAAAACAAGCAAATTAAAAAGCAATCGTATAATAACATATGGTTCCGTAGGCTCGTGTCCAAGGGAAAGAAATGGTTAATGGCCATTGTGAATATCAGGCAAAGGATCATACCAAATTGTCATTGTGATTAATTAGTAACCAAAGATTCACAGTCCCAATGGGATGGACCATCATAAGCAAATGCACAAGCTGCATTATTGTAATCAAACCCTACCTGGGTAAGTAAATGTTATTGGCGAACAACAAAGGATAATATCTTAACCTCAGTTCACCCCTACCATGCAAATGGACATGGAAGAGAGCAAAAAACATCTCAACATTAACAAATTTTGAATATGGACTCTTGTCTTAAATTAAAAGCTTTTTACCATTATGTGTGCAGCAGTTTTTACTTTATACATACTTATAATTCGTTTTGCTACTATTTAATACATTTTTGCCATAATATCTGATCTACATTAATAAAGAAAAATGATTAAAAGGGGAAATTTGAAGTCAAACCAAAGTGCATTTTTAAAAAAAAAACTAATAAATGTATCATAATCCATTCACAAACTCAACAATACTACAATGATTCTACACAATACTAGAGCATTGAGGTGGTTTAATGTGTCATATGTCTTGTAAACTAAGTGTGACATGTGCTGTCATGTTTCTTTAGGGTGACAAATGTCCTGAGATTCCAACACTCAGCTCAAATGCTTTGTGTCAATGAAACATGTCCGTAAAATAGCAGAACACAGCTTTAACAATTGTTCCTCCAATCTCCTGCTCTTCTCACTAACACAACTGAGAGGAAATGTCCCCATGCATGTATGTAGATATTATATATCCAAAAGTAAACCAATGTCAGGGCCACATCTATATACATATTAGTATTAGTTTTGGATAAACAATATCTACATTCATGGATAGGGACAGTGTAAATAAATATAAATATATATATATATATATAATATATATATATATATATATATATATATATATATATATATATATATAATATATATATATATATATATACTGAGAGGAAATGTCCCTATCCATGATTGTAGATATTGTAAAATATATGATGATGATAGATAAAAGTGCAAGGGGGCTGCAAGTATCAAGTTACTGGATTTCTATATGCAGTGAAGGAAATAATTATTTGATCCCTTGCTGATTATATAAGTTTGCCCACTGACAAAGACATGAACAGTCGATAATTTTAAGGGTAGGTTATTTTTAACATTGAGCGATAGAATATCCAAAATAAAATCTAGAAAGTCACATTGTATAAATTATATGTTTATTTGGATTTTGCTGAGAGAAATAAGTATTTGATCCCCTACCAACCATTAAGAGTTCTGACTCCTACAGACCAGTTAGATTCTCCTAATCAACCCATTACCTGCATTAAAGACATCTGTCTTTAGTCACCTTTATAAAAAATCTCCTGTCCGCAGACTCAATTAATCAGTCAGACTCTAACCTCTACAACATGGGCAAGACCAAAGAGCTTTCTAAGGATGTCAGGGACAAGATAATAGACCTGCACAAAGCTGGAATGGGCTACAAAACCATAAGTAAGACGCTGGGTGAGAAGGAGACAACTGTTGGTGCAATAGTAAAAAAAATGGAAGAAATACAAAATGACTGTCAATCGATATCGATCTGGGGCACACTGCAAAATCTCACCTTGTGGGGTATCCTTGATCATGAAGAAGGTGAGAGATCAGCCTAAAACTACACGGGGGGAACTTGTTAATGATCTCAAGGCAGCTGGGACCACAGTCACCGAGAAAACTATTGGTAACACATTGTCCCTTAATGTCCCCCTGCTCAAGAAGGCAGGCCCGTCTGAAGTTTGCCAATGAACACCAGGATGTTTCTGTGAGTGATTGGGAGAAGGTGCTGTGGTCAGATGAGACAAAAATTGAGCTCTGGCATTAACTCAACTCTTATCTTTGGAGGAAGAGAAATGCCTATGACCCAAAGAACACTGACCCTACTGTCAAGCATGGAGGTGGAAACATTATGTTTCGGGGGTGTTTCTCTGCTAAGGGCACAGGACTACTTCACCGAATTAGTGTGAGTATGAATGGAGCTATGTACTGTAAAATCCTGAGTGACAACCTAATTCGCTCGGACAGGATTTTCCTAGAAACAAAGGAGTGTCTCAGAGAGGAGCTCATTAAAGTCATGGAGTGGCCTAGCCAGTCTCAAGACCTTAATCCCATAGAAAACTTATGGAGGGAGTTGCAGCGCCGAGCTGCCAAGCAAAAGTCTCAAAATCTTAATGATTTATAGATGATCTGCAAAGAGAATTGGACCAAAATTCCTCCTGACATGTGCGCAAACCTCATCATCAACTACAAAAAATCTCTGACTGCTGTGCTTGCCAACAAAGGTTTTGTCCTGTTTGCCAGGGGGATAAAATGCTTATTTTTCATTGCAAAATGCAAATAAATGTATATAATTTATACAATGTGATTTTTCTGGATTTTATGTTTGATATTCTATCTCTCAATGTTCAAATTAACCTACCCTTAAATTATAGACTGTTCATATCTTTGTCAGTAGGAAAACTTACTTAAAATTTACTTAAAACCATTTTAACCCCTTAAATGTCACAGTCAATAGTGACAGTGACATCTAAGTGGTTTTAGAATCACAGTTGCCTCCTCTGTCCCTCAGGATGTGATGGATTTAATCAAATATATGTTTATTTTTTGATTTTTATGTAACTAAAAACAATGGAAAACAAAGAACTTCCCAAAGAAGAAGAAAATTCCACAGGTTTGGATTCATGAAAAAAAATATGTATATTACCTGTGAATACACTGTATTAGTTGTTTCATTCATGACTTGTTTGGAGAACTGCCAGAGCAGTTTTTTGAGTCAAAGCTAGAAGTGGATCCCACAGAAAGGAGAAATATAGTGCTTCTTTTATATTTACCATTCCTTTTATAACTGTAGTGCCAGACTCCTAATCTGAGGAGGCCTAATCTTCCATTCTTGTGACCAGGGCCGTATTTCCCACGGTGGCGCCTGCTAGGGGGCGGCACTACAGCAGGAGTTTATTTAAAATGTTTTGGTTTTTTTTCCCCTCCGGACACCCCCCCCCAGTGGTCGGAGCGTTGGGGGGGAGGGTTGAGGTTGCGGGCGCAGCTAGTGACTTTTATCATTGGTGGCAGCGGTGGAGTTTTTTTTTTGTGTGCAAAGCGGCAGCGGACAACGGAGCGCCGGTAGGGACATATCACTTCTCCCTTCCGGCGCTCCGTTGTAATGACAGGCAGCATCAGCAGTTGCGCTGATGCTGCCTGTCTCTTCAGTGGCGTGCCGCGGTGCACTGCTGGGAAGGAGGGGGCCGGCGCTGCCCCTCCTCCTCTCCCTCACAGCGCCCGCCCGCCACTGAAGAGCGGAAGCTGCCGCCGGGCGGGCAGAGAGAGCAGAGCAGCGCGGCCCTCCCACTCAGCAGCGCACGGATGACGCCGAAGATCAAGGCCTCCCGCTCTTCAGGTAAGTGAATCGGAGGGGGAGGGGCTGGAGGCTGGTGCAATGTGACTGGGGGGGGCTGGAGGCAGGTGCAATGTGACTGGGGAGGCAGGTGAAACGTGACTGGAGGCAGGTGCAACGTGACTGGGAAGTGGGGGCAGGTGAAACGTGACTGGGGAGGCAGGTGCAACGTGACTGGGAAGTGGGGGCAGGTGAAACGTGAGTGGGGGGGCAGGTGCAACGTGACTGGGGAGGCAGGTGCAACTCGTGACTGGGGAGGCAGGTGACACGTGACTGGGGAGGCAGGTGAAACGTGACTGGGGAGGCAGGTGAAACGTGACTGGGGAGGCAGGTGCAACGTGACTGGGGAGTGGAGGCAGGTGCAACGTGACTGGGGAGTGGAGGCAGGGGAAATGTGAGTGGGGAGTGGAGGCAGGTGAAACGTGGGTGGGGAGTGGAGGCAGGGGAAACGTGGGTGGGGAGTGGAGGCAGGTGAAACGTGGGTGGGGAGTGGAGGCAGGTGAAACGGGGGTGGGCAGTGGAGGCAGGAGAAACATGGGTGGGGAGTGGAGGCAGGTGAAACGTGGGTGGGCAGTGGAGGCAGGTGAAACGTGAGTGGGGAGTGGAGGCAGGTGAAACGTGAGTGGGGAGTGGAGGCAGGTGAAACGTGAGTGGGGAGTGGAGGCAGGTGAAACGTGAGTGGAGTTATGAATGGTGGAAGGATGGGGAAGGCAGGGGAACATGTTATAGGTGCAGACAATGGAGCTGTGTCATGTCATATAATGGAGTTATCAGACTAATGGAGCTGCTACATATAATGGGAGGTATCAGACTATGGAGCGTGTGTCAGTGTGTTCACTGTCATATAATGGGAGGTATCAGACTATATGGAGCTGCCTATCATATAATGGGAGGTAACAGACTATATGGAGCTGCCTATCATATAATGGGAGGTATCAGACTATATGGAGCTGCCTATCATAGGATGTATCAGACTATATGAAGCTGTCTATCATAGGAGGTATCAGACTAGATGGAGCTGTGTGTCATGTGATGTGTTGTATAGGTGTCAGTATCATATGGGGCTCTCATGTGATGTGTATATAGGTATCATATAGGCGGGTGTCTAGGGCGGCACCTCTTAGGGCCAGGTGGTCATACAGCATAACAGCCTAAGGGTGCTCTCACACTGTGCAATTTTGATGCGTTTGTTAAGGTGGGTTTTTTGTGCAGGTCGGCACAACAATTGATGCTGTACATTGCTGCACAAAAATCACAGTAAAATCACGATTTTTGCACAGCAGCAATGTACAGTATTAATCACCGCGCCTTTCTGCACAAAAACACACATTAACAAATGCATCAAAAAGGCGCTGTGTGAGAGCACTCTTAGGCTGTTATGCTTTATGACCACCTGGCCATCTCACCTATATAATCTTATTAGACCTTCCATCTAACTATGAGACCTGTCCACTGTGAAGGCCGGGGCCCCGGTGTCTTCCCTGCCCTCCCCCCCCCCCCCCCTACCACTGCCTTCATTTCTTAGAACATTCTGGGAAAATGAAGTCTGATTTGTTGCTATGGGTGAGCATGTCTGTCAAAGATCATAATCATATACAGACGACCAAACAAATAAATATACAATAAGAAAATAAAAATTTTAAAGAAGAAAAGAATATGTATAATTTTCTGGATTTGATAAATAAAATAAAATGTTGGTGACATATTCCCTTTAAACTGCAGTGCGGCTTTTATTGGTTGAAGTCTAATGGTTTAGGTGTAGGCACAGTGTGGCAGCATCTCCAGTCTATCCTGTATGCTGAATAGATTCTCTAACATCTAGGAAAGCTGGGTGACGGCAAACCCTTCAGTTAGCTTTCTTCTTGAGCCGTTACATGGTCACAGTGGGCGTGGCTTTTATAAAGGGGTGTGGCATAATATGAAAGGGGCATGGTAAGCTAATTGGTTAATGGGGGCGTATTAGGGTTTAGTGCCTAGGGCAGCACGACCTATAAATACAGCCCTGCTTGTGACTAGAGGGAGTCTCAGTAAATATACCCCGTGCATCTTGCATTCAACAGATAAAATGTTCTGGCCTTAATATCCCTTTATATTTTGCCATATCAATATTTTTGGTGTCTTAGTGGTATTTGTTCACAGACTAGTTTAAGCACCTTTTTTCTGGAGGAAGTTGAAGCTCTCACACTAAACACTCTTATCTTCCTCCTTTGATTTTACCCCTTATACTTCCAAAGAAACTGTCAATTACTGTCAACCAGGCTAGAAATGCATGCTATTAGGGAAATCAGCAAAATGTAGGACAGGAGAATCTTGTGGCCAACAATAATGGCAATACGTCCATGAGATTCAGGTCATTCTAGAAAATCCCCAGCTTTGCTGCTCATTCCATTTTTTTATCCAAACATGGCGAAATTTATGTCAAATAGATAAAAATAACCTGCACAGATTCTGCTGTATCTATTGACAATTTATAACATAAGCATCTTCTTGCACGTGGTGATATATTTCCTGCATTTATAAACATATTTGTTCTTTATCTCTGTAAATAGAATCAGGATATGAAGAAAAGTGAGGTTTCTTATGTGATTTATAACATTTTATAGAAGTAATATTCTGGCTCATAGGCTGGAAATAGAGGGGTAGATCTTTGAGACATGAGCTTAACCCTGTCTAAACTGGTACTGGAAATACAATAATTGTCAGCTGAAGCATCTTCCTGCTGCCAATAACCATGTCTCATTCCTCCATAAATATGCTTGTTCAGCCAAAGAAAAGAAGCATGACAATTTTATGGGGAAAAGGGAAAGCGGCAGCTGTCAGCCATCTCTGGCTCTGCCGAAAGGATAGAATTAAATGTGAAAACAAATGTGGTTAGATACAGATGCAAAAGACTAAATATACTTTACATGGTTAATGGGTCAAGCACCATCATGAGTTTATGTAATATCTATGCTCTTCTGTGGGGCACATGAACATTTTGTAGGACACATTTTACTGAATTTGATGTTTTTTAAACTAGGGTTAGAATATTTGCTCGTTGATTAGTAATCATATCCTCTCAAAGGGCGACATGTATGAGAGTGTTGTTCAACCTTTTTCTGGCGTACAATGCACCTAACTTACGATGTCTAATGCACTTAATGAATGTGTTAGGTGCATTGTTCGTAAGACTCGACACTTTCTAATGCGCCTAACATGAGGGGGTGTTCTGGGGGTGTTCTGGTAGCGTTATGGAGGTGTGTCGCACCACATTCGTCAGATTAGACACATATAGTAATGTGGTTTGCAAAGCTAAGCGCATTAGTGCTCCGACAGGAAGACCTATCTCAATGTGGTCTGTTTGAGCCTGAGGAGATGAGGTGGAGATACATTTGCTGTATGGGGCAAAAATGTCAAATATTTCTCAACTTACAGCAGTACATTAATAAAAAGTTATTTATTATAATTATCAAACTGTATAAAATGTAATTATTTAAATTTAATGAAAAATATGATCATATAAATTTATATAAAATATATCATATCCCAAAAATATAAAAATATCTCCTATAAAATGTATTTAAAATTAATAGAATCTAAAACAAATATTACATTAAAAACCCCACTGATTGTGTTGTTCCGATTTTCATATTTAAAATTTGTACTTTTTTTATTCAATTTTAAATTTATTTTTGCTGCTCTCATCCTTTATTCTACATACAGCAAGAGCCAACACATCACAGGTATTGCTGGGACCTGTGGTCCTCCAAGCAGTATCAGTACCATAGTTTCTATTCACTGACATGCTACTCTAATGACTTCTCTTATTTCCAGCCTCTCTCTAACCTTAATACATGTTAGGAGCATTACTTATGCACCCAAGTTCCATATTGCACCTAACACATGGGCGAGGTGCGTCGAACTTTACACCATTTATGAACGCACAAAAACCACTTTCATGCAATCAGGCGCATTATACCTTGAAAATGAGACTCAACAATTCTCTTCAATTCCTTCATATATGTCACCCTAAGTGTATGATGATATTGGGCATTGTTGACATGGCTGTGATGAGGGCAAAAACCACCTGCAGCTTATAAATGGATTGTTAAATTGTACACAGATTTGCAGCTCAGGACCAACAACGCTGTATAGTCATTAATAATGATTAATGGTTATACATTTTTGCAGGTAAAACTGATATTTCCTGCAACCATTTTACAATCAATTTAACAACCGCAATGGTTCTCTTACCTACAATTGCACAGCAGCTTGTTTGATTTTGGAAGCTTCCATTGAACTTGCACCTACAGTAACACGTCTAAAGCTACAACATAGCTACATACAATAGGAAGTAAATTTACTTACAGATTTGTAATTGTCCAGTATATTTTGTATATGTATTGCATTAAAAGTAGTATACTGATATTCTCTTTCTTATGGAGTATACCATTTTAAGGATCCATGCTGTACAGGAATATCTTAAAAATGACTTATTACCAGGTGCCAGTCTCACCTTTCATTACCATAGAGATAAAGCCCTAACACAAGCAAACAAAAGCTGATTTTTAATTAAACCTATTAACTATTGCAGTACAGTACAGGAACCTGAAGGCACAGACTGCCTGACTCCAACAATCTAATCTACTTTGCATCATGTCTGCTTATACCCAACGAAGCAGCACATTGGGGTACACTTCTCACAACATCTTGCACCTTCTGTACAGTGGTGGACACAGAGAGCTGAGGCTCGCCTCCCCTTATTATCCAATATCTCATTAATGAGCACCACCTTATGTCTCTAATAACCCAATACTATTTTTAAGCATGAATACTTATCCATTTGCCTGCAGTTTAATAGTAGAAAGCTTATTTAAGGTGACAGTGGCTCCTCTCAGATATTGCACATCATCCACTGCTTTGACAGACTTCTCCTTGCCTATCCAAGTGCCCTCCTCTTACTTATCCAGCATTGTAAGAATGCAATTGGCATATAAATAGTCATAGTTAACATATAAAGCCATACTGTTTTATGTTTTTAAGTATTAGGGTATGTTCACACAATGTACTGCGGCACGTACAGTACGCACCGCAGTACATCGTGTGGTTCAGGAGCTTGCACTGATCAGTGCGTACTCCTGCCGGCCCCATAGACATGCATTACTCGCGGCTTGTATTTGCTGCGAATAATTGGCATGTCACTTATCTCCCCGCCCATACAATACGATCGTATTGATTGTACGAACGGGCAGAAGAGGCGTAATCCATAGTTCTCTATGAGAGCTATGGCCTACCATAATTTTGTCGTGCATTTCGCCCATATTAGAGCGCAAATACGCGGTGGAATGCGTGCCGAAATTACACCGTATGAACATACCCATATTTTGGCACTTTGGATTCGGTCCGATGTGAATTTTGCTAGAGATATCAGGAAAATTGTGCAATCAATCAGCAGCCTGTCAGACAAGAAAAAGCAAGTGCATCATTTAGTGAATGATGCACTTCCCTCTTCCTGTTGACTGGCATATTGTTAATTGGTTGCATGATTTTTCCAGCAAGATTTTGATTGGTTCGGACCGGACCCAACTTAAAGGGGTTTTTTCACCACAGTGTTACACTGAGTCACAAGCAGTTTTACATTCAATCTGTCTCCTCAGGTTGTGGGTGTTTTTACAACGCTTATTAATATATTTAGCTTCTCTGTAACTAGATGAGCTGTTACACTGACAAGTGTAGGAGATGTGATCTTCAGTAAAATAAAAACTACACATGCTGTGAGGACTGAAAAAAAGATTTATCTGTAATCTTGTTAGAGATAATTAGTTTGCTCCAGATTAAGTCATCCGTCTATGGTGACATCACTTCCTGCTCTCTGCTCTCTCAGCTAATAGGCATCCAGCTATCCATAGAAACCTGTGTGCACTCAGAGCACATAAAATATCTCTTATCTCATGACTAAAGTAAATTATATTGGCCAATGTATTTAGAAATAGTCTTTAATTACTTTTCCCTTCATGTTGAAAGCTAATCTTTGTAGTGAGAAAACTCCCTTACATCTGAAGTACACCTACAGTACATTCATATACTCATGTTTCCCTTAGCATGCACTACTCTCCAAGGGTCTTACAAGCTGATACTATACTACCAAGTATTAAATGTATTGCATGTATGCTTATGCGATTTACCCCTTTGGATGTTCAAGAACATTCCGGACAGACAAGCAAAGCGATAAGTGCCCACAGTCAGAGTATATTAGATCAATCATGACCGCAGCAGCTAAGGAAGAGACAGAGGGTGGGGATTCCCTCTTTCGCCATCAGGACCCTGGCGGCACGATTGCTGGTGAAGATGGTTTTCCTTACAAACTAGGAGCCTAACAAAGGCTTCCGGACTACTTGGGATGTCATTGCCGTGGTCACTGATACAAGGTACTGTTATGTATTGTAACAGCGATCTACAGATTGCTGAAGTCAAGTCCCATATGGAGGTAAGTGTAAATTATGTAAAAATTTTAAAAAGTGAAAAAAACAGTAAAACACAAACACAAAAAAATAACATTTAAAAAGCACATCTCCCTTTCTCCATTACAAATGGCAATCATCAGAAAAAAGATCAAAAATAAAAAAGCACACATATTTGGCATCGTTGCGTGAGTAACAATGCAGCTTATAAATCTGTCATGTTATTAACACACGGGATGAACACTGTAAAAAAAACAATAGCATTATTGCTATTTTTGTTCTTTAAGTTGCACATAAAATGGAATAAAAACCGATCAGAAAATCATATAAATCCCAAAGTGGTACCAGTAAAAATGTCAGTTCATCCCACAAAAAAACCCGTATGCAGCTCTGTATATGGCTAAATAAATAAGTTATGGCTATCAGAAGATAGTGATGCAGAAATATTGATTTGCACAATAAAAACACTTTTTAAAAAAAGTGTTACAACATAAAAACAATATAAACTGGGTATCGCTGTAATCATATCAACCAACAAGTAAAACTAATATGTACAATACTGCATGGTGTGAGCTGTCAAAAATATAAACACTACCAGAATTCCTGCAGTTTTTTCATCCTGACCCCCAAAAAGCAGATTAAAAGGAGATCAAAAAGTCAAGTGTTCCCCAAAATGATGCCAATAAAAATGTCAAATTAACCCACAAACACAAGCCAATACACAGATAAACAATCTTATGGTTCTCAGACTATGGCGATGCAAAGATGTTTTTTTTTTTTTTATTTGTTTTTGTTGTATAAAAGTAATAAAACACAGAAGAAAAGGTAAATTTGATATCACTGTAATCATATCGACCTGCTCAGTACAGGATTAAAGTTAACATGTCGTTTACACTACACTGTGACTACTGTAAAAAATGTAAATAAAAAAAATTGCTGTATTTTGTTCATCTAGCCTCCCAAAAACCTGGGTGCTCCATGATGGTACCAATGAAAAAGACAGAAAAGATGAAAAATCTCCATATACAGAAAAAATAAAAAAGTTATGGCTGTCATTTACACTGAACAGCGAATGCTGTAAAAATGAAAAAGGCAAAATCGCTTTTTTTCATGTTTATGCTAAAAAACTGTGGAACACCTGTGGGCCCAAAATGTACAATACACCCCTAAAAGTGTTCTCTAAGTGGTGTTGAATCAAAAATGGATGGACTTCTGGAATGTTTCACCTGTTCCGTTACTTTGAGGGCTTTGCAAATGTGACATTGTACCCACTAAAGTGTGACAAAAAGCACCCCATCCCTTGTATGCCCTGCCATGTGCCCATACAGCAATTTATACCCCCGCATAGGGTATTGTAGAAATCACATAATACATTTTGGGGTGCTTTTCTTATGTAAAGAAAAATCAGTAAAGCACCTGTGGGGTCAAAATACTCAGTACATCCTTGGATATATTTCTTAAGGAGTAAAGTTTCCAAAATGAAGTCTTTTTAGGGGTTCTTATAACATTTTAGCACCTTAGTGTGTCTGCAAACCTGTAATGGCGCCTAAAAACTATGCTAATGAAAATGAGGCCCCAAAATCCTGTAGGAGCCTTTCCAGCTTTGGGGCTTGTGACAAATAGCGCACAAGAGCCACATATGGGATATCTCTAAAAAATGACAACATCAGGGAAATCAATATTGAGTTGTGTTTCCCTGTTATCATCTACCGTGTTCCAGTAAATAATGTCTGAAAATTTAAAATTTGTAAAAAACAGTGACATTTTCAAATTTTACTTCCACTTTGTTTTCATTTCTGTGAAACCCCCAAAGGGTTAAAGATCTTTGTGACACTGTTTTGAATATTTTAAAAACGGGTTTTTGTTTTTTAGATGGGGGAATTTTTGGGGGTTTTTAAAAAAAAGGGGGCCCCTTTAAAAACAGCCACATCAGAACGGGGACGGGTTTCCAAAAAAAAAAAACTGTGTTGCAAATTTTCTTGAAAACGAAAAAAAAGGGCTACTAAATTTTTAAGCCCCACGTCAAAAAAAAATTTAATTTTTTTTTTAAAAAATGATCCCAAAATTTTTAAAGTGAGATAGGAAAGTTTGCAGTTATTAACAAATTTTTTTGGGGAATAACTTATGTTTAAAAAATTTTTAAAACTTTGAAAATCCCCCAATTTTTCCCAAATTTTTCGTAACATTTTGATTTTTTTCCCAAAAAATATATGAGGTTTGAAAAAGCCCAAAAATTTCGTACTAACTTAAAGACAATGTTCACGAAAAAAATCCTGAACCCACATGGAAAAGGTAAAATTTTTAAAAAGTTATTTCCCAAAAAAAAGTGAAAATTGTCAAATTTAAAAAAAGGAGTTTTCCCCCCTTTTGGTGCAAAAAACGTTTTTTAAAAGGGGTTAAAAAAAAGGGGGCACATTAAATTATCCTTGTTTTTTCCCAAAAAATTAAAGTTTTTGGGAAATTAGGAAAAGGGACAAGATTGTTTTTAATGAGCTTTCCTTTGCTGTTTAAGCCAGGTTGCCCCCCGTTTTTGTCCTTTTACACATAAAGCGTTGTATGGTTAAATAAACAAAGTACATTTTTGGAAAAGGTTTTGATGCTTGAGTGGGTTTACATACTTCCATTTTACATGTGATTGGGTTTCATCTAGTGATATTCACTACATACAGTATAAAAGAGACAGAAAAAAAATTGCTTTTAATTGGTGATAACTACTGTCATCAGATTTGAAATATATCCAACAGTACATGCTAAAAATACATGCTGTCAGATGAGCCAAATTGTGGTCAACACTGTGTGTAAACAAGAGCCTTTCTGGATGTCACAAAGTTTTGAAGGTTCCCCCTAGTCGGGAAAAGGGCCCTTGAAAAGGGTTTTAAATTTTTAAATGAGATGCCACTGAAAAAATTGCGCTTTTTTTAAAAACCTTTTAAAAAGGAAATTTTAAAAATAAAGTGCAATATCTGTAGTAGAAGCCCCAACTACTACGTTCATTATACTGGTGTCTTCTGGATGTGACTGATATCTTTGCACCCTCTTTTAGACATGCCCGCCCCTTTAATTTTCAAAATTTTTATTGTATTAGGGCATGGTATAAACCCCTAAATCCAATACGGCATTAGGGTGGGGCTCTACAGGGAACCCTTTTTTGGAAACCCCTTTGATAAGGTGTTTTAGGGTAAATGTTTTTACAAAATGTGAAAATTATTTTTTTGGTTTGTAAAAAATATTTTAATGGGAAAAAAGGGAAGTGTGTTTTGTAGAAATTTCTGTGTTACCACTTAGTCAGGAAAGAGTTATAAGCCTTGCAGTGTAGAAAGCAAAAGAAAGACGGCGCTAGCAGCCAATCAGAGAGGACTTAAATTCTGCACAGCTGAGAAATTGGACCCTTTGTCAGCTCTAGGTACTCAGCCAAGATGTTTTTTCCAAAAAGGCCAAAAAAAAAAAAAACCCTACCTATCACCCGCAATAGGAAAAGGGCAGGCCGGGCAGGGAAACCACACTCTGAAAAAAGCTAAAAAAAAGGGACAGAAAAAGTAAGGGCCCCAAAAAAGGGAGTGAAAACAAAAGGGCAGAGTGGGACTGACAACGTTTAAAGGGATGGGCTTTTGGGGGCTGCTAAAGAGAGTAAGGGGCCCTTAGAGGAATGAGTGTGAGAGTCCTGAGTCACCAGATGCCAGTAATCTGCATGGCTGGACTTGGACGGGAAATCAGGGGCCATTTGCAAGAAATCCTCCCATGGTGAACGAGTTAAACCCTCACGAAAAAAAAAAATTTTTTTTGGGTTTTAATATCCCCGTAGCAAAATTTTGGGGTCTTGCCCCTAAAAAAAATCTTTTAAACGTCACAAGCAAAGCACCCATGGTAAGGCCAAAAAGAATTTCCCAAAATTATTTTTGGGGCTGCTATTATTTTTTTCAATCACTAGTGCACCAATCGAGTAAATTTCCCCCACAAACCACCCACCTATTATATGCAATCCCAAACCCATTTTTATCTTTAAAATTTTTTAATTTCTGCTTTTTACTAGGGTATGTTGGTAAATTTTTTGAAATTTTTGGGTACTGGTGCCTTAAGCGCCAGAATCTTATGTTGCACTGCACAAAATCATGAGTTGCCATGGGGGCCCTTGGGTAAAAGAAAGGAGCTGAGGCTGTTTATAATCACCCCTTTTTGCTATGGGCTAGGAAAGTTCAGGGGTTTGGGGTTTAATTTGTTTTTTTGGTTTTTTAAATTCCCCCAGAAAAATGAGGTTATTTGCCTAAAAGTTTTTAAGGTTCAAGAGGCGGGATAAGGGGTGCCAGCGAATTTCTAGGGTGCCCCCGGGCAGGATGGTAAACGGGCCCGGGGGAAAGGGTTTGAAAGTTTTTAATTGCTTTGGCTAAAAGGGTGTCATTGCAGGATCTAGGACTACAGACTGCATTGACAGTACCTCAATGAATGCTAATATAGAAAGAAGAAGCTATGTTGTTCTACAAGATTGTCCCAAAGGACCAAAGCCCCCAAATCCCCTTTGTGTTTTTTCCAAATTTCTTCCTGAGCCATATGCACTACACCTCCCAACTCACCACCATTAGGGCCCTCTTTCTCCCATAAACCGCACACCTGAAAAAATTTTGGCCCCCCTGCCCCCCGGGAAACCTTAAATTACCCCCATACCCGGGGTTAAAAATGTTTTGGATTTTTTAACATTTTGAAGGAGCATTTTCCCACTTACAAGCACAGTTGTTTAGCTGTTTCTTTAAATTTATTTGACTGGGGGGCCCCAAACCCCATGAACCCTTGTTTTTAAAGCTTCCAATCCCCTTTTCAACCCCATTCTCTTCATCATTTAACGGCCAAAAGGGGGTTCTTTGAAAGGGGTTTGGTTTAACGGGATACAAAAATTTCCCCCCATTCACTTGAATTGTATGAGCGGGCACTTTTTTCCCAAAGGGGACAAGAAACTGTACCAAGTAAAAAAAAAAAGGGTGCCCCAAAAGACACTTAAAAAAATGTTTGAAAAAGGTTTTAAAGTTAAAGGGACTCCAAATAACCCGTTTTTTTAAAAAGTCCCAAAAACACTTTTAAAGGGGTTGTCTAACTAAAAAGGATTGTTTGTATTTTTAAAATTTCTTGAAAAAAAGCCCTTTTGCAATATTTGTAAATTAAACCCATGTCCTACCTTTTTCTAAAAAAATTTTGTATGGTTTCCCTTCACTCCTAAAGGTCCCCTGTAGCTACAGACCTTTTGATTTTCCTGCTGCCAGCATGGTTGTTTAAGCTACAGCCCTGGTTCTACATTTTACCCAAGTAGAAGCCGAAAAACACCCCCCTAAATTTTAAAAATTAAAACCCAAAAAAAAGGGGACTGGGGTTTAAAAATGAATAAACCGAGTGAGACAACCCCTTTAAAAATATCAGGGAACTCTCCCCAAGGGGGTTTTTGATTTTTTCCATTTGGCTGTGTTTTTTTTGGGATCCTACCACAAAAAATAACAGATTTTCGCTGCTGTGGACCCAAACTGATACAAGGACTAGACCAAAACAAAAAATTTTTTGATTGAAAATAAAAATGCTATTTGGGGGCACTTAATCGATAAAAGGGTTTAATGGATTTACTTTCAGATTAAAAGAAATGTCTGCCTTCACTGTGCGCAGACAGACGCGATGACACAAAAGATGACACATAGATGTAATTAAAACAATCAAATAGATAATTGAGGACATGGAGACAATTATGTCTTTTCCTTAGGCTTGATTGTTACATGTAATAAGATAACACTCCCCGATGCTCTAAAGCAAGGTTCAAGCAAAATCCTATTACATATTTTATAATCAGAAGTTCAAAAACTCTTTGATTCCTCAATGATAAGATACAGCAATAATCATCCTTTTTGCAGAATCTTGTAAAATCATCTCTGTTTTTAGGCTCCAGAGTTTTCTTTTTTAACATCTCCCAGCGAGAATATTCTTTTTTAAAGATTTTACCTTGTAGTCTGCAACTCAAATTTTAAGTAAAAATTTTCCACTATGTGCCCCGGGGACTTTAAACATGCGCAATTTAAATTCATGTGGAATTGTGTCCTACTTTTAAATTTTAAAATATTATTCTAATCAGATTTTGAAAAATAAAGTACAGCATAATTTCATTTACCTGTTACTTTCTCCTGGCAGTGACAAGCTTTTTGTGTTTCCTTTTCTTAATAGAAATATTGAACTTAGAGACAGAGTAAGGTTTCTTTGGAGGCACGAGAACCCCCCAAAAGCTTAAAAATTAAAGGGGAAGTTTAATTAAATTTTAATTTTTTGGTTGAAAAAAACCCCCCCCCACGGGTTTATCTTCCCCCTTTTTGGAATGCCCTTTTTTGGGACCGGGGCCCGGGATTACTTTAAAAAAACTTATGGGAATTTCCTTTCCTTGGGTTAGAACGGGGCAAAAAGGCACACCAAAATTATTACACTTCAAGACCAAAACCAAAGGGGGAAAATAAAAAATTTTAAAACCCGGCCCTTAACCAGGGGTTTTTTCAGGGCCCACCCCCCAGGTTAACCCCGGGAAAATTTTTTTAAAACTTCCAAACAAGGGGGAAAATTTTCCCCAAAATCCCCGGGGGGGCCCGGTTCCCCCTTAAACCCCATTTAAACCCTCTCCAAGGGAGAGACCCTTTTTTCCCCAAACCCAATTTTTCCCCTGGAAAAAAATAATGTTTACGGTTTTTTTAATTTCCCAAATTTGGGAAACCCAAAAACCCTTTTTTCTCCCCCCAACCCTGGGGTTAAAAAACCCTCCCTTTTTTCCCAAATGGCTCCAAACTTTTAATTTCGCCTTCCAAAACCTTAGGCTTTTTTTGGACATTTTGGGAAACCCTTGGGGGGCACCCCTTGGGGCCCCCCATTTTTCCCACCGGCCCTAGGAAATTAACCCCGGCCCCCGGGGTTTTGCCGGCCCGATAAAAATTTGTTCCCCCCTTTTTTTTTCCCGGTTTGGGGGCCAAACCCCCACGGCCCCCCGGGGGGGGGGGGAAAGCCTTTTTTTTTTTTTTCCCCCCCGGGGGGGGGCCCCCCGGGGGAAAAAAAGCCCCCCCCCCTTTAATTGGAAGGGACAGGGTTCCCCTACGAAAACCGGAAAAAAAGGGAAGGGTTTGCTTCTTTAATGTTTTTTTCCCCCGGAAACCCCTTGGGTGCAAAAAACCCCCCACGGGGAAAACCCCCTGGGAGTGGGGACTTTTGCACGGGTTTTCCCTTTGAACCCAATTGTTTCACATTTTTTGGCCGTTTTTTCAGGCGGTCTGAAACCGCCCAAAAACCGGCTGAAAAAACCTGCAGTGGGGGGCATGCCCCTTTGAGTAGCAGGGTTTTAAAGGCCTAGTAAACGCAACTTGGGAATTTTGGGAAAGGCCCAAAAACAAAAACAGAAATTTTTGGGAAATGAGAGCCCATAATGGCTGGGTATCAGTTATTCTAGGTACAAGTGTCAGCAAGCTACTGTTTCTGACCCACAATCGCTGGCTTCTCCCACCAGGCCCACGATGACACGTCCCTAACAGGTGACCTGATGTACACCACCTGCAATTAACCAGATTCACTAAATTGAAGAAAGGTCTAAAGATACAAAATAAATCACTGAAAATAACCAACCTTCAATAAAGCTTAGCTTTTAATAAATATTCATAAAAATGTTTTTCACTTCTGTAAGTAGAATAACAAAGATGAACTGATTCACTTTAAGCTAAAATAATTACATATAGGGTGAAAAACCACCAAGGCTACTATCACTCATCCCTTGAGACACCACTTACAGAATTAGTGATAATTAGAATTAGTGATAGAAGCTTGGTAAATAACCAATAACTGACTGTTTATATTTTCTATGTGTATACAGTTTGTTTTTCACTGACCACCTCTTCCAATTCTCACATTGGGTGTCCTCCTACTTTTTCCAGAGCCATATATCTTATTGCTGGAATCTTTTGGGATTTCTTCAATGGTCCCGTTGTATGGTAAGGGAGCCTATTCCCCACAGGCACCTCAGAATGATATAGATCAGGTAGCTCAGAGTAGTACAACTAATCCTAGTATTCCCTGAATCATCCCTGAGCAAGGTGCCCACCCTGAAAAGGGCAACTCTGCAGACAGTAGCCTATTAAATCTCTTGGGCTTTCCCTGACCTAGTGTGGTATACACAGTGGGGAGAGCCCCAGGTAATTAACAATAAATCCTGAGGAAATATTTCTTTTCCTCTAACCCTTTATTGGCCATGGCTCTGGAAAAAGAAGGCAGACACCCAATGTGAGAATTGGAAGAGGAGGTGAGTAAAAAACTGTATACAACAAACTGTATACACATAGAAATTAGACGCTGTTATTTGTTATGTACCGAGCTTCTATCACTAATGCTGTAAGTGGTGCCTCTAGGAATGAGTGGATGTAGCCATGGTGGTGTTTCGCCCTATATGTCATTGTTTCAGTTTAAAGTGAAAAAAAATCAGTTCATCTTTTTTATTCTACTTACAAAAGTGAAAAATCTTTTTATAAATATTTATTGAAAGCTACGTTTTATAGAAGTTTGGTAATTTTCAGTGATTTATACTGTACACCACCTAGTGGCAGAAACATGTGGCCACATAACGTAATCAGGTCCAGACTGGCCCACAGGCGAATAGGGAAAACCTCTGGTGGGCCCCTGAGCATAGCAAATCTGGAGTTGTTTTTTAACTGCATATACATCCTTGAAAGAGGCAGAAAAGCAGAGAAAGAGAGGCAAAAAGCAAGAGGCAGAGTTTAGGAGGCATGAATATGAGGCATGTACAGAAGCTGTAGGGTGGGCCCCTAAAATAAACTCCACCAGTGGGCGCAGAAATATCTCAACTGGTGGTCCCCTAGAATCAAATACCCCAGTCTGACACTGAACGTAATATGTTATACGTAACATGTTAATGAAATGTGTTATTATATTCTACTATCCCACTATATAAAATTATTGTAAAATAATCATTGGTCCCTAGGGAAAGGCCCATCAGTAAATTATAAGATAATTACCTATCCCCAACTATCCAATCAAAACTTTGATTCTGCATATATTTGAGATGTTCTTTGATTGATCTGAGCCCACATATCCTGGAAAACTCTATAATACAATATAAAAAACATCTAGAAGCGATATTTTGCTGAAAGAAATGTTTTGTTTATATAAAAATGCTTATGGACTCGTAAAGATTCAGGCCCCAATGTGTTTCCATTAACCTTAAAGTAGTTTAATGACTATTTGACATTGACATGTCACAAGGACAAAAACAAATTAGCTATAGTGGTGATAAAGGACGTAATCTTTACTGGTGTTGAGCTGCTAATTCAAGTCAAAGTCAAATTTCAGTCGTATCTGTGTCAAACTGAATAGGTCCCCATTCTAACAACACTTCTCTTAACCCAATGCTGGTACTACGATAGAGGCCTATTAGACAGAAGATATGCTGATATGACCTCAACCACTTTGTGTAGTTTGACACAGATTATGAAACACCAATTTAAATAGGCCATAAAATAAATAATATTGTATGCTTGCTGAATATGTTTGTAACTTTGCAAAATTATTTTTACTTTACTTTTTACAGATCCTTACCATTTTCAACATTTCTCTTTATTGTCAGTGAATGAGAACATATTTTTTCCACAAACAGAGGACTGAACATCAATCAGTACATACTTCTCGCAGCAGAAAGGTGGATTCAATTCTATCCAGTCTACGTACTGGTCTGTGAGCTCAAGGCTGGTGCATTTTATCGATACTTATATGTTTTGTAGCAAACTATTAGTTTAGAAAAGAAATTTATGCTGCTGATGTATTTAACCCACAGAGGATTACATAGACTGTGCAGAATTCTACTCTTCTGTGAGAGGTGAGCTTTTTTTGTATAGGTTGCTCTTGACTTTGCTATTTCTAGCCTGCCCTAGGAAGGTCAAAAAAATCTGATTGGGAATCCACTTCTCTGCCCCAAAATTAAACAGGTGACTGAAGAGGACATGGTACTCTGGCATCATGGGTATACTGCTGCCCTTTTAGGCAGCTGATTGGCGAAGTACAGAGGGTTGAACCCCACTGATCTGATATTGATGGCCTATCAAAAGAAATCTTTAAAATGGAAAGGAATTTAAGTACAATGTATATTAAAAAGTTTTTAGAAAATGTTTATACAATGTTTAAGCTTTATTCATGTAAAACAGACACTCCTGTTAAGCAAAAAATTTTAAAAAAAAGTTACCTAGATTTTTTTGTTAAACCTTCATTAAAATATTTTCAAGAATGGCAGAGCCCAATGGCAGTAAATATGAAAAGTGCTGAAACCCCTTCTCTCCCCAAATTTTACTGACTTCAAAAAAAGAAGCTAAATTAAAAATTTACTCCTCAGAACCGAGTCTCCGAATTTCCTTAACTTCCGAAGAGAAGAAGATCCACCGTCACATAAATAATTAAAAAGGTTCTCAAACACTGAATTTCTGTAAAACCGCTTTGAAGTGTTTCACTTAAACCATATAAATACACTGCAGAACCTTCTGACTGTCACTTTTTGAATGACAAATGTGCATTTCTTAGAGAAAGTTAAGTGTCTTTCCTTAGGTTTTTATTCTTTTCTCAAGTTTTCCTGTTTTTGATGCAAGTAACAGAGAGAGCAGTATGACTATCTCCTCCAAATCTACATTCAACCATGAATAGCACATTTGTCATGTACAATAGGAATGATTCAATGCAACATTTTTATCTCTATGCTATATATGCTATATGTTCTGTTCTCCAGTCTAATGTACTGCGACATTTCACATTGCATACCAATCATGGTGGCATGGCAGCACAGACGGCAAAGCTTGCACTTATGTGTCCCATGGCCAAAACCCCGGATCCCTCTCCCATATTTTAAAAAAACTAGATTAAAATGAAAAGAAAACTTGTGGGTAGCCGTTAGCATTTTTGAAAGCAAAAAGAATGCAATAATAATGTAAATATTTATAGCATTGCGCTGAAACCCTTAAGGATATTATTTAAATTTCACTAATAACAAAAAGTATTTGGGGGGGGGAGGAATAGCGGGCTAAAAGGGGCCCCTTTTTTACTTTACTTTAAGACATTTAGGGCAACATGTATGATTTTTAGCACCCAGGTGCTATTTTTTTTGGGAGTGTAAAAGCACCTGAAACTAAAACCGTTCTACTGCTGGCATAGATTTTGCACTTTCCCCTTCAAGCGACATTTTTGGCTCAGGAAACCACTTTTTTAAAGTGGTTTTCCTGTTTTACATAATGTGCCGGGGGTTTGCCGTCTAAAGCTATAAAAGTGTACTGCGTACAGTTGCAGTACAAACGCCCCACACGCCCCCATCTCAGGGGATCACAAAGTGATGCCCGATATTGGATGCCCGTTTTTGAAGAATAATGGGGGGTATTCTTTGGGGGTAAAAGATGCCAGACTTTTTGCGCGCCACATTTATTATGTCCCCCCTTAAAGGGTTCAAGTCTCACTTAAGTAGTCCAAACATAAATATTTCCTTACAGACCAAATTTTGCAAAATTATGATAAAAAGAAACAAAAAACCTTCAGAGAATATTAATTGTCTGACAAGCATAGTGAGACTTCTGAACTTGTAAAACTTTACATCCAATACTCACCGTGGGTTTTATTTAAGAATAGTACAGTGTTTCCAAATACGACCCTCGGCGGGTCTTTAGGGTTTTTTATTGTGCAAAAAGAGAAAATTTAAGCCATACATTCAGCCAAGGTGTCTTCTAATTCCTTTTATTGGCCATTAAAGATAATTTTTAAACACTTTTGCCCTCAATCTTAAATTTCCAAATGCCTACGTGCAAAATGCCGTCCCCAATTTTATTTTATTTTTATGGTCCTAACACTCATAAATCTTTTCTGGAGTCAAGCAGCATTCTACCTTTTTTAATTTAGAAAAAAATAGCCAATGGGGGGAGATTAATTAAGCTCAGGTAAAGGGAAAAATTTTTTGGGGCCCCCCCCCCTTCCCCCGGGGGGAAAAAAAGGGGCCCTTTTTTAAAAAAGGGGGGGGGCCCTTTTGGGGGAAAAGGGTTTTTTAAAAAATTTTTTGGGGTTTTAAAACCCCCCGGGGTGAAAAAAAATTTTTTAAACCAAAAAATTTTTTAAAAAAAGGGGGGGCCCCCCCAAAAAAATTTAAATTTAAAAAAAAAACCCCCCGGGGAAAATTTTTTTAAAAAAAAAATTTTTTTAAAAAAAAAAATTTTCCAAATCCTGAAAGGGGGGTTTTTTTGGTTTTTTTAAAATTTGGTTTAAAAAAGGGTTTTTTAAAATGTTTTTTTTAAAAAAAATTTTAAAAAACCCAAAAAAAATTTTTTTAAAATTTTTTTTTTTTGGGTAAAAAAGGGGTTTTTTTTTTAAAAATTTTTTTTTGGCCCCGGGGAAATAAAATTTTTTTCCCTTTTCCCCCCCCCTTTTTTTTAAGAGGAAAAAAAAGGGGGGGAATTTTTTTATAGGGGGAAAATTAAAAACCAAGGGGAAAAAAAATTTTTTTTTTAAAAAAAGGGAAAAAAAAAAATTTAAAAATTTCCTTTTCCCTTTTTTTTTTAAAATTTCCCCCTTTTTTGGGGCCCAAAAAAAAACCAAAATTTTTTAAAATTAAACCCCTTTTTTTTAAAAAAACCCTTTTCGAAACCCTTTTTAAATCCCCAAAAGGCCCAAAAAAAACCCCCCCCTTTTTTTGGGGTTTTTTTAAACCCGGGGGGAAAAAAATTTTTTTTTTAAAAAATTTTGGGGGGGGGGGTGGGGGGGGGTTCCCCCCCCCGGGGGGGGGGGGTTTTGGGGGGGGGGGGGGGTTTTTCTTTGGGGGAAGGGGGGGGGGAAAAACCCTTTGGGCCCTTTAAAAATTTCCCTTAAAAAAAATTTTTTTTTTTTGGGGGGTTTTAGGGGGAACCCCCCCCAAAAAAAATTTTTTTTCCCCAAAATTTAAAATTTTTGGAAAAATAAAAGGGGGGGGGGGGAAAAAAAAAAATTTTTTTGAAAATTTTTAAAAAAAAGGGGGGAAGGGTTTTAATTAAAATTTTTTTGGGAAAAAAAAGGGTTTTTTTGGTTTTTTAAAATTTTTTTTTTCTTTTTTAAATTGCCCCTTTTTTTTTTTTTTTTAAAAATTCCCAAAATTTTTTGGGGTTGGGAAAAAACCAAAAAAACCCCCTTTAAAAAAAAAGGAAAAAAGGGGAAAAAAAATTTTAAAAAAACAAAAAAACCCAAAAATTTTAACAAAAAACCCCCCAAAAAAAACCCCAAAAAATTTTTTTCCAAAAAAAAAAAATTAAAAATTTTAAAAAAATTTAAAAAAAAAAACCCTTTTTTTTAAAGGGTTTTTTTTTTTTAAAAAAAAAATTTTAAAAAAACCCCCAAAAAAAAGGGGAAAACCAAAAAAAAAAAAAACCCCCAAAAGGGGTTTTTAACAAAGGGCCACCCCAAATTTACAAATAAAAAAAAAAAATTTTTAAAATTTTTTAAAAAAAAAAAACCCCAAACCCAAAAAAAAAAAATTTTTTTTTTTTTTAAAAAACCCCCCAAAAAAAAAAAATTTTCCCAATTTTTTAAAAAACCCAAAACCCCCCCTTTTCCAAAAAAACCCCTTGGGGGGTTTGGACTTTTTTTTAAACCCCTTTTAAAATTTAAAAAAATTTTTCCCGGCCAAAAAGGGCCAAAAGGGGGGAAAAAATTTTTTTAAAAAAAAAAAAAACCGGAAAAATTTAAAAAAAAATTTTTTTTTAAAGGGGTTTTTTTGTTTTTAAAAATTTTTTATTTTTTTTTAAAAAAAAAAAATTTTTTTTTTTTTTTTTTTAAAAAAAAAATTTTTTTTTTTTTTTTAAAAAAAAACCCCCCTTTTTTTTGGGGTTTTTTTTTTTAAAAAAACCCAATTAAAAAACCCCCCTTTTTTTTCCCCCCCCTTTTTTTTTTTTTTTAAAAAGGGGGTTTTTCCTTTTAACCCCTTTTTTTAAATTTTTTTTTAAAAAGGTTGGGGGGGAATTTTAAAAACCCCTTTAAAATTTGGTTTTTAATTAAAAAAGGGGGTTTTGGAAACGGGGGGGTTTTTTTTAAATTGAAAAAGGCTGTTTTTTTAAAATTTTTTTTTTTTTCCCCCCCCCCCCCCCTTTTTTTTTCCCCTTTTTAAAAAAGGGCCCGTTGGTTTTTAAAAAAAAGGGTTTTTTAAACCCCCCCCCCCAAACCCTTTCCCCCAAAAAAAACCCCCCTAAAAAAGGAAAAAAAATTTTTTTTGGGGTTTTTGGTTTTTTTTTTTTTTTTCCCAAAATTTAAAAAATTTTTGGGGAAAAAAAAATTTTTTTTTAAAAAATTTAAATTTTTTCCCCAAATTTTTTTTTCCCGGGGGGTTTTTTTTTTTTTTTAAAAAAACAAAAAAAAAAAAATTTTTGGGGCTAAAGGGGGGGGGGGTTTTTTAAAAAAAAAATTTTTGGCCCCGGAAAACCTTCAGGGTCCCCCCCTTTTTTCCCGTTTTTTTTTTTCTTTTTTTTGGGGCCCAATTCCTTTTTTAAAATTTTTTTTTTTTTTTTTTTTTTTGGGAAAAATTTTTTTTTTTTAAAAACCCTTTTTTTTTTTTTTTTTGGGTTTTTTTTTTTCCCCCCCAAAAAAAAAATTTTTTAAAAAAAAAAAACCCCCGGGCCAAACAAAAAAAAAAATTTTTTTTTTTTAAAAAACCAAAATTTTTTTCCCCCCAAAAAAAAAAAATTTTTTTTTTAAAAAAAGCAAAAAATTTTTTAAACCTTTCCCCCTTTTTTTTAAATTTTAAAAAAATTTTTTTTTTCCTTTTTCCAAAAAAAAACCCCAAAGGGTTTTTTCCCCCCCTTTTCCCCCCCCCGGCCCCCCCTTTTTTTTCCCCCGGGGGTTTTTTTTTTTTTTAAAAAAAAAAAAAAATTTTTTCCCCCTTTTCACCCCTTTTCCCCCAAAAATTTTTTGGGTTTTTTTTTTAAAAACCCCAAAAAAAAGGGGGGGTTTTCCCCCGGGGAAAAGGGGGGTTTTTTAAAGGGGGGCCAAAGAAAAAAAATTTAAAAAAATTATGTAAAAAAACCCAAAAAAAATTTCACAAAAAATTTTAAAAACCCCAAAAGGGGGATTTAAAAAAATTTTTAAAATTTTTTTTTTTTTTCCCCCCTTTGGGGGGGGGGAAAAAAAAAACCCCCCCCAAAAAAACCCCCCCCCAAAAAATTTTCCCCCCCCCCCAAAAAAAGGGAAAGGGGGGGGTTTTTTTTGGGGTTTAAAAAAAAACCCCTCCAGCGGGAAAAAAAAAAAAAATTTTTTTTTTAAAAAAAAATTTTTTTTTTTTAAAACTGTAATAAAAAAAAGGGAAAACCCAAAAAATAAAAAAAATAAAAAAAAAAAAAAAAAAAAAAAAAAAATAAAAAAAAAAAAAAAAAAAAAAACCTTTTTTTTAGGAAAAAAAAGGGGAAAAAAGGGGGCCCCCCCTTTGGGGGTTTTTCCCCAAAAAAAATTTTTTTAAAAATTTTTTTTTGGCCCCCTTTTTTTAAAAAATTTTTTCCCCCCCCCTTTTGAAAAAGGGGGGGGGGAAGGGGGTTTTTTTTTTTTTTTTTTTAAAAATTGTTTTTTGGGGTTTTGGGGGGTTGGAGAAAAGGTTTGACCACCCTTTTTAAAAAAAAAAACTCCAGACCCCATATCAAAAGTTCCTCTTGAAGATAACCTGTCACCCCTGACCCTCATAAACGAGGCCAATGGTTTTTCACCAGGGTTTAAAGGGCACTTGGGAAAAAAACCCCTTGTAGACAGAGGAATACACATAATCAATCTCTGGTGAAGGGGGATATACATGAACAATTTGCAGTCACTGGGATATACTGTACATAACACACTTTTCTATTAAACCATTGACATAACACATATTTCTATGACAGAGCCCCACCACCCAAAACAGCAAATTAAAATTTTAAAAATTAAAAAACCCTAACGGGAAAACCCCCAGAGTAGGGGACCAGATGCCCGAAAACCACCAACTACTTGTTCCCTACACAAAGGAACAATGTGAATGGCCCGCTCAACCCTGGGGCCCATTTAACAATGGTTTTTAGTTATGCCCATGTTAGTAAGATTTCCCCCTTCCTTCTCTGCACAAACAAGGGAAATTGGGTAATGGGAGGCGCCTTAGGGGGGACATACCAAAGGGAAGGAAGAAATCAAGGAGGAATACAAACTATAAATGGCATTTTCATTAAAATAGATATATACAAGGCTTATACATTATTCTTTAATAATAACATATGCTGTGCTATATAGGAAAAAATATGGGAAAATTTTTTTTTTGCAAAGGGCATCATTCATGAATAATAAAACTGATTATTTGACCAATAAAATTTTACATCTTAAAAAACAAAGGGTCCCCTTTTAAAGTTTTCCATTTTTCACATCTTTTTTTTTTCTTGGGAATCGGTTTTTAAGAGCAAAAAACAAGAAGAGTACTATCTTTTGGGGTTTTGATTAATAGAAAGTATTACAGTTTACATCACCAGCCAAGCCAGACGATAGCTCCTAGCAACGGGCTTAAAATAGTATAAGAGTCATTAAATACATGCTACCTTTGGGAAATTCAATTTTCAATCGCTTTTCTTATTTAAACCCCCTAAAAAAAGGGGAATGTAAAAAAAAATTTAAGTCACAGGGCAAATTTTGAGTAAAAACAATAGAACAAGGGGGCGTAAAAAACCCACCCCTTTCCTTATATATCCACTGATTTGTTTTTTAAGGGAAATAAAAAAAAGTTTGCAAATTTTGTTTAGCCAAAAAAACTAGAGCATTTGTGAAGCTTTTTCACAAGGTGGACAAAGGGAAAAACCAACTGCCTTTTAAAGTGTTTTTAATAATTTCAGAATAAAAACTGTTTTAACCCAAAATAGATAATAGTTAGTTAGATATGTTTTCATACCCAAATTTCCTTTATAAAAACCCGTTTAAAATAAATATACAAATCAATATATAAAAAAATTTAAAAAAATAAAATAAAAGGGCCTTTTAACCTTGTTTACTGAAAAAAAATTTTTACTGGGGTTTTGTAATCACATTACTGGCAATAGTTGGTGAGTCAGTGACAATCTGGGGGGGAGCTTAAAGTCCTGTGAAAGGGGGTTTCAATTTGGGGGCCCAAAGGGCCCAGTGCTCTGGCTACTGAATTTAAACAAACGAGATATGTCAAAATTTCAAACCACTCTGATCACTTGTAATTTTTCAAAAAGGGGGCATTCAAGTCCTTTGGGGGGGGGGGGGGGGGGGTTTCAATGGGTTGGGGGCCCCTTTCACCAATTTCAATACAGGGGTACTAAAAAAAAATTTAAAACCCTTTTTCTTTTCTTCATTTTCCCCTGTCCCGGGTGAAATTGTGCCATGTTAATGTCTGAAGCTACTGGCGCAGAAAGATGGAAAAGAGCTCGACCCACATCAGGTTTCTACCATTGTATACAAGTTCTATTACTGAACATTAAATTTACAAATCCTTTTTAAAGTAAAGGAAAACTTTGTGGGACTTTTTGGGGGGAACTGGGGGGGAGTGGGCAAAGCCAAAACACTTTAAATGTTATGCTCCTCTAGATCACTGGCATCACAATTGATGTCATCAAACACAAAACCAGTCTCATAGGAAATGAAATTTAGGTCTATCATTTTTTTTTACCGCATCTTAGGGAAAGCTATGTACAAAAAAAAAAGGGGGTAAAATTTCAATTAAAAAAAAATCTTTGGGTCCAAAAAACCCAAATGAAAGAAAATTAGTAAGTGACTTTCTTTTCCAAGGGCTTGGCTTTTGTATTCTGTTTTAAAAGTCTTCATGTACAAAGGGGCCATGATAATTTCTTCCCAGAAAAAGAGCGGGCAACCAGAGGGCCAGCAACTAAAACCCCAAATTAAATTAAAAAAAAGAATATACCCATTTTAAAAAAACATGTGGGGGAAAGGGGCCCCAAGTGATTAAGCAATTTTATGCACACTGGTTAAAGGGGTTTTACCACAAAGTAAAACCCCTGCACTGGTCGCTCACAGCTAGCTTCCAGCCGGCCATGTATGTTAATGCCGCCCTCTACATTCACTTTTATGGGAGCTTCCGAACACGCAAGACTATCTTCAGAAGCTCCCATAGAAAAAAATGAGAAGGATATCCACAAGTGCCGCCCTCCTCATTCACATGCATGGCTGGCTTACAGCTAGTTGTGAGCGGCCAGTGCAGGGGTTTTACTTTGTGGTAAAACCCCTTTAACCAGTGTGCATAAAATTGCTTAATCACTTGAGGCCCTCACATGTCTCCTAAGATTTGTGTATTCTTTTTCATAATTTCAATTTCATAATTAAGGTCTCAGCTGCTGGACCCTCATGGTTGCCGCTCATGTCTGGAAGCAATTATCATAGCAGCCTGGAACATTGAAGACCTTTCAACAGAATACAAAAGCCAAGACCTTGTAAAGTAGTCATAATAATCTTCTTTCATATGGTTTTGAGTAAAGATTTTACTTATAACCTATGTGTACATATAAGTACTTGCAAAAACACAATTATTAACCTCAAAAGAAAATGAAATAAGTGCACAGATGAACAGTGCTGTGGTTGCAACATACATGCAAAAACACATACAAAAAATACAGCAACACACTGCAAATGCTGAGGTATACATAAACACAGAGTATTTAGAATATTAAAAAGTGCATTAGTGCTATATGTACTATTTGTGTGAGCTGAGGTCACATTCACTGATGGATGGGGTTACACATTTTAATCTAAATGTGCTTTAAGCAACCGAAATCTGCACGTATAGTATATTTAGCAGTAATGCACTCTAAAATAATCCATATATTCAGTATTCCCTGATATCTTATTTTTTGTATTTATCTATAACTACTAAACCATGAACAGAATTTGTGTAACAGGGAGAAAGCTATTGTAGTAAATAAAAATATGATATGATTAAATCAGATTCTGAACATGCAACATAGAAAGTTTCTCTTGATGGTGAAATTATTGCTTTTTGTGTTATCTGCTGTTATTGCAGAACAAAGGCCATTGAAAAGCACTGCCATGATATCATGGTGCGTTATTTGTTAAGTTTACTTTTGCTACATCTGTATGCGGTTGAAACCAAGTTTCAGATTACTTTCAGAAAACTCAACATTTATTTACAGACTTTCTTGGCACGCAGGTATAGGGAAACATGATTGTGCTAAGTTAACGTTTGAATTGTAGTAGCTACATGTATTACCACATAAAAATGAATACATAATGAGGTCATCACAGAGGACGGAGACAATTCACATGGCTATATAAAGTTATTCTTTTACAAAGCGTTTGACAGCTTTGGAAACATAAGATAATAATAAGCAGGCATAGATAAATTGGCACAGAATCACTGTTCTAACAGAAAGTACTAGATAAAGTCTATTAGATTCAGGCATGTACCATAAATGGCAATAAAGTCAAAATATGATGCTATAAAGTACATAACCTTAGGGTTAGCACAATTACTTGAGTGGATCACAAAGGGCCACATGTATGAAACTGTTTAGGTCTAAAAACTCACTCTTTTGCCCATAGTAACCTATGGGCAAAAAAGTGAGTTGTAGACCTAAACAGATTCATACATGTGGCCCAAAGTGTCTCTGCAGTGATCCCCAAAGATCAGCTGTAAACCATGGGGAACCTAACAGCAACTGCTCAAATGCAACCTGTGATATCTTCTGACATCTGTTTTTTAGTAAATCCTTGTGTTCTCTGTGGAATACCAATTCTGGAGCATTTCCTCTTATAACTCTGTGTTGTGCTGTTCCTCTGTATTTCCTCCTAGAAATAAATTACTGAATCTGTCAGCTGGGTGTTACCATTCCGGTTTTCAAAGGGGTGTGTTCCCGCAGACACTGACTACCAGCACTGATTGGACACTGTCAGACTTTGCAGGGACACACCTCCAACTGGTAACACTCAGATGACAAATTGGTAATGAATTTCTAGGGGAAATAAAAGGATAACCACCTAACATAGAGATTTAAAGAAATATGCTCCAGAATTACTATATATTTCATAGGGAATACCAGTATTTACTAAAAGAGACATGTCAGGAATGGCCGCAGGTTCTCTTTATTTCCCCCTGCAAGGTCACCAGAGGGAAGTTTCAGTTAAAATACATGGGCTACCTATATAATGCAAGGACAAGCCAAGTCCTGCAGAGGGAGAAGAATTCCTTGTAGCCTCTCCCTGACTGGAGTTCTGCCCCAGTGACTCACCCTTAGCAAGTCAATCAGTGAATGAGGGTGAGAACTTGGACAATCAAAGGGGCACATTTACTAAGGCAGTTGCGGCAAAATTCTGGCAAAATTTGCGCCAAAAATAACGTCTTTCCACCACATTTACTATGTGTTTTAGACAGTTTCAGATACTTCTGCGCCTCGACAAAGGGGGCGTGGCATCATCAAAAGGGACGTTGTTTTGTTAAAAGGGGCATGGTTAAAATGCGCCAAGAATACAAGAATTTTGTCGCAGTTAGTGGCATAAAAGCCAACTTCAAGATGGTACAAACTTAGACTAGACAGTTCTAACCGGCACCAGATTTATCAACACTGTGATAAATGTGGCGCATTGTAAGACTGTCTAGTCTAACTTAATACTGTCTAAGAGTAAGACACTATTGATAAATCTGCCCCAATGATTTCATTCTAACTAGTATTACCTGATACACGGAGACACCTAGGGAGACATATATGGAACTAAGTGCATCAAAGTACATTTTTGCACCTATTTTTCAGTGTATAATTCATCTGAATCTATGAAAGTGTTTTTTGTGTGATTTTAAATGATGTCTAAAGTTCATCACGCCTCGTTTGTGTGTTTGGCGCATTATGGGATTTAAGCACATAAATAATGCGGCAAACATATAAAAAAGCTATAGATAGGCTGGAAGTAAAAGAAAAGTAATAGCATGTCAGTGAATAGAAACTATGGTACTGATACTGCTTGGTGGACCATATGTCCCAGCAAGACCTGTGGTGTGCTGGCTCTTGCTGTATGTGGAATAAAGGGTGAGAGCAGCAAAAATAAATTTCAAATTTAATGTAGTAAAAATTACAAATTTAAAAATCTGAATATCATCAGTGGTTTATTTTATGTAAAATTAGTTTTAGATTCTATTAATTTTAAATACAATTTATAGGAGATATTTTATATTTTAGGGATATTATATATTTTTATATTAATTTTATATGATAGCTTTTTTATTAAATTTAAATAATTTAGTTGTATATAGTTTGATAATTTTACTTTTACTACTATACTTGTATAAGTTTAGAAATATTGGACATTTTTTGCCCTAACGGCAAAACTAGCTTCACTTCGACTCCTCAGGGTCAGGCAGACCACATTGAAATAGTTCTGCCTGTCTGAGCAGTAATGCACCTAGTTTTGCCAAACCACATTCATAAATGTGTCTAATATTATAAGTGTGGTGCGACACCCCCCAGAACGTCCCCAAAACGACCCTCACATAAGGCACATTAAAAAGTGTCGAGTTTTCTGAACAATGCGCCTAACACATTCGTTAGGCGGATTAGACATCATAGACTGCTCACTTCGCATTTGACACCAGAAAAAGGTAAAAAACCCACTCATACAAATTCTGTGTCGTTGTAGCCACTTCTATAATTCTGTCCCATTAATTAAACAAATACCCAAAACTCAGAACTGAACATTATTAGTTTTTATCATCCTTAATCACACATTCTGTACCACACAATATATTAAATCCATTAAAAATGCATAGAACATGAATGCATGCTCTGGTGAATAAACATAAGTGACCTCATTCAAGGAATAGACTGCCTATGACCACTTAGCATCGGGAAACATGACAAGGAAGACAAATGTTTATTTCTAGTTGAGTCATTTCTAGCAATTATTTCTGTTAAAGCCTTTCATGCCGACCGAACTTTAGACAACAATAAAGAAATGATGCTAACGAAACCTGGCAATGTAGCAAATTGCCCTAACATGGTGTACATGCATCGTTATTAAAACCTGGTACATAGCTATGTAATTTATGAACGATTTGCTTCAAATGACTTCAGTTACCTTCAACAACAGGAGAATTGGAAGTAGCATTCACTCAAGTGAAAATCAAGCCAGAGAAAACTAGATGTTTATAACCTGAAGTCATTATCAGGTGGAATCGGCAATGATGCCCCTCCACCGGCTGGCTGGCAGATGCCCTTAACTGAAATGTTTATTATGTAGTTTTACAGTTTGCGTCAGGTCATATAGAAACATTTTACTATGGGTCATGTGCATAATATTTTACAATTTACAATTTACTTAATGAATAGACCATACAATGGTAGTATAAAAGCTGGTGGGCTTTGATGATAAGCTTTTATAAACTGACTACCCTGTTACCTAATAATAACAGCACAGCATGCTGCCTGTGCTCCACTGGAGAAAATTATACCACACACCACTTTATAGTGCAGTTGTACTAGTAGGTATATAATGGACGTTTGAGACATTGGTGGAATAGTTGTAAATGTGTTTTTTAACATCTTGTTTTTGGTGTAGGTATGTTGTATAACTTTAAAAAAAATGTGTATGGGGGATGCTATCTGCAGAGGTGATATAGAAAACATTGTTTCATGAATGCAACTTAAAATATTTCTGTATGTTATAGATACATATTAGAGGAGAGCTAGTCCAGCATGTGAAGAGTTCAATCAGCCTCCTGCATTTCCTGAGATTATAGGGTTTTTATATGTAAGATGGTGCAGTACAGTGCTAGATCAAACTATGTTGCACCGTTTTCCTATCTGGCAAGTAGAAGTGTTAATAGTTTATTTTTATCAATTAACAAAATGCAAAATGAATGAGTAAAAGAAAAATCACAATAAAGTCAGTATTTGGTGAAACCACCCTTTACTTTCAAAACAGCATCAGTTTTTCTAGGTACACTTGTCCACAAGTTCCGAAGGAACTCAGCAGGGAGGTTGTTCCAAACATCTTAGAAAAGTAACCACTAGTGTTGAGCGATTTTTATCGACAAAGTTGAAATCGGCTAGGTTTTTATTGTGATCGAAATTTCCAGATCATGCTATAATTAAGGTTAAAATCTGAGAATCATCTATTAAGATCGCGCCTTTTTCGGCGCTTCCTGTAATTTTGGCGGCCAGCAAATCAGATTACAGAATAGAGCAGGGTGAGATGTGTGTGCGACGTCATGACTGGGATGTGTATGGTTGCGATTGGCTGGAAAAATCACATGACCTCGTTTTACATAGAACAGCGTTTCCTGTTTCAGCCTCAGTGTCTCTCAGTCTCATAGGGATAGGACTGCGTTCTGCCTGTGGCCAAACAGCTCAGCGAAATTAGTCTATTTCTGCACAGAGAAACCTCTACTATTAGCTGTGATCCTTCCAAATTTAGTTATATTAGAGATTTGAACATTTTATGTAGTTAGCTAGAGAATTTTAAAGCAGCATCTACCGCTGTAAATTCACGGGTGGAGCGGGGGGGGGGGGGGGCCCGCGGGCAAACACAGACAAGCTCTATCTATAAAAAACACTGGATAAAGTTCACAAAGACTTAGTGTAGACATTGTAGTGGAATATCTTTATTATTAACAGTTTACTATTGAAATATTTCCTGGATTTGGGCAGCCTGAACTTATATTGGATACACATCATTTCTAGTAACTGCAGGTCTCTTTGTTAGGCTGCAAAATCCACTTTTTTTTATCAGTATACATTTCAGATATGTTTCATTTTTAATTTTTCCCACTAAAAACCTGGGCTTTGATTATCCCCCTTGCAGTTAAATTACAAACCAGCAAACTTGTAGTCCCGCACAGGGTTTTTGTTGCCAAAAATACCGTGTATCCATTTTAACGTAAACATTTCAGATACGTGTTTTTTAACTTTTACCCACCACTGTGTACATTTGAATCAGCACCCGTAAATTAAATCCAGCAATTCTATATCACCACAGGTTGAATTAAGGTGCAAAAAATACCGTTATTATACCAAAACATAACAGTTACGTTTTTTTGACTTTTGCACACCCAGCATTGTTCATTGACGCAGCATCCACGTAAATCTTAAAACAGCAATTCTATAGTCACCACAGGTGAATTGAAAGGTGCAAAAAATACCGTGTATTATACGAAAACATAACAGATACGTGTTTTTTTTTACTTTTGCGCACCCAGCTTTGTTCATTGACGCAGCATCCACGTAAATCTTAAACAGCAATTCTATAGTCACCACAGGTGAATTGAAAGGTGCAAATAATACCGTGTATTATACGAAAACATAACAGGTTTTTTTACTTTGCGCACCCAGCTTTGTTCATTGACGCAGCATCCACGTAAATCTTAAAACAGCAATTCTATAGTCACCACAGGTGAATTGAAAGGTGCAAATAATACCGTGTATTATACGAAAACATAACAGATACGTGTTTTTTGACTTTTGCGCACCCAGCTTTGTTCATTGACGCAGCATCCACGTAAATCTTAAAACAGCAATTCTACATTCACCACAGATGAATTGAAAGGTTCTGTGACTTTTCTAACCTAAGTGTGTTGCCTAAGATGTAGCACGTATCCATTTGACTGTTGTGGATGTTAATTTCAGCTTCTCCAGCCTTGTTTGGGTGTAATAATGAAGGTGTTGTTGCTCTCCCATAGACTTTAATGGTAATCGCTCATAATCGATGCTCACTATCGAAAAACCTTATCGATAGCGGCCGACTATCGACTATCGCTCGATCTCGATAGCCAATGCAATCGCTCAACACTAGTAACCACACATTTTCTGTGGCTGTAGCTTGCTCAGATCCTTCTGTCTGTTACATTAATCCCTTACATAGTCTATGACTTTGAGATCAGGGCTCTCTGGGGGCCATATCTTCACTTCCAGTACTCCAAAGGCAAAGGATGGTCACACCAAACATTGATTTGATTTCTCTACTTTGCAGCAATATTTACAAACCTACCAAACACTTTTGCACAATACTGTATGTAAAAAGAACCCTTAGTAAGAGAGTTATGCTCAAATTGCATTCCCTTGCATAATGCTTTATCTGTGGTCCACTGCACAACAAAAGGGTCCAGTGATGATTTCTGCTCTACACCCAGTATGCCCTTTCTTCTATGCTCCCACTATGAGGAAGGAAATCTCTTCATCCTTAATAGGACATTTAGGTCTGTATAAATGAAGTAAATGTTATGGTTTTCTCTCAATTCATTAAGCTTCTTCACAGGTGATATGTTCTCTTTCACTCTTTCACTTCATGTCATGGATGCATCATTACAATCATTCATTGAACATTCAAAATCACAAACATTGAATGTTGTAGTTATAGGCTTTTGACATTTCATTCACTTGTGCTATTTCAGCCTGTCAGAGGTTTGCCTATGCATCATTATACTACACTACTACTCTCTTGCAGTCCATGCATGTCTTTGCATTCTGATAATTGTGCCACCAGGATTTACAATTTGAATGTCAATGGAAAAACCGTAGAGGAAATAAGTATGAAATAACATCCACAGCAAAGACTTGAAGCCTTCCTAATGTTGCTTGAATATATACATGAAAGAGAATAAAGCATATGATTATCTGCTTTGTGTTATGGCCCCCTCAGGTATACATCAGTTTCATCAATATCTTCTAATGATAGAATGTTGAGGATAACAGGTACAGATAGAGACGCTTTCTGGGATTTCAAAAGAGACATGAAATTCTCAGAGGCCAGCTATCTCTAGTGTTGGTGAAACCTTCTAAAATGTCCTGAGACCAGACCAAGAGAGGTAGATTCTTAAGATGAGTGGCAGTGCAACACTGGGGTCCTGAATTTGAATGCAACCGAGGGCCACATCAGCATCAAGTTTATAAGTTCTCCTGTTGTTTATGCAAGTTTCCTCTGGTTACTATAGTTTTCTTCCCTACTCCAGAAAAACAAACTAAAAGCTTAGTCTGGTATTTAGTTTGTGAGCCCGAATGGAATCCAATCACAGTGCTGCAGAATACTTCAGCACCAAATAAATGACAAAGGACCAAACTAAAGCTAAAAATTTAGGACATACGATAGGAAAATCTAAGCCACTGACCTAAAAATTATGCTCTGAAGATTTGTAGATAAAAGATGAAGAGGATGATGACCCACTAGACACATGGATAGAGTCACAAAATTAATAATAATAATAATAATAATAATAATAATAATATTAATCTTTACTTATATAGCACCAACATATTCCACAGCACTTTACAATTTAGGGGGTATGAGTACAAACAAAAACAAACATAATACAGAAAAAACGACTTGCAGATCAGACACAAGGTGTGAGAGCCCTGCTCGTGAGAGCTTGAAATCTATTAGGGTGTATGGGTGAGATCACAGGTAAGAAATGCTAGGTTTACAATGGTCCAGCCATGTTACATAAATAGGAGGTGGTTTACATAAAATTTTGGTGAACCTTCCACCCTGACAGTACATCTATATACAAATAAGTGCATGTGAGTGCCCAAGTGTAGGGAGTAATGGATGTGTGTGATAGCAGGTGGGGGTTAGCAATTAGGGATCTTGGTAGGCCAGACATTGAAAATGTGTTCTTAAGGCACTATTAAAACTATGAGGGTGGTGAGTGTGCCTGATTTCCCGCAGTAGCATGTTCCAGAAAACTGCTGTGACACATGTAAAATCTTGGAGACGGGCATGGGAGCTTCGGGTTATTGAAGATTGTAATCTGATATCATCAGCAGAGCAGAGAGACCAGGTAGGGTGGTAGACAGAGATGAGGGAGGATATGTAGAGGGGTGCAGCACTGTGGAGAGCTTTATGGGTGAGGTGAGAGTGATGAGTTTATGTTGTTTCCTGTACTGAATGGGCAACCAGTGCAGCGAGAAACACAGGGTAGAGGCATCAGTATAGCGGCTGGAAAGAAAGATGAGCCTGGCTGCTGCATTCAGGACAGATTGGAGAGGGGAGAGTTTACAGAGGGGGAGAACGATAAGCAAGGAGTTACAGTAGTCAAGATGAGAAACAATAAGAGCAGCAATGAGGGTTTGCGCTGTTTCCACAGTGAGAAAAGGATGGATTCTGGAAGTTCCCTTTTTTGTAGGTGAAAAGGGGCGGGTAAAGGGGGGTTTGGTTTTTGGGGGGGGGGGTGGAAAGATAGTCAAATCTGTATAACCCAAAACAGTGGGCCCGGTATTTTTTTGGAGGGTTTGGGTGGTAAACCCTACACTGAGAAAAAAAAAGCAGATGGAAGGGGGGTTAGTTTGATTTCAGAAAGACCAAAATTCGGTTTTTTTGTGGTTTTAGTTTAGATGGAGAAAGGAATTTTTCCAAAAACACGGGAAAAAGACAGTCACTAGTGTTTTGTAGCAGGCAGGAGTGAATCTCGGGGGAGGTAATTTTTTGAGGAGGAGGTAGAGAGGAGGAAACCTGAAAAAATACGACACTGAAGGAGCGTCGAGAGTAAAAATAAACCAAGAGGGTGGGTTTGGGGGAGGCCAATGGTGCTGACATCTGAGGAAAAGGGGGTGTCAAAAATGTCAAATGCTGCAGAGAGACCCAGAAAAACAACAAAGTAGTTCCTGTAAATTAGCAGTGGGAGATCATTAAGACTTTAGCAACCAGTTTTATGGATTTTGGGGATGGGGAAAACCCCATGAAGAAGATGAGAAAAAGCAGAT
The DNA here is from genome assembly GCA_025379985.1 of Phyllomedusa bahiana. Lineage (NCBI taxonomy): Eukaryota > Metazoa > Chordata > Amphibia > Anura > Hylidae > Phyllomedusa > Phyllomedusa bahiana. Next base: position 105,750 of record JAODAL010000590.1, read on the forward strand.
ACGTATTAGGCAGGATTTAGACTAAAAGCGTTTCCAGGATTTTTAGAGTAAAGGAAGGGTTTGACACGGTCGGGGAAATTTGCAGAGGAGGGGAAGAGGGGCTTTTTAGGAAAGGGGTTATGAGGGGTTTTTAAAGAAAGATGGAAAGACCCCAGGGGAAGAGAGAGGATGAAGTTTGCAGTTGGGGTTTGATAGAGGACATCGGGAAAAGACTGACAAGGGGTGGGGGGGGAAATGGGAGTCACTAGAGCGGTGCGGGGGGTGAGAAAAAAGAAAGCCTGGCTACTTTTCCTTGTTTCAGGCATTCTGAGAGCAGACTAGAGTACTGCGGGGAGAACGGATGGGTTTTATTTGGGGGATTGAGATGCAATTTTTTTCCATTTGCAATTTTGGGGACATTTTGACGGGGGAAAAAATCCTCCCCCGGGCCCCCCGGGCCCCCCACCCCCTATTTTTTATGCGTTTCTGTAAAAATTTCGCCATTTTGGGGTTTTAATTTTCGCCAAACTAAAGGGGGGGGGTGTTTTTTGTGGGGGCGTTCTGGGGGCGGGACGCACTTCATTCAAAAATTTTCTCGAAAGTATGAATGGGGTCGGCAAATTGGGCCATTAACCCCGAAAGCAGACTATTCCAAATTGGTCTGTCGAGCCGGAGGCGTTAAAGTTTACACCCTTTTTGGGGCATTTTTCGCCCCCAGTATACATCAGGCGCGTTTTTTTAACTCAAAACAGCGAAAACGGCAGCTTCGACGCGCCCTCCTTTAAAAATCCCCCCCCTTTGCCCTTGAAGTACCCCAGGTTTCCCCAAGAGTCAATGACCGGGGGGCCCTGACCATGGGCCCTAGGGGAGTGGAAAGAAAACAAAGGGGTGTTTTGGGTTGTTTGTGTAATTTTGAATTTAGGGGGGGGAAATTTTTTTTTGGTGCATTGACTTTTCCCTTTAAGAAGCCGAAATGCACTCTTCTTTGAGTCCTTCTGGTTTTTTTCCTCTATTTCTAAAAATTTGTAAATTTTTTTTTTTTTTTTTTTTTTTATCAGCATTGCTTATTTACTGTGGAAAACCCCAAATAGTAAAGTAAGGAAAATTTAAGGGAAAAAACTTTTTTAAAACATTCCCATGGAAAATTTCTTTTTTTCCCTTTTAAAAAAGGGGTTTTCTCCTTAAAAAAAAAGATTCTTTCCAAAAATTGGGGTAAAACAAAAAAAAGCTTTTCCCAATATATTGCATTGTTCCTTGTTTTCCCCCTAAAGAGATAAAAAAGGAAATTTTATTCTCCTTGGTATTTATTCCCCTCAGAACTGACCTTAAAAAAAAAATAAACCCCCCGGGGCGTTTGTTTTCAATGAGTAACAGAGTGGGGGGTCAAAAACCCCCTTTCAGAATTCCCACAGTTCTTTTGCCCCAAAACGTAAAAAAACTTTGATTTAACCCAAAGGAAACCGCTCTAATAGGGCCTTTTGGGTTTTGGGGGAAAGAAAAAAAACCTTTGGGATGTTGAAAAGAAACTAATTTTAAACATTTTTAAAAGCGGGGTTATTGCTGGACAACAAGGGTTTAGAAATTAGGGCCTGAAAGGTTTTTACAAAAAATTTTTTAAAAATTTGGAATTTTGAAACCGGGGGGGGGACAACTTTTTAAGGGGGGTTTGTCCTAAAAGCAAAGCAAAAAAAAAGTTCCCCAATTAAAAAAAAATTCGCAATCAATGACGTCTGTTTGTTGGGCTCTCCCCTTTTTCGAATATATTCCATAAAGTGTTAATGCTAACATTTTGCAGTAAAAAAGAGCACAGCATATTCCATTTGAAAACATTACGACTCATCATGCCTTCAGTTTCCCTCTGACTTTTATCTAAAAAGACAAAGGGAACTGAGCTCGAATGCTGGGGATATATAAATAAGCCCTTACACATGAACACGAGCCTAACCAATGCAATATGACAATATCTACTGTGGCAAATTTTCCCTTTTTTCTCTTAACTGTGGACTTTCAATTACATTTTTATTCACAAGTAGTTTTCAGAAAACAAAAATGAATGTCTTCGATTTAGCACTGAATATAATGAGGCTTAAAAGGGTTTCCCCATTGTGGGTGGTTTCTCTATGGAACCACAATACAGCTTGTGGCATGCCCTCACGAAACTTAAGGACAGGTAAGCATTAGTACAAGAGACATTAAAATCTTACACTTACATTAACCTGCCACATCAAGCTAAAACCTCAGGCCTCTAAGAGATATATGGGTTTCTGAACACCATTTATGAATATCTAATAAAAAGCATGCACAATGTGTATATATACACTACTCACAAAGGATTAGGGAGATTTGGCTTTTGGTTGAAATTTCGGGATGAACATAAAATTTCTTGAATGTTTTCTAAATGCACTACTGTAAATGAAATCATCTCTTAACGTTAGAATGCACATGTTCAACTGTCCAATGTTTCAGTACACTTTGCTTAACTTGCTGATTTCTAACAAGGAGCTTACAGGCAAAATTGATAACAGTTGTTTGATCCCTGATTCCCCGAATAGATTTAGGGAATCAAATTGAATTAGGATTTAAACAGTCCTCCTCATCATGCTGTTTATATTTTGACATCATGAGACCAACACAACACCTTACAATTGATCAACAGTTCCTCACCATTGTGAGGCTTCCAGCAGGAAGTGGCCACAGAGTGTCATCAGCAGGTCTCAACAGAGAGACTGGAAGAGTCACAGAAAGGCAAGAAAGTGGACATCTTTGACTCCATCACATAATGATGACCACCTAACTGTAAGCAATGCCCTGCGGAATCAGATGATGAATGCCACACCACTCCAAGTACGTTTAAGTGTCATGTCAGACCATTTGTAACCATCTACATTAGAGTAGGCTGCATGCTAGACAACCTGACCACACCACCAGACACAAGCATCATCGTCTTGCATAGGCCAGAGAGCATCTACACTGGAAAAGGGACCAGTGGTCCTCAGTGCTGTTCAGTGATTAAAGCCAATTCACTCAGAGCAGAAATGGTGGTGAGCAATGACGTTGGAGACATCAAGGAGAGCATTATGCATCAGTCATGTCAGGCACAGATCAAGTATCCTTGACGATCATCTAGAACGCAGACCACGCTAATGTAAATGGTTACGAATGGTCTGACATGACACTTAAACGTACTTGAAGTGGTGTGGCATTCATCATCTGATTCCGCAGGGCATTGCTTACAGTTAGGTGGTTATCATTATGTGACAATTAGTTGCCTCTCACCTCCCTTAAACGTACCTGGAGCTGTGTGGCATTCATCATCTTGTCATGATAAATTGAAATTCATTGTTTAAGATAAACCCAACTTTCCAGCTTAAATGGTATTCTCGCTTCCTTGATTGGCTTTAAATATGTAGTCACAGATAAATAAAGAATATTACCAAATACATTGGTTTTCTGATTTCATTTCTCTTCGATCTTATCTCCTCTTTTTGTACATGTTTCCCTAGTTATCAGCCACCTCTCTCTGCTCTTACAAATTGCTACAGTGGTCAGGATGATGACACACTTCCTGCAGTGTTCCTTCTCTTGAAATCCAGGATCTTGTTTACACTACTTACTGACCAGCTTTAACCCTTTAGAGCTATGTACACTTGCACACTACAGTTTACAAACCTCCTGAACTCATGTCACTATAACACACTCAGCTAGGAAGAGCAGAGCTGATATGCCATTCACTGCTGTAGATCCACCCACAGCCTAACCAGAAAGTTTGAGTCTGAAGCTGGCAGTAGCTCTGTAAAACAGCACGGTAAGAACACATCTTTAAACAAACCTTACACCATGGATGCATGTTTTTCACTCTACTGTTTGTCTTTAAGAAAACTATTTTATCAGATTTTACCTCCATTTAAAGCATGGAATACACATGATTATATCTGAACTTGAAATATCGTTCAGAATTTTGTATAGTCCTGTACTTTGAAGTATCGATGTACAAAATGTGTCAATTAACATAAACCATTTTGTGAGCTAAGGAACAGAGAATATTTGTATTTAAGCAGCTTGGCCTGGATTGGACATTTTCTCTCATCCTGTCTCATTTTTTGGGACTTGTTCATGTGTCTGCATATTATCTAATTTCTTTTTTAAACTGTTCCACTTTGTCAAATCATGTAATGTCTCTGACAATAAAGAAGCTTAAATTGTATAATCTAGAAACTTGGAGAGTCCAGTGCTTTGATCATACAACAGTGCGACATATAAGAACATTTTTTCACTTCACCCAAGTAATAAGGATGTACTGCTAGGTCCAAATATAAAGGTCTAGTATGCGATGCATAGCACACATAGCAGCCTAATGAATGCATTTCTAGCAGAATGTATTGCAGGAGCACTATAGACTGCTCTTTAAAGGTTATTTTTCCCAAGGACAGTCTTTTTTAGTTTAGGTTTCATGGGTATAACAAATAATCTCGGTGCCCGAAAGCAAAAATTGAAAGTGGGGGCTTACATTTGCTATTTGCTTGAAATCACTTCCTGCTAGAGTCTATATTTTATGGATTAGTTCACAAATAACCTGTAAGACCCTATGAATGTCCTGTGCCTGCAATGATAAAAAAAAGATTGTGATGCAAATGAGAGCTGAAGTGTATGTTTTCTGCACAGATGGGGCGTAGCTATAATGAGGTACAAAAATTACAATCACACCACGGCCCTGGAGCCTTAAGAGGCCAAAAGTCCTTCTGCCACATATAAGCAGATCAATATCACCAATGCCATGTCATAGCTGGTGGGCCCCTATTACAGGTTTTGCAGTGGAGACAAGTAGCAGATCAGGTTACTTTGTTCTGAAAAAATTTCTGTGGTGTGTCCGAGAAAGTTTAGTAGTATAATGTTGTACCGTGTTAGCCATAAAAAGTAGTAGAAGAGTGAAGAAATCAGGCGATACCTTTTTCAGGCTAACTGAGTATATTTGATGGTGAGCTTTCGAGAGTACTAGCTCCCTTCTTCAGACATGGTGTTATACAAGAAACTGAAAATTGACAGACTTTTTATACACAAAAGACATGGACCTTCAAAGGGTCCTAGAATTCTTAAAAATAACAAAATACAATATAAGCAGAGAAGTCATTTACAACAGGTCAAGAAATCAACAATCTGGAAACTTGTGAGCCGTAACGGAGGGGTCAGTAATTCTGCGTCTTATCTTGTAGCCATCAGGTGTAATTTGTGGTCCTCACAGTTTACACATAGTTTGACATAAAACTGGCATGAATATTTAGCCCATTTTGCAGAGTCTGAAATTTTTGCATTGACTTCGCACCTTGTGCCCTTCTTCCGGTATCAGCTGCCTCTTCTGTCCCTCCGCTTCTCCGGGATATTTGAACAGTATATGGCAAACATAGTCAGCTAATCTGCCTTGCTTTGTTCTTGCTCCTCATTTTTATAGGGATGGCATTTAGTTGATTTTTGACCAGATTGTACTGTAAATCGGCCCTCACATCACCCGCAGCTAAAAGAGGGCCCCAGAGAATGCCAAGGAAAATTGCCTCAGTGCTTATTTCTACTCTCACCTGGTTAGGTATATACCTATGTATGAACGGGAGGTGGGACGCATTAGAATCAAACAAAGCTATAGATTTATATATTTGCTACGGCAATTCCAGGCACATTACTGCTGGAACAGGTAAACCCCTTTCAAAGTGCGCTACAAAAAAACGTACAAAGTACAATCACTGGCTTAAAAATATCTTTATTCATTATTATAATATAGTAAAAAAATATAAAAGAAGCACCTACTAAATACTGAACAGGGTAATACTGTAGCCATCAGGACTAGGCTAGGAGGGGTAAAAAGGATATCCACAAACAATAATGCATAGCATATAACATATATAAGGACTATTCATGAAAGATAACAGCATGTAACAATAGTAAACGTAGGATAAAATAACCATATCTCATCTCAATATAATAGTGCATATTTTAAATCCCACAATATCCTAGTACTTCATCTAAAGGTAACAAGCATGAGTAGTCACCAAGTTACCTGTATCAGCTACTGCATAACAGCACAGTCCCGACACGCGTTTCACGTTAGGCTTCCTCTGGGGACCTCAGAGGAAGCCTAATACGAATCGCGCGTTAATAATGCATTATTGTTTGTGGATATCATTTTTACCCCTCCTAGCCTAGTCCTGACGTTTTTCTGTAGTGATTCTTAGAAGTTCTTCTAGCTTTTTTAATAAGGGGTTGAAATATACCCTTTCAAAGTGGTTTACCTGAGCCCGAATTGTCGTTTCTGCCTTAGAATGCATTCTATACTATTCTAATGCACATAAAAATTGTCCATAAATCATACATGTCGCCCCTAGTGTCTAATATGTAACGGAGAGATAATACATTTCCAAATAGTTATGATTGCTTAGTTTGAGAGAAGACATTGCTGTCTGGTACTTTTGTTTTGCAAGTGAATATTGTATGGGGCATGTTATTTGAGGTGCCATTCTTTCTGACATTGTATGTTATTATGGTTTTTACATGCTTGTGGGTATCTAGAAGACGTATTAGTAGAGGTCACTTACTGGGCATGTTTTTACCCCCTAGGTGTCACTTGAAGTGTCCTCTGCAATGATGATAAGGTGGTTGAAATCTGTCTAAGGATTTAAAATGTATCAAACAGTAAAATGTGCTAATAGGACTCATATTATACCATACATGCAGCACATCGTATACTATATTCCTCCAATGAGTCCAGAAGTGACTCAATTGATGGTTGAGGCAATATAGATAATCATGAGAAAATAGCTTTATAACCTTGTGGTAAAGTGATGCAACCACTATAAAAATGCAGATTAAACCTTTCTCTACAATTTTTTTATTTTCTTCATGCCATTTTTTTAAGGTTCAGTAATTTTTTTTTTTGCTTTTGCTATGTATATATTAATTCAGGCAAACAGATGGGTTGACACTAGAACGAGGTATATTCACAAAATGCTTCCATTTAACAGTATCACCTGGATTGACTTACTTATACATTCAGTGCACAATCAATGAAATAGCTTCTAGCTGCAGATAAACTAAATAATTTATATTCTATGTTATAATCTGGTATAGAAAATAAAGTGACTTAATCTTGAAATATGTGTGACCCAAATGTTTGAAAGCTTGCAGCCTATGGACATACTATTTATCTTCTAAAATTTGGAATTTATATTTACTTGGTTTCCTGCTAGCTTGAAACTTGCAACCATATAAATCCTTAACATTTCCAATTTATAGCATCAATAGAAATGCAAAAGCAAAAAATATCAAAGCGATGGAGTGGGATAATGTTACATATTTTATTTGCTCGTTATTTTCAATTTCCATCAATAATGTATATGTACACAACTGACTGTCCGGCTCAATGTCATAGCAATTAGATACTGAGGACGACATGTATGAATGGGGCTGCGCCAGATATCTGGCAGCTTTACAGGCTGATATCAGGTGGAAACCCTGTTCATACATTTTTAAATCTCCCGCACTCCACTCCAGGGCGCACTAGAACCGTAGCGAAGCTACATATTTACAGCTTTGCTACGGCATTTCTGGGGGCATTACAGCTGGAACAGGTAGAGCACTTTCAAAGTGGTATACCTGATCCATAAATGTCGCCCAAGCGCTAGAATATGTCTGATTTATAACCTGCTGTAGAGCAGGTTCACAAATCAGGTGCATTCTAGCCTATTATTATGCGCATGAAATTTGGCGTGCTAATGCCAAATTTCATGCATGTCCCCCCATCTGTCCTGGTGATTGATTTTGGAACTCTTTCCTGAGCCGGTTCAATATGGTAGAAGGTTTTCTGACTCTTTTGGTTTGGATGGACAAAGAGTTTCCAGAAAGAATTTTGAGATAGATACTTGAGATAGGATGCTAGTAGTAGTAGAGTTTTAGGTTCCAATACAGTTGGATACTGCTTCAACTGAACTTGTGTAAACAATAAAATTCGGGATGTCCCAAACTCAAGATTTTACTCCAATCCTATCCCTCTCCTAACTTTATTCGTAACCGTAATCCTGTCTGTAAAAAACCCTCACCCTAACCCCAATTTAGAGTCAGGGTGAGGTTTTTTTCAAGATATTATTGGTTAATTTACTGATCTGTGATGTGTCCAGTCTGGCTGTACTCCAAATGGAGCGCCTCTTCCAATTACCATAGCATAAGGGTAACATATTATAACTTTTGGTGACCGTAACAGAAGGGTAACCTAGGTCGCTAGAAAGCCTCTATGTAATGATAACCTGAATTGACATCAGATGAAATATCAGGCAGTGCACCAAAAGTGACACTGCCACACTGGGAGCAAAACAGAATGGTAAATTTAGTTAAAGCCCTGTAAAAAAAAAAAAAAAAAAAAAACAACAACAACAACTTAATCTATGTCTCCACTGCACAGAAAAACGTCATTTTTATAGCGTTATTTGTTTTCTAAAAAACACTAAAAAACCTACTGAAAACAGCTCCCATAGACTTCTATAGTAAAAACATGCTGCTGTCACCACAGAGCGTCTCCTTTTCTGCTTGTTTTTGCTGCTGGTCGTTTTTTGAAACATGTTGCAAAAATGACTGAGCAGGGCAGAAAATGAACTATAGATGTGTATTGCTGTGTCTACACTGCACAGAAAAAATCAGCTTTTTCAGCATTTTTAGTTTTTTTACAATGCTGTGCATGTCTGCAAAAAACGCTCCAAAAAATGCTCCAAAAACACGCCAAAAAAATGCAAAACACTTAAAAAAATTTATTTTTTTTTTTCATCTGCTTTTTTACAGGCAGTGGACAAAAAACTCAGTTTTATTAACATTTTTAGTATTTGGTCTTCTGGACATTTTTTGTCCACTGCAGTGTAGACATAGCCTTAGAGTCCATTTGCTGGTAATTTTTGCCAAAATTCAATTTGGATCGAATCAAATGGTGAAGCTTTGGGTTAACCTTAAAATCAACTGATTGGAGTCGGGAAGGAATGTTTTTTATAAAATGAGGACAATTGGCTTCTACCTCAGGGGTTATTGCCTTCCTCCGGATCAACACCGTAGAATAGGCTGAACTGGATGGACATCCATCTTTTTTTGGCCTTACAAACTATGCAACTATCCTATACAAATAGCTCCAAAAAGCCCTCTCTTACCAAACTGAGATACTCCCATGAACATATTAAACAACAAAAAATTGGAGTACTATCTCAATAAAAAATGACAACATTCTTTATTAACATCTTACATAAACCATAACAATCAGAAATCAAAATCAAAAGAAAAAAACATACATGGACAAGAGGACAACCAATACATAAATAGGGGACACCTCAAAAGTAAAAAAATATAGTCCCATGTAACCAGTTGCACATTATCAGGTATCAATAATGCCTATTTTTGTATTGGTTGTCCTCTTGTCCATGTATGTTTTTTTCTTTTTATTTTGATTTTTGATTGTTATGGTTTATGTAAGATGTTAATAAAGAATTTTGTCATTTATTGAGATAGTACTCCAATTTTTTTGTGGTTTAATAAACTATGCAACTATGTAACTATGTAAGGCAGCTACCACTTTTGAGAGCAATTTAAAAAATTGTTTTTAGTGATGTTGAATGGCTCCACCAATAGCTGCAACAGAGCTTTGAGATTTTTGCCACCGACCTCAGGCATTACACACATAGCAGAGCTGTATGCAAGGAGGCTGTGCAGAAACATAGTGAGTACCTGCAGGTCTTTAGTATTGACATCCCATATGCTGCTGCATGGTTCTCTGTAATACGGTGTCTTATGGAGCGTGCCATGACTTTCATACTAAAACAGAGAAATATGAAGGTGCATAGAGGTTTATAGCCACTATATCACAGCTCCATTTAATTAGAAGGATGTATTGTGCTGTAATATGCTTGTGTGCACAATACCTCACACTGTAAACTACTCCAAAAACCAGTGCTATTTTATTTGCACAGTACAATATTAACTGTATAACTATCTTCTGGTCTGACAACTCATCCGACAACTGCATGACAAATGCATGTGGCCGAAATTGATTCTCTACCTGCGGGTCATACCTTGGAGTGATCATACGACCGAACAAGAAATACCCAGAAATCCATAATACAGACTTGTGGGAATTCTAAATACAGGCATACATAAATCCAGACACACAGTACTAAACTGTAACCAATGTGTAGATAAGTAAAACAATCCACAATAGAAAGAGGTAAAATAATCTATTTCATACAACAATACAAATATTTCAATGTTATAGTGACAGTTCACCTTTGATGCGGTTATTGACGGAAAGCTCAAATCCTATTTCTGTATTGTACTGGGTGAAAAGGCAGAAAGATAATGAAATCTACACACTTGACAGGTCAGAACGTAATGATTATTCCTAAACAAATTACTTTTTTCATACACCATAAAAATCACCCGTTACCATTGATAACAGCTGAGGAGATCCGCCAGGGTATACAAGAGAACATTTTGTACCTCAAGCAGTCCTGCAACGTGTTGTAAGAAGAACACAGGGCATGGACAATTTTACAAACACTACGCCATAGCTAAATGTCTTGGAGTTTTGAGGTCAGCAGTTCAGTAAGTATTCAGCTGTAAAACGAACATAACTATACAGACAGCAAAATATAATGGATCTTTTCTTAAAAGAGAAGGCACAAAACCAAGAATTCTTCAGCTGAGGGCTTCTAACCCCAGCAAAATTAGCTCTTTGCTAAAATTTTCCAGAGCTGAAGCCATGGTGATCAGATGGCTACCGTATCCTGCTAAAGGAATGTCTGTGACCAGTGTTCGGGAAAATACTTTGGGAAAGTATTTTAAATACAAAATACAAAATACTTATGACTGAAGTAGTTTAAATACAAATACTAAATACTTTCATCCCGAAGTATTTTAAATACAAATACTAAATACTACTTCAAAAGTATTTTCCAAATACTAAAATACTTGAAAAATGTAAACAAAAAATTTAATAAAAACAAAAAATGGATCAGAGGTCCTTTAGCCCACTAGGATTAGCATCTACCCTGCAGATATGTCAGTGGCCAGGATTCATTGTGTCTGACTCCAATAGAAGATGTCTGTCACATGGAGGCGAGGATGCTACAGTAAAGAGAAACATACAGGTACCTTCCTTTAGTTACTATGCCTATTACTGTCAGGCATTTGGGGATATTAATTTAGTTTCAGTAACTCCATGTGCTTCACATTAATAGCAGTTAACCCCATCATGTCCCTCATATTAATCCCTGTGTGCCTTATATAAGGGTTACTGATATGTGAGACACGTGGGGGTACTAATAAAGGACCTTAATTATGAAAATACCTAATTATTACCTCCATGTCTCTCACATATCAGTAACTCTTATTTGAGGCACACAGGGGGTTAATGTTATGGACATGATGGGGTTAACTGCTATTACTATGAGGCACATGGAGTTACTAAGCTGTAATGCACATGACCAGACTTTTTATCTGCAATGGTGGATTTCCCCCCTCGGCTTATACTCGAGACAATACGTTTTCCCAGTTTTTTGTGGTAAAATTAGGCGCCTCAGCTTATTTCCGGGTCGGCTTATACTCGAGTATATACAGTAATTTTACGGAATGGATTACGCGATCGGGATGATTAAAAACTAAAAATAAATCACGCTTCACTACAAGGCGGACTTGCGTTGCTGGACCGCGCTGGAATTTGCCCGCCTCGTGTCGCACCTTGCACGAGATACGAGACATGAGAATGAAGACGTGACTCGCGCTGTTGTTTTTTTTTAAGTGCGGTGAGGCGGGTTATTAAAATTACAACATTTGCTTTGAATTTAGAAAGTAATCAAAATACTTAAAATACTTCCTAAAAGTATTTTAATTACAAATACAAAATACTGAATAAAAAAAGTATTTTGATTACAAAATACAAATACCTGACAAGTATTTTAAATACTATTTTAATTACTTGTATTTTAAATACTCCTGAACACTGTCTGTGACCAAACCCCTACAATGCAAAGAACTGATTTGTCCTAAAATTTGTTTTAATCACATCTGAGTCATCATTTCTGTTGTTCTGCTCTGTCATAGGAGTAGAATAATAAATATAATAGCAATGCAAGATCCCATACATACTAGATCACATTGGCACCCAATGGATACAATTGAGTGGTTTTTAAAATTGTGTCTGGCATCTTAGCTGACAAAATAGTACTGCAGGTTGTGCTATTTTGTCTGGTAGTTTTGATGAAATCTGCGATGGAGGCTCATAACAAAATCTCTGATGTAACCATTATTTGTTTTCACCTATAACATGGTCAAGTATAAACCTGGGCATGTTTACTAACAGATTATATTCTGTGAGACAATGTTGCAATTTATAGACCAAATTTTAAAGGGGTTTTGCCACAAAGTAAAATTGATGTGGGAAGCTTGCAAATTAAAAGATAAACGTTTTCACCATTCATTATTATTAAAAATTCAGTATCATTTTTGTTTCGGCTGTTCCTTTAGTGATCAATTGTTTACAGCTCATCTCTAGAGGATACCTACCAGGGCTGAGTAGCGATAAGCGATTATAATCGACAAAGTTGAAATCGGCACAATTTTTAGGCTGATCGGAAATTTCCGATCATGCAATATTTTAGGTGACAATCTGCAGATAATCTATTACTATTGCGCCATTTTCGGCGCTTCCTGTCATTTTGGCAGCCAGCAAATCAGCTTAGAGCATAGAAAAGGGTGAGCTGGGTGTGCGACTTCATGACTGTGATGTGTATGGTTGTCATTGGCTGGAAAAATCACATGACCTCGTTTTGCATAGAACAGTGTTTCCTGTTCAGTATCAGTGTTTCAGTGTCTATCACTAGAGCAGGACGTGTGCTAGGTCTCTCTCAATACAGCTCAGCTCAGAGACACAGTTCTTCTTTTTATTCATACAGACAATTATGCTTTTAGCTGTGAACATTAGAATATAGGTAGATTAGAGAATTTCAGTTCTTAGTTAGATAGACAGAGACTTTTAAAGAAGCATCTAGCGTTGTACAGCCACGGGGGAGGGAGAAGGGGTTTGGACGGACAGACAGACAAACAGGCTGCCTTTGGAAAGGAGGGTGTATATGGTGCAGCCCAGACTCTGCTTTGAACCTGCATTGAAATGGAATTTTTTTACCACTTTTTGGCCAGCACACATCGCACCTGAGGTGAAATTGTACCTTTTATTTTATGCATTCCAGTTTTTTTCAAAGTGCCACCTTGTACTTAAATTTGGATCCAGAAATGTTCTTGTAACTGTTCTCGTGTGTCATTACTGCAAAAAATGCAATTTCTCATCCGTGTAACAATTGAATAGTTTTATTGCGCTCGGTGAATCTCAGTTTGGCGCAGATAGCTCACTTGTATGATAGTTTGTTGAAAACTATCAATTCCTAGTCCTACTGGGAAGTTGTAAATCCCTGGGACTGAAGGAAGAACACTGTTGATTTTGTCTTATGGTTCTCCCACCAGACCACATTTCACAGGTATTCGATAGAAACAATTCTGTTTCTAATCCTAGTTGGCTGTAGGAAATTAGAAGGATTTAAGAATAGCTGTGATTTGCCGTCTTTCAATAAGAGATTGTCAAAAACTCTTCCAAACCTTTTTAAATTTATATCTTTCTGAACATGGAGCGAAATGCTGGTGGTAAGCGAGCAAAGAGGGGTGTAGGACATGGAGGTAGAGGTACGAGAGAAGGTGCTCCTTCCAGTGCGGGCGACAACACGAAAGCCAGCGGATCATCGGTTGCAGAACCATCAGGCCTGTCATCGCTGGGACGGTGCCCTGTGAATCTCAGTAATGAACAGCGTCGTCAATCTGTTCTTCAGTGGTTAATGCAACCTGCATGCTGCGGTCCAGGACAGGGATAGTCATTTTCCAGTTCAACAAAAATGGTGGTTGAAAGACTCCTTTTTCCGGCACTTTTTAATCTGTGGGTCAGACAGGTTTAATGGTCATACTGCGGTCCAGGACAGGTATAGTAAATGTCCAGTTCAATAAAATGGTGGTTCAAATGACTCCTTTATATCCGGCACTTTTAAATCTGGGGTCAGACAGTTTAAGTGATGCTGCGTTCCAGGACAGGGATAGTAATTCCAGTTCAAGTAAAATGGTTCAAAAATACTCCTTCTGGCCTTTTTAATTTTGGTCATGAGTTATGTCATGCTGTGGTACAAGACAGGGATAGTGAATGGTCTGTGACTTTTTTCTGTGACTTTTATAACCTAATTGTCTTGCCTAAGATGTAGCACATATGCAGTTCACTGTTGTGGATGTTAATTCCAGCTTCTCCATCCCTGTTTGGGTGTAAAAATGAAGGTGTTGTTCCTCTCCCATAGACTTTAATGGTCATCGGCGATAATCTGTTATCGACTATCGGATATTGTCATGATAATTGCCGATATCGACTATCGAATCGATAACGATAGTTGACACAATCGCTCATCACTACTCCTGAGTTCTGGCCGCACATGCTCAGATATCACCTCTCCTCTCAGGCAGCTACTGTCAGTCTATTCCCTGCCTTATAATCACAGATGCTCACTGCTGAGCCAGTGTTTAACCCCAGGTGCTGTCATTCTTCTCCTGTGCTCTGTACTCCATAGTAATTAGTCAAACAGTGCAAATAAATAAAACAAGAAACCTCATTTAGGTATGTGCGTTGAGAAAGAGAAAAAAAATCACAGGTTTGGTTCCTGCAGGGATTTGAACCTAAGACCCCTATGCCTCGAGGCAAAAACTCTATACACTTGGTTACATTGTAGCTACTCACAGGTCTTTAAATAAACAGACCTTTAGGCCATGTCCCCACAGTTTATCCAACCGGTATTTGTACTGTTTTCGGACCCTGTACACGGCAGCAGTGGGACGGCTTTTCTCCACGATTAGCAGAAAAAAGCCCTCCCCCTTCACATAGACATGCTCTTATTCCCGAAAACCGGTCAGAAGAATGAACATTTTCAATGTTTTTCGGACCAACGGCGGTCTAAAAAACGGAAAACCCGTGCAGGGGGGACCACTACCCATGTTTTCCGTAGGAGTCCATTACAAAGTTTGTCAGCCGGTTTACAGATGGTTTTCAAAACTGAAAACCGTCTGAAAAAGCGTCTGCAAACCCCTGCAGTGGGGACAAGCCCTTATTTGACTAGAGTGAGCACACCGTGAAGAAAGACATGGTGAGGTCATTCTGCTGGGTCGCATGATATGTAATTCAAACAAATCACACACGCCCCCTTCTGAGCACACAGAGCTGAAGAGAGGAATAGAGGACATGAAATGCCTTCATGGCAAAACTCCTTTAATACAGAGGTGTTTATTCAGTGATGTAGTAAAAACTAGATTAGTCCAAGACAAATCACTGCAATATTATGCTGGAGAGTAGCGTAAAGTTGATGAGACAGTTTGGCTTATACTACTTCCTAAATTGTGTTCTTAAAATAGAGCCGTGTTCTGTTTGACAATGGTTCAACTGAACTTGTGAAAAAATTGGAATTAGGGATGTGTCAAACCTAGCGTATATACTTACAGTATGTCTAACCCTATACCTATGTCTAACCCAGCCTGCAATATTAATTGTTACTAATCCTGTATCAAAATAAAGGTTAGAGTTGTTAGGCTGTTTTAGGGGTTAATGTGCCTTTCAGCATCGCTCTAGGTCTCATATAGCTACCACTGTTATGTCACTTCCGGTGCACCTTTCAACATGACTCAAAGTTTCCCTAGGTTACCCTTATGTAATGGAAAATGAAAGCAATGTGGGACGTGATGTGGGGAATAAAGAGATGTGTCACATCTGACGTCACTTACAGTTCCAAAACATAGGAGTAACCTAGGGAAGCTCGAAGTAATGTTGGACATCATACCAGAAGTGACACTGTGGGTGAAGCAATGTGGGACCCGGAGTGATGCTGGTAGGTGAGCTAACCCATTGAATCCACAAAAAATCCGAACCCTAATCCTAAACCCAGCGTAGAGTTACGGTCCATTTTTGGGTGATTTTTTTCAAAATTCGATTCAGGCCTACCAAAATTGAATTTCTTAGATTGAGGTCAACATTCACCTCAATCTGATGCACCACAATATTACTAAACGTAGATAATATTGTTAGGCTTACTCTATACGGTAAGGACAAAATATTGGTCGGTTTCTAGTTAGAATCCGACCAGTATTTTCCCTTGTTTTTCATTTTTATCTCGTTTTTTTCCTAGTCTTTTTCCATAGTTTGCGGATTTTGGCCGCTCCATTCAATATTCAGTTTCCAGCAGATTGTAAAACATGTTCTGTATTTTTCAAAACTTTTGCTTTTGAAAAGCAACCTCAGAAAATCCGAGCTGTGTAGACTTCAGCTCGGATTGTCTATTGAGGTCTATGGGAATGATTTATAGTCATATTTTTTACGGATTCTAAATACTGAATCAGCATAAAATCCGACTATAAACCAGCAACCTTGGAGTTATGTCTACTCTAAAGCAAGTTTTTAATGTACATAGGGTTCATTTGTTTAGCAGAAGTTTGTGTATCAGAGTAGATATTCACAGATTTTAGAGAGCTATGTTGCTGATGTGGAACTGAGTCTTCTGGTCACCTAACTATCTACAAATATAATTAAATTATTCTATGCCTTCTATCTTCTTCATGCATGCATTTCTCCCAGAGACACCCTGTTGTGTCTTCTATGTCTACCTGGATAAGTGCACAAAGAAAATGTAATAAATGTAATAATATATACTACATCCGTATTTAAATTGTTACAGAGGAATACAATTTTTTCTACTTTTCATTAATTTCAAGAAAAATAATATTAATATAGGCAGAGAATACAAAGTTTGTTTTTTTTTGTATTGTTTTAACCATGTTATTTCTACAGTAAACCATAAATGTCCTGTACTAATCCAATGTATCTGGACCTGCTCAGTAATTTATTAAAAAAAATGCAGCTTTCCAAATTTGTGGTGGAACTCCCTCTGGAAAACTTCTTTTGACTACATCATTTGTCTTCATCTTGTCTAATCAATATGTAGCATATATAATTAAATTAGTCGGATAGCAAGTGAGTATTGTAAGACAAACAGTGCAATATCATGTTCTGTCAAACCCTGCATGCATCTGATAATTATACATCCGTGCCCTGTCACAATACAGTATGCAAAATATGACAATATATTCATTTTTAAAGTTTATTATACAAGATAAGTCTAATTAAAACCTCGGAAATCAACAGTCATGTTCTGGCAAGTAAATTACCATCATGTTAGCATCTATCAAACTGTTTAAAGCACTTTCGTGCAAACTCAGAAGCCTTTATCATTATCCTGTAGCTTAAGGATTCTGCCTCAATGTATTCCCCAGGGCTCAGTCCTTGTTAACCTCAGCTTTAAATTACAAAGCCACAGATGTAGTCATAAGATGTCTAACTGAGAATCATTATCAGTCTAACATTAACTCATTATGTAGCGAAGACATAGAAGCTTCAAGCTTAGACACATTTCACATTAAGACAAACACAGATCTACATAGACATATGCAGGCAAATATTCAAAACGTATTATTTATGCAGTTTCTTGGCTGGTGACTGGTGCTATAAACCATGTTGGGAGCTTTTGCTGGGAAAGGAATATACAGAACTAAGGCCACATGCATGAAGACTGTCTAGGTCTAAGACTTTGTTGCCCATAGCATCCAATCAGATCTCCCCTCTCATTTCATATAATGCTCTTAAAAAAATGAAAGGGGAGCTCTGATTGGTTGCTATGGGCAACAAACCAAGTCTTAGACCAAGACAGTTTTCATACATGCCCCCCCTAGTTTCTCCCTGATTAAAAATAAAGCAACCAATTTGAGTGAGGAAAAAAAATTAAGTTTTGCATGGAGCTGGGAGCAGTGCCCTTATTAAATATTAAATACATAGTTATTAAAATTTCAAGAGGATTTGTTTTTTATTCATGTTACCTCTTTATTAAAGGGGTTTTGCCACAAAGCAAAATTATATGCGCGGTTATCCACTTTCTTTTCTATGACAGTTAGTGTGCTCAGTTATACTCGGAAATAACATAGACTTGAAACGGGGAGAGCTACACAAATGCAACCATCTCCCATTTGCAGAGGCCTGCTCATAGTGAGTTATCGGATGGCCTTAGAAGGAATTTTGCTTCATGTAAAAACTCCTTTTACTGCTTAACGACCTCCCACCGTCTTTTGACGTCGGGCATTTCAGGTCGTTCGTCTGTAGCTACATCTTTTGGCGTCGCTACAGACATCGGAGTTTGAGGCTCCGGTCGGCGCAGCCGCACTGAGAACGGGGCTGTACTACACAGCCCTCATCCCAGCTCCTGCAAGCGCCGGGGAGCGGAAGAAACCTCCGCTCCCCAATGCTTTAACCCTTTGTTTGCCACAGTTCATCACCGCAGCCCAATTAAAGTGTTTTCCTGCTCTGTCGGATGATCGGAACGCCGGCTGCACAGTCAGCCCTGGGGACCCAGAGTAGCCGCAGCGCTGTCTGTGTAATAAGCCATTGACCAGGACAGACTGTGAGCTGTCCTGATCACTGCCTGTGTCAGACTGACACAGATTATAATGTATTAGCATATATGAATATGCCAATACATTACCAGGTGTAAAAAAAAAAAAATTAACACATTTATCCCTTCATGTGATTTAAAAAAAAAAAAAAAACATAAAAAAAAAAAAAATAAAAATAAATATTTGATAAAAAATAATTGTGCATAAATTACACACACAAAAAAAACCTCAACACATATTAGGTATCCACACGAACCTTAATAACCTGTAGAATTAATCTAAAAAGTTATTAAGTATGAAATAAGAATGGTGTAAAACATTTTTTTTAAAAAACTAAAAAAATCCTGTAATTATTTATAAGGGAATTTAAACTATTCCCCCATAAAGTACAACTTGTCTCAAGGTCTCATACAACTGCGTCATTGAAAAAATAAAAAAGTTACAACTGTTGAAACACAAGGAGGCAAAAACTAAAAAAAAATGTTCTGGTCATTAACTACTTTTCAGGTGTGCGGCTTAAGGGGTTAACCTTGACTGTATCTTACTTCTTAAGCAGAATAAAAGCCAATTTCAAAAAAGGGTTGAATAGAAATGGATGAAGTAACTGGGATGTCGGAACCTATGACAGCATGATTACATACAGGGATGTATGTAAAAAAAAAAAAAAAGGTTAAAGGAATTCATTTTACTTAGTCTTTAAAAGAGATGTCTAATGGGAGATTAGATTAATTTGTATGAATACATAAATGGGCATTACAAAATGTATTTCCCCATACATTTTGCAAGGATCATTTATGTAATTTATGCATTCATGTAAAACCCCCTTAGGGTGCATAATGACAAAATCCGACCGATATTTTGTCTTTTTTTTGCACCTAAGGGGACGGCTTTTGTATGCCGTTTGCGGATTCAAGCCAGTCCCCTTCACATTGAATTGTTCATGTTCCACCCGAAAACTGGGCAGAAGAATGAACATGTCCTAAGTTTTTTGTTACGCCGGTGGTGTAAAAATTATCCAGCAGAAAATCTGTGCAGTGTGAAAGGTTGACATTCCCTTTACAGATAGTATTCAAATCCGAAAAACTGTCTGTAAATCCGACTGAAAACCCTGCCATGGAGAAGGTGCCTTAGAGCACGTTCACACGCCTGATTTGGTCGGCTTGTAAGATTGAGTCATTATCCACAGTAAAACGAGTACTGTATCAACATGGGCCGAAAGGTCAGTCTGCCAGGAAGAAGCCATTACTCCAAAAGAAACCCAACAGTGAAATACAGGGGTGGCAGCATCATGTTGTGAGGTTTTTTTGCTGCAAGAGGGACTGGTGCACTTCAGAGGCATCATGAGGAAAGAAGATTACTGTATGTGGACATCTCAAGACATCAGCCAGGAAGTTAAAGCTTAGTCGTAAATGGGTCTTCCAAATGGACAATGACCCAAAGCATACTGCCAGACTGGTTACAAAGTGGCTTGAGGATAACCAAGTCAATGTTTTGAAGTGGCCATCACTAATTTATGGGCAAAGCTGAAAAGGGCCAAAACTCCTACGAACTATTGTGAGAAGCTTGTGGAAGGATATCCAAAATGTTTGACCCAAGTCATACAGTTTAAGGGCAATGCTACCAAATACCAATGAAATGTATGTAAACTTTTGACTTCACAGAAAGTAATAAAAATGCGCTAAAAAATTCTCTCTCGTTATTCTGGCATTTCGCAAATATGAATCATTTTGTTAATCTTAATTGACCTAAAATTGGTAAGGTTTATTCTGATTTCATGTCAGATAGTGAGAAAAAAATTATTTTTATATAGTGTATATAAATGTCTAGTTTCAACTGTGTATATATATGGCATCTACAATGCCTTAACTACAAAGCCCAGCAAGTCCCATTTTCAAATAGGTAATTGTTTATGTGTGTGAGTGTGTTTATTTGTGTGTGTGTGTGTGTGTGTGCATACACTGCAAGTTTCACTCACCACATTGCACTGCCTCCTAGGCTGAAGGACCTGAGAGACAGTAGTCATGTGACTGTTGTGTTGTCACTGGTCCTTCACTCTTTTGGAGACACTGGAGGTTTGCACAAAGTATGATGAGGTTTCTTGCAGTGGGTGGGGTTTGGAACCACCCACAGTGCCCCTCCCTCATCCATTGTGCCCTGGGTGGTTGCCCGCTCTGTCCACCTGTAAGAATGGCCCTGGAGTAACATAGAAACTCCTTGTCAAGATACATTTGAAGAAGAATTTTGTCAACTTAAAGGGATTTTACCACAAAATAAAATTGATGTGGGAAGCTTACAAATTAAATAGTAAACATTTTCACCATTCATTATTATTAAAAAATCTGTAGCATTTTTGTTTTAGCTGCTCCCTTAGTGATCCATAGTGTACAGCTCATCTCTACGGGATATGACCAGTGACGAGAGCTCCTAATTCCTGGCCGCACAGGCTCAGACATCACCTCTCCTCTCTGGCAGCTACTGTCAGTCTCTTAGTAAGTCACTTAGTAATCACACACAATCACTGCTGAGCGAGTGTTCAACCCCAGGTGCTGTCATTCTATTCCTATCCTCTGCACTCCTTAGTAATTAGTCAAACAGTGCAAATAAATACAATGAAAGAAGCAAACTCAAACAGGTATACAACAAAAAACATCCACATGTTAACTTCCTGCGGGAATTTGAACCTAAGACCCCTATGCTGAAAGGCTACTCACAGACCCTTGTTTGACTACATTGAGCACCAATAGCAACCAATCATAGCTCCCGTTTCATTTTATCAGAGCCCTATATGAAATAAAAAGTTGAGCTCTGATTGGCTGCTATGGGCAAAAAAGAAAGTCTTAGACCTAACTTTATACATGTTATTATACATGATATAAATGTTCCAGTCATGTCCTTGCTTTCTATCTTATTCTATGTTTACCTTGCAGAGAAAATTAATTCTTCCATAAGGAGATAAAAAATTCTGTCCCCTGGTGAACTGCTGATTGGTAGACTGCCTTCTAATAAAAACAGGAGTTGCATTTTAAATAACCTTCTAAACTTTTGTATGTTCATTTATGTATATAGGTAAAATGTGCTGGGAATTCTCAGGAGTCTCTCTTAACTACTTCAAATCTATTTCGTTGGCTTAATTTTTGATTATTCAAATGGCTTTAGGGAAATTTAAACTGTATTAAATGTGTAAAAAAATATTTCAAAACTGTTTACACCAGATGTTAGATAAATACATTCAGCAGATGCATCTGAAACTACAGAACGATGATGTCTGCTCTCTGTTCTCAGTGTTTGAAAAATGACTCCTTCTCTATCTGCTTTGAGATGTTTTGATTGAAAGCATCATTTGAAGACATGTTTGACTGAAAAGTGTCAGGGAGCAATTTAGATGATGGACATATCTTTATGAATCAAGCAGTGAGTTAAAGCATATCTATGAATTGCACAGTGTACATGTCAAGGTCATGCGTGACTTAGACACAGGCTTGGCACTGCTATGGGTCCCATGGGGAAAGGCACGCGGCCAGGTTTGACTCATATTTTATTAGGTGTTGAGAACCTGTGAGGGACCCTCTCTCCTAAAGCATCTGGGCCCTGGTACATAAACTGTCACATCTTTTGGGATAGGGATCTTCAGACACCATAGCTTGAGTGTAACTGCTACCTCTATACACCGTGTTATCCAGCCTGTGTCTCTCCACAGTTAATACAGTGTGGTGTCTCTCTCTCTCTCTGTCTCTCCCTCTCTTTCTCTCTCTCATCTATCTTAGGTGCTAACTTGATTAAATGCACAGCGAAAGTCTGGTTAACATGCTATTGGTCATATGACTGTCTATCAAAGGCCAATACATACCTGAAATCAGTCCTGCTGTCTACAGTACTTGGAGCATCACCAAATATTGCACAGATAAACCGTTTCACATGAAACAATTCGTTTATGTCTCCTTCATAATGCAGCACACACATAGTCCTGTCTATCTATCTATCTATCTATCTATCTATCTATCGCTGAATAGTTATCTAATCAATCTATGACTATGCATTATTCTGCATTATCTATCTATATCTATCTATCTATCTATCTATCTATCATCTTTTGTCTGTCTATCTATCTATCCTTGTTCGTATATCTATCTATCTATTCTCTGACTATAGTCAATATATCTAATGTCTATCTATTTCTGAATATCTATTCTATCTAATCTATCTATCTATCTATCTTTTTATTAACTATCTTTCAGTAATCTGTCTTCTGATATATACTAATATCAATCTATGTAATCCATGTCATATATATATCTGTCCAATATCTATCTATCTATCTATTTATCTATCTATCTATCTATCTACCTGTCTGTCTATCTATCTTTCTGTCTCTGTCATATCTATCTATCTATCTCTGACATAGTTATTTGTCTAATATCTATCTAACTATGTCATATCTATCTTTCTGTCTAATATCTACCTTTCTATCTATCTATCTATCTATCTATCTATCTATCTATCTATCTATCTATCAATCTATCTATCTATCTATCTATCTATCTATCTATCTATCTATCTATCTATCTATCTATCTGGAAGCAGTCCCACTATCTATCTATCTATCTATCTATCTATCTATCTATCTATCTATCTATCTATCTATCTATCTATCTATCTATCTGTCCGTCTGTCCTTACGTCTATCTATCTAACTTTCTGTCTCTGTCATATCTATCTACCTGGAAGCAGTCCCACTATCTATCTGTCTGGAGCACCACACATCACTGTAAACAGATACATTGTTTTTTATGTAAGGCAATTGGCTTATACTGCGCATAGACTTCTCACAGAGTAATTAATTTCATTCGTTTTCATTCACTGCATTATTTGAATGGTTGCTTACTTGTAATCAGTGGCAGGTCAGCAACACATAGGAATGAAAGTCATGTTTGTAACACTCGAGCAGCAGACACAACCTGTTCACCACAAAATAAAGGATCTGTCTCATTTACTGCAACGACATCTAAATTGTATTGTGAGTAATCAGCAAACAAATCCTCAGGTTCATTCTAGCGGAATGATGAGATGAAGCCATATTTTAGCAGTGCACAATCCTAACAGAGGATACATAAAAGGAATATCACAAAAAAAAAAAAATCAGAACACATGCAAACATATCTATTAAGAAAGGTCTGTGAGGGGACCAAATGTCCAGAAACTGGCTGATTATTATTGCATGAAGTGAATACATTTGCCTGAAATACAGTATAACAATTGTTTTATGAAGAATGAGCCAATAACCTCCCGATCTTTGGCAGTGCTGTTCAAATAATGTACAATTTAATATATAGAGTGGAGCCACTAGGTAGGTAAGATGAGCTCCCTCTTTGGTGGACTTGGCTTGGCTATGTATGGTTACCCGTTTATTTTAGTTAAAGGGGTTCTTTCACTACATTGATTCATCCTACCTCAGTCCTATTTTCTTGGTTTCCTTTTGAATTCAGGGGCGTGTTTACTGGCTGCACTAGAAGCCAGGTCTGTAGCTATAGAAACCAGTGCTGGCAGCCTATCATGAGAGATTGAACAGTTCTGTAGCTATAGCGACCTGAGGAGCTGATGCAGCCCATACAAGAGGGGATGTCTAGGAATAGGTAGGATACGGTTAATAGACATATATTGCAAAGTGACTTGTTTTTGCAAGATCTTTGACATAAAACACAATCATTGTAGTGAGACAACTCCTTTAAGATCATATAATAAATTCTCTACAATGGAAATTAGTGAATCGACAAAAGCGGCTTGAGTAAAGCACGGATATGAACCCCTTGTAGTTTTTTTAGGGCCCTCAGTTATACTATTTTTAGGAAGAAAACAAATGATAACCTACTTTTTTAAAATAAAAGTGGCTGCTGGAAAGCAGAAGAAATAATTTATCTCAACCTACTTAACTTGACAACAGAACAAAAATATATGTATGTGTTATGAAATGTTCTGTAATTTTGAGCATTAACACTATGCACCCTTACAATTCTAACTACATAATTCAAGTCATGTGCGGAGCAGGTGCAGATGCAGTAGGTCAGATTCACAACTAGCAATAAGCTCTAACTTAGCAACCTAAGGGGAATGGGTGTTATAAAACTGCACTGCTCTGGTATCTTCTCATAGGTTTATTTGTATACATGGTGTGGAAAAAAACACTGTCTATGGAGTTAGAGTACGTCTGGAGTTAGAGTACGTCTGCATGGCAAGGATTTACAGTCGGTTTTTGACGCGGATTTGGATTTTCAAAACCGTCAAAAAAACAACTGTAAAACCATCCCCATAAACCTCAATCTAAAATAGTTGTAGTCTACACAGCTCGGATTTTCTGAGGTCATATTTCAAAACTGCTGTTTTTTCCAAAAACTTGGTACATGTTCAATAATCTGCCATATTTCACTCGGAAAACAGCGGAAAATATACTATTGAAGTCAATAGCATGGTATAAAAATGACCAGAAAGCTGTATGGGTATGTTTTGGTGTAGATACGTGTCCAAAACCCCAATAGTGTTCTATGATGCCAAAACCAATTGAACAAACAAAATCTAAAACCACGCCAAAAAAGTTAAAAATCCTTGTTTTATTGTGTAAAATACTGTTCAAATACTCATTGGACACCGAGGCTTTAGGATTCAGAATCCGATGAGTATTTTGCTTTTTAATGTGTGGACGCAGCCTTAGGCTGGGTCTACACAGCAAAATCCAAACGGCATTTTGACTTTGTTTGTCCGTGGCCGGACCGCGGTTTCTGCTAACTATTTGCTGAAAACATGCAGGTTTTTTTTTTTTTCAGTTTTGCCGTTGTATCTGTACATTTAAATATATGGGAATCCGACGGACATTTTAAAACTGACGGTAAAAAGTTGTGCTGTGTAAACTACAGCACAAATTTTTTATTGCTGTCTATGCAGCACAGGGCGGATTCAGAAGATTGAATCCGCCGAAAATCCAATGCAAAACCTGTGCTGTGTAGACCTGGTCATAGGGCGACATGTATGAATGGGGATGCACCAGAAGTAGATACATGGATCTTTGTAATGAAGGCTATTTGGGTACAAGTGGGAGCTAGAAGAGCTGCATTTTATTTGAGAGGAAGCTCCTAGCGAGCTTCCTCTCATAACAAATGCTGCCAAAATAAACTGTTATCTGTGTACTTATATACAAGGATAATATTTTCATTGCAGACCTGACAGGAGAACATAAGACTAATAAGCTCTTCCAATATCTCTAAAGAGTTAATATTTCTCTCTGTAAGCTCCTGTACTGCTGATAAGATACAGCACGGAGTGACACATCACCAGCCTGACTACTGCTAGAGCAGAGAGGTTGTAGGTAAGCTAAGAAAACATCTGTAAACAAGCAGGTGATAAAGATCCCTCCATCTTTCACAAAAACAAAATGAAAACAGTAATGTATTTAGTAATAATCTGTATTTAACATTGCTTACATTTTTAACCCCTTAAGCCCCAGGCCTGAAAAGGCCTTAATGACCATCTACATTTTGTAGTTTCTGCTTCTCTGCATTTCAACAATCATAACTTTTTTAATTATTTTAGTTAAAGGGGTTTTGCAACGATCTAATGTTGACGTGGGATCCTCCAAAATGGGCATTAAATCACTTTTTTATATATATATATATATAATATATATAATAATATATATATATAATAAAATATATATATATATATATTCATCAAAAAAAGTGAAGCCTCTGAGAGCTACAGCCTGACTTACATGCCCTTGATTTTTCCCGACAGTTTACATTAGACATGACCAGGGGCTGATCTGGCCACGCTTGCGTTTTTTTGCACTTCGTATCTATGCAGGAATTTTGAATGACTTTAAAGGGACTGGGAGAAAGATCTTGTATCTTTTGGTATAGAGAATCCACTTTTAATGTAATTACTGAGTAAACATGCAGAAGCTCCCCAGCTCTCTGCTCAGCCCCCATCTCTCTTCTCCCTCTGCAGCGCAATGAAAGAAGGCTGCCTGGTGAGCTTATCTTTTCTCCTGTGCAAATAAGAGGGAGAAATAAAATGCATATAGCTTATGCACAATACAGTACTCCTCTGTGGATTAGCAAAACAATGTTTGCTCAACTACAGAGACTCAGGAACATGCATAGGAGGTGGAGTGATGACATCACAGAGGAGGTACAACGCCTCTTTTTCAGGCCTCAAGCAGGGAGTATCAGCCTGTTAGGTAAGGAACTTGGCAATACCCCTTTAAGCAGTTTTATGAAGACTTATTTTATGTAAGAGAAGTTTTGTTTTTGGGGGGGCATTGTTTAAGTTTACAAATAAATAACTGGAGAATTAAACAAAAAAATTATTTACTTTTTTGTTTTTTTTACACCATTCATATTTCATACTAAATAACCTGTTAGATAAATTCTACAGGTTATGGTCGTATAGATAGCTAATGTGTGTGTTTTTGTGTGTAATGTATATGTAACAACTTTTTCAATTATTTTTTTAAATTTTTTTTTACACTTTTTTAAGTTTTGATTACTTTTTTAAATCCCATTGAGTGATAAATATTTAACACTTTTTTACACTTAGTAATGTATTGTATTATTATAATGTATTATTATATTATGTTCATGTATGCTAATACATTACAATCTGTGTCATACTGATACTGTGCCCTGACCGCATCCTTTCTATACAGCCTTAGGGCTAATCTAGGTTCCCATGCTGACCGTTCAGACACCCCGGGCTCCATCGGGTAACTGGGAGTCCCGATCACCTGATGGAGCAGGGGAATGCCCATTGATTTTGCCGTGGTCACGGACTACGGCAATCAAGGTGTTAAGCTCCGGGGATCGGAGGTTTCCCGGTGCTTACAGAGACTGCTCTAGGAGTGGAGCTGTTAACTATAGCTCTGTTCCTAGCATAGCTGCAGCGCTGGGAGCTGCAAATCCCCTCTTTCTGCATTGCCCATCGTCTATAGTCGGGGGCGGTCTTGGAGGGGTTAAAGCAGATCAGTGAGATGGGAATAACTCTTTAATCCCTGTTTTTCTGACCTTGGGCATGCCTTGACTGGGATGAAAACTAGATGGATTAAAAAAAAAAATCTTTGGTGATT
The DNA here is from genome assembly GCA_025379985.1 of Phyllomedusa bahiana. Lineage (NCBI taxonomy): Eukaryota > Metazoa > Chordata > Amphibia > Anura > Hylidae > Phyllomedusa > Phyllomedusa bahiana. Next base: position 133,413 of record JAODAL010000590.1, read on the forward strand.
CTACTACAAACAATTAAAAAAGAAAGTACTTGGTCTTGAAATCAGGAACCATAACAATGTGCAGCAGTTCACCGTAATCAAATATTCATAGTTTGGCTGATTGATCTTCTAAAAAAAGGTCCTGCTTATTCCTGTGTAGGGGATCATTTTACTTATAATATGCTTAGAAAGATAGCTATCACCTTTTGGCTATTCACTTACCCTTATGTGAGGGACCAAAAGTGCAAAAGTTAAGAACTTTTTGTTTCAGATTGTTTAAAACAAATTTTAACTTAGATTTTTCGACAATTTAATGGTCATATAGTTTTCACATTTGAGTCAATATATGGGGGAGTATATTAAAGATCTATTAGCCAAAGAAGAGTGGGTTCAAAAATATTCTCCCTTTCTCTCTCAAGGACCTGGCATGTTCCTATCTTACTTTGACGGCCTACCTATTAAAATAAGTATAGATATGGGGAAGAAAAAGGAGAAAGCGCACAATCGTGAAATACGTTTACACTGTCGGTGTATTAGTATATATATTAGTTGTGCTCACCTCTGAAATTTGTGCAGATTAAAATAAGTAGTGTGTAATGCTTAACTTTATCTGCAGTGACATTGCAGGGGAGGTGAACTCTTGTTGCCAGCTTTGCCCTTCTGATATATGGTCAGTGGTACCACGACTACTCCTGTGATCATGTTATGGTTTAGACAACCAATAAATTGATAGCAACAATGAAGGTTCATGCATTTACACTTGTTTCATTTTGATCTAAAATTCCAGGGTTGCAGGAGATCATTGAGATCATTTATTTTAGCACCAAATTTGAGTTGGCATTCCATTTTACACCTTCCCTAAACTTTATCATGAGCATTGTATAATAATAAGCAGCAGTACAATGATACATGGAGATGCCTGCTCTTCTCTGAATTACTTAATATGGATTATATGTCTAAAAACATATATTATTCTAAAGTGAAAATTCTTAATGGTTCTCACTGTACTGAATAGTTTATTATAGTGGATTGTCACCCTTTGAAAAAGAACTACATAATTGAATGTAGGATAAATAATGTATGGGATATAATATATATATAATATATATATATATATATTATATATATATATATAATATATATATATCACTGGGTTATCAACACAAGAATGACATTTTTGAGTTAGCAGAGTTTTCTGACATTTTTATCCGAGGAGGTTCATTGATCTTAATGTGATCAGAGCATTCAATGACTCATGCATAAAGCAAAATTACATTCAGACAAGTTTAAAGGGCAGGTAAACCTAAAATACAGCTCCATTCAATATCAAAAGCCATCATGTAGCAGTTGCTTCAGTGTATATTATTAACTATGCTGATACCATATGTAACATTTATGTTATTCTTTATAGGTTACCTTATTTAAGCCCCTTCAAAGGCTTTCTGTACTTTTGCAACAAGAATTGTATTGTTCATAAATAATGAAGATTCTTGACAATAAGATACTATTTACTATTTAGTACATATAGGTCATATGCATACAGATTTGCGCAAAAACCATGGTCATTTTTCAGATTCGCCGTCGGTCCCGTACAATTGATTGCCCTGGAGTCTAACGGCAATCTGCCGGAATCCCTGCCGCATGTTGTATATTCCGCCCCGGTTTTAAAACCGACAGTAAAAAATCTGTGCTGTATAGACTACTGCACAGATTATTTATTGTGGTCTAGTGTACCGTCTGATTTTCGGCAAATTCAAAATAATGAATCTGCTGAAAATCTGATGGAAAACCTTTGCTGTCTAGACCTAGCCTTAGTCTAAGTTTGCACAGCAATGTTAAAATGACATCTAAAATCCGACGGGATTTAAACCTCGCTGGGACAGTTTCCGATTTGCCGTTGGCCCTGTACATTGAATTTGCGGGAATCTGATGGCAATCAGTAAGGAGTAGCGTGGTCTCCCCGAAACGCGTCAGCTTCTGTATGCCGCATATTACTGCTTTTTTAATGGATCGCCAATAAAAATTTTGGATTTTTACTTTCCATTGGAAGTACTGTTATCTTCTCAATCTGGCAGAAGATCTGACAGGTTTGAAAATCTGCCGGAGTCCGGAGTATTTCAAAACCAATCAGAAAAATACGTGCTGTGTAGACTATAGCACAGATTTTTTATTGTTGTCTATGGGGCACAGGTTACAGTTTACAGGTTACATTTGGATTTTTGATGGATTCTAAATACCAAATCCGCCAGAATCCTACTAAAAACCTGTGCTGTGCATACATAGCCTAAGGCTATGTTCATACGGCATAATTGCGGGGCATAATTATGCCCCACAATTACGCTGTGTGGATGGGGGTGGGGCGGGAGCAGGGGGCTCGCACCTCGACGGCCCATAGACTATCATTACTAGTGGCGCATATACGCCGCTAGTAAATGACATGTCACTTATCTCCCCCCGCGGGAAGAGGAGACATAATCCACAGTTCTCTATGAGAACTATGGATTACCGTAATGACTGGGATGTATCTCGCCCCATATTGAGCGCAGTACGGTGCGAATTACGGACTGAAATACGTCCCATTTTAAGCCATGTGAACATGTCATTAGGCTACGTCCACACGGCAGAGGATAAAATACTCATCAGATTTAAATCAGAATCTGACCAGTATTTTACACTTGGTTTTCAATTTTTGGACTGGTTTTTGTCCTGTTTTTTTGCCATGGTTTTTGGATTTTAGGTGTCCCATTCAGTTGAAGGCGAAATTCACATGGCTTATTGCCGGCGTAATAGCGGGGACGGATTTCGCCCCGCAATTATGCTGGCTGCCATGCAGCGGGGGCGGGGCGGGGGAGCAGCAGCTTGCCGGCCCCATAGGCATGCATTGTTACTATACTGTACTCACTTAGAGGGTCTGCAGAGCGCCTGTTTAAAACTGGTATCTACCATTATATTGATAGTTTATTCGTCATATTTAAAAAAAAACATACAATAGTATAACATATTAAAAAGTCAACAACCATATTTTTTTTTAGACATGTCACTGACCACATAAATTAAATTATCAATATATTACATATATGTATATCAATAAATTCTGTTCTTCCGGCTCCTGTCTGTGGAGCACATTGCATCCCACTGAATACCGCACCTATTTCCGGTGCTACTGCTGTTTGCGGTGAAGTATTTCTGGTTTGTGGAATGCATGAGTGTGCCACATTCATACCGCACTTTCTATATAAATAAACTAGCGTTTTATTTGGGTTTTGAGACAGCTATTGTATTGTTCGGCAGTCCTTACTTATTTATTCTTTTTTAACTCATAAAGGTGTGTCTTTTATTATACATATACTGTATGTGCAGTATGATGTCTAAGTCGATCAGTGATCTCATTTCCGGTTTTTAGGGTCATTTTCTATTGGTTGAGGCAGTTCTCTATGAGAACTATGGATTACCATAATGCCTGGCACGGATTTCAGCCATACTGCAGCGCAGTACGGCGTGCAATACGGATTAAATCCGTGCCAGAAATAAGCCGTGTGAACGAGGCTGAACAGTACTATAATCCGCTGTTTTCAAGTGAAATATGACGGATTATAGAACATGTTCTAAATTGTAAAATGTAAAACTGGCCACACCCTCAGGTGAATTAGTCCCAACAAAGGTTCTAGAAGAAATCTAGGCTATGATCAAAGGAATCTCAATGGTATGAACACAATTAAATGTTTAAAATGCATAAAACTGGAAAGGATTACATGGCCATTTGGGTCTCCACCAATGCACAGTAAAAATTACTCCAAAACACCAGGGATAAATTATCCAAAGAAGTCATAATATATCCCAGAAGAATATTCAGTGAGTTGCAGGCTCTTGTTTCTCTATTCACAAACGCACCTGCTGTCAGAAATCTTCTGATTGCCCTTGCAAACAGATAGTGGTCTACTTCTATTTCCTGATGTGACCTTACTGTTTAGCCGTTAAGCAGAAACTATAATCTGAGATCCCACCATGCACTGCTTTTGATAACTGGGAACCAGCAGAATTGTTGACTCAATTTTAGACCTACAGTGAATGGTAAATTGTCAAGGATCAGTTAAAGCAGGGGTTGAGTGTAGTTACGCTGCTAAAACTGCCCCCTTGCACTGTTTGCTGTCTGAATAGCATTCACTCTTCTAAGCTGCAGGCGCATCAAACGTGGTCTATTAGGCAGCATAGAGTTGACATAGACCAGTACAACTCAGTGACGTGTCTGAGCTATGCTGCTGACAGTGCAGCCTGCAGGACAATCGCTTGAGATTTTTTACTAATTTTCTTTTCTTTTTCAGGAGCACTTTTACTATGTGGAGGCATTGAGAGGGCACTTTATTGGATGGGGGAGCTATTGTTGTATAGCAGCAGTAAGTGGGAGCTGTTACTGTTTAGAAGGACACAAATTGGGCCACATGTATGAAAACTGTTTAGGTCTAAAACTCACTTTTTTGCCACTAGTAACCTATGGGCAACAAAGTGAGTTTAAGACCTAAACCCTTTTCATACATGTGGCCTAAAGAGGGAACTACAACCTTGTTTGGGAGCACTATCACTTGTGTTCAGACACAAAAGAGGGGCACTGTTATTATGTAGAGGCACTAAAGGGGCATTATTAATGTGTAAGGGACATTATTACTGTGTGATGCCACTATTACAATCTGTGGCATTATCTCTTTGTCACTATTTCGGGTTAACTACATTTATGAGGACACCAGGGCAGCAGCAGGTACAGTAAATTGGGAAGCAAGAAAATGTTGCAGCAGTATGGGAAGTTTGTGTAGAAGGTGGGGAATATATGTATAGGGTACAGAAAAAGTGAGGAGCCAAAAATATTTGAGTGAATAACATTGCACAGATGAACTATGGCTGGAAGAGGTCTTCATGGCAGTCTGAGCCAAATGGTAAGGGACAGGAAATGAGAGAATTTCAATCAGAGAAGATGTCAACTGTGAGTCACTAAATTACTATACTGTACTCACTTAGAGGGTCTGCAGAGCGCCTGTTTAAAACTGGTATCTACCATTATATTGATAGTTTATTCGTCATATTTAAAAAAAACATACAATAGTATAACATATTAAAAAGTCAACAACCATAAATTTTTTTAGACATGTCACTGACCACATAAAGTAAATTATCAATATATTACATATATGTATATCAATAAATTCTGTTCTTCCGGCTCCTGTCTGTGGAGCACATTGCATCCCACTGAATACCGCACCTATTTCCGGTGCTATTGCTGTTTGCGGTGAAGTATTTCTGGTTTGTGGAATGCATGAGTGTGCCACATTCATACCGCACTTTCTATATAAATAAACTAGCGTTTTATTTGGGTTTTGAGACAGCTATTGTATTGTTCGGCAGTCCTTACTTATTTATTCTTTTTTAACTCATAAAGGTGTGTCTTTTATTATACATATATGTGCAGTATGATGTCTAAGTCGATCAGTGATCTAATTTCCGGTTTTTAGGGTCATTTTCTATTGGTTGAGGCAGCTGTCATTTATGTGTCACTGGATGTTATTGGTTTTTACATTTGTCAATTAACTTTTGCGATATCTGATTGGAGCTGATTCTGTTTATATGCATGTTGGGTTTACCCCACTAACCACTCTCCTTGAGAAAGCGCATCAGCAAAACATGCATTGGGGTAACATGTTCCTTGCCACCTGGCATGACCACCACAGGGTTATATAGACAGTGTCATTAATTCATTATTTATTTTTAACAGACATTGGGGCAAATGTATCAATAGTGTCTTACTCTAACGCCATGTTCACACGGCTTAATCCTGGATGTATTTCAGTCCGTAATTACGCGCCAGAGTGCGCAAATTACGGACTGAATACGTCCTAGTATCTACGGTAATCCACAGTTCTCTTAGAGAACTATGTATTACATCTCCTCTCCCTGCTCGGCGAATACACCGAGGGGGGAGATAATTGACATGTGAATTACCAGCGAAGTATATGCGCCACTGGTAATGAATGTCTATGGGCCGGCGAGGTGCCGGCCCCCCGCACCCGCACCTGCTGCTGCCCTGCCCCCGCCCACACGGCGTAATTGCGGGGCATAATTACGTCCCGCAGTTAAGCCGTGTGAACCTAGCCATAGACAACGTAAACTTAGACTAGACAGTTTTACAATGCGCCACATTTATCATAGTGTTGATAAATCTGGTGCAGGTTGGAACAATTTAGTCTAAGTTTGCACCACAATTAATTTGGCTTACTTTTTACGTCAAAAACTGCAACAAAACTCTGACGTATTTTTGCCGTGATTAAGCCATGCCCCTTTCCCTTCCCCTGCAGAGTCACACCCCATTTATGAGGCCACGCCACTTTGTCGGAGGAGGCACAGAAGCATCTGAAACTGTCTAAAACACATAGTAAATGTGGCGAAAAGCTTGTAAGACATTATTTTTGCCGCAAATTGAGCCAGAATTCTGGCGCAAATGCCTTGATGAATCTGTCCCATTGTGTCTTGAGCTATGTCTCCGTGTCTGTGTCTACATTTATGGATGTACATATATGTAATACATTAATACTTTACTTCATGTGTTCAGGGACATGTCTAGAACATTTTTTGTGAGTTGAATTTTTAATATGTTGTACTATTGTATGTATTTTAAATATGATGAATAAATTAGATCTTTTGTTTGATAATTGCTTTTTGGAGTATTTTATTAGTTTATATACCAGTCTATTCTGATGGTAATATTATGCTATATATATATATATATATATATATATATATATATATATATATATAATATAATAAATATATTATAATATATATATTTCATTACTTTCATAAATGTATAAAAAAAGTAATAATTGGTTCTTATAGTGTTTTGGTAACAATCTGGTGGTTTTATTCAGTCTCTATATATATGGTAATATGTGGTTCTGATGTGGCGGCATTATATCACAACAGTATTATTTGGCCCCTGTATAGTGGTTTTATATAAGTGGTACACATCAGTGCTTAAGGAAAGTTTTTTCCGTTTGCAGCCTGCCCAATGCAGGGGCCCATCAGAAAATTTTTGGGGCCCATACAGTAAGCATCGGGCCCCCCCCTCAAATTTTTTGCCCCCATCAACACCCCCCCCTACCTTCCACCAAAAAAAATAAAAATCATTTGCACCATTGTTTTTGGATTCAGTTCTCGTTGTATTTTAAAGTACAGTTTATCTATATTGTGCGAGTCATAGTTACAAAGCCAGGAATACCGCCCAATGAACTGTATCCACCATTTAAATTTTTACTGCCAAACCATATACCCAACCAAAACAAAAACAATAACACAAAAAAATAATTCCCCCACATCTCACCACATATTCCCCAAAGGAGAAAATAATCCCACTGAATGTTACTAAATAAACCGTTACACCAAGAGCAAAATCCCAGCAGTGACCAAAAAGTGGAGTACAATTGCACACACAGGCAGTTACAGCTTGTGACTACAGTGACATCCTGCTGAGAGTTGTTCAGTTTCGTTTTTTTTTCTCCATCCGCCCAACCGCCTTTGGGGGGGGAAATCTCCCGGGCACCACTCTCCCTGCAGAATTTACACAAACACCTGAGATTCCTCCCCTTATATCCCCCCACTTTGTCTTCCCATTAAAACTCCCCTCCATATGCCCAAAAAGGTAAAATTTCCCCCCCTTGGGGCCCCTGTAGTTGGTGTACATAACCCCAAAAGTAGTTTTTTAAATAGGCCCCCCTTCCCGTAGGTCAGCGGGCCCCCCGTAGATAATAGTAGTAGGGGGCTCCCCGTAGATAGGAGCAGGGGCCCCCCCCCGTAGATAAATAGGGCTAGCGGGTCCCGTAATAATAGGTAGCTACGGGCCCCCCGTAGTAATAGGTACTAGGGCCCCCCGTAGATGATGGTATAGGGGGCCCCCGAGTAGATATTGTGGGCCCCCCGTAGTAATAGGGTACCCCCCCCCCCCGTAGATAGTGGGTTTCTAGGGGGCTCCCGTAGATAGATGGTAGCAGCGGGCCCCCCCTAGATAGTAGGTACTAGCGGGCTCCCCGAGTGATAGGTCTACGGGCTCCCGTAGATAGATAGGTCTAGGGGGGCTCCCGAGATAATAGGTACTGCGGGCCCCCGTGAAAAAGGCAGCGGGCCCCCGTAATAGATGGTAGCTAGCGGGCTCCCCCGTAGATAGTAGTGCGGGTCCCCGTTGTAGGGTAGCTAGGGGCCCCCCGTGATAGGTACTAGGGGGGGCTCCCCGTAGATAGATGGTACTAGGGGGCTCCCCGTAGATAGATAAGTAGCCAGGTAGTAGGTAGCGGGCCACCCTTGGTAGATACCCCGGGTAGGTAGGTAGTGGGAGAACTTGTGGGGGGCCCCACCCCCCCCCGGGGGGCCCCTCTCAATCCCCCCTAGCCATGTGAATTCTCCTCAACCCCCCCCATATGTAAGCTATTGAGCGAAAAGACACGGAGCGCGGGCCCCTTTTTTGAGAAATGGGGCCTCTGAGATGAATGGACCCCCTCCAGCCGGTGGGACCCTTGTCAAAAATTTCCTCCTCCAATCATTGGGGCCCTTTCTCAATGCCCCCAGCTGTGTGGGGCCCCCCTCACCCCCATCATGGACCCCCCCTAGTGGGGCGGGGGGGGGGGCTTTGAGAGGGCCCCCCATGATTGGAGAGAGGGGGGGTTTTCCCAGGGGCCCCCGCGTGAAGGGAGGGGGCTTTGGGCCCGGGGCCCCACAGCGCTAAAGAGGGGGGCTTTCCCGGGGGCCCCCCAAACGCTGAAGAGAGGGCTTTTCCCGGGGCCCCACAGCGCTGAGAGGGAGCTTTCCAGGGGACAATGCTGAGAGAGGGGGCTTTGCCAGGGGGCCCCCCAGTCTGAAAAGTGGGGGTTTGCCTTGGGGGCCCCACAGTGCTGAAGAAGGGGGCTTTTCCAGGGGCCCCACAGCGTGAAGAAGTGGGGGTTTTTTCCGGGCCTCACAAAACTAAGAGAGTGGGGCTTTTTTCCGGGGCCCCACAGCGCGAATAGAGGGGGGGGCTTTTCCAGGGCCCCACGCCGAAGGAGGGGGGGGGTTTTCAGGGGCCCCACGCGCTGAAAGAGGGGGGGGGCTTTTCCAGGGGCCCCATATCTGGGAAAGGGGGGGGCTTTCTAGGCGGCCACAGCGTGAAGGGGGGGGGGCTTTTCCAGGACCCCCCAGCGCTTAAAAGGGGGGGGGGGGCACTTTTTTGAGTGGGGCCCAAGGGGCGAAAAAAGTGGGGGGGCTTTTTTTTTGAGGGGGGCTCCCCAGCGCTGGAAAAGGGGGAGGGGGCTTTGTGACTCGAAACAATGGGGGTTCGTGTCTGCTCAGGTCCTAGCTGGGGCGCCGCTCAGTAGGGGTTTCAGCATACCAGGCAATTTCAGTGAACTTTCTCTCCTCCCCTGCTGTGACAAGCAGCCGGGCCCCCCCTCCCTCTTTCCCCCCGCATCCACGGGGTCCCCCCACAGGGGAAGATCTCTAATTTTAAAAAAAGCGTCCCGCCCCGCGGAGGAGGGCCGCCTGTGGGCGGGGCCCGTGATGCGGGCGGTAAGGGAGGAGGGCCCCCGGTGCTCTTGTCCAACGCATGGGGAAAGGGGAAAAAATTTCACTGAAATTGCCTAGGGCTATGCATGTAACCTACTGAGCGCACGCACTAGGACACTGAGAAAAGGAGGGCCCCTCAATGTGTGCGAGCCTCACTCAAACCCCCCCCCCCTCCATATTTAAGTATAAACAGCGGGCTGGGAGTGGAAAGGTATTGCCCAATCTCTCACATTGCTGTGAAGCAAAGGGGGGGTTACCTGGGCGGCCGGGGCCCCCCCCTTTGCTTCACAGGCCGGCCGGCCCCATACCCTGTACTGCCTTACCCCCCTAATGGCGGGCTTGCCTACATGCCCAAGGACATAGAGGGAACACTTGCTGCTCTACTACGTTGGAAAAGGTTTACGGAAATCCCAGAAGTGATAGTAAGGGAGATTTTTTGTACACGGACTTCGCTTTGCAAAATGGTCGCAGATTTTTGGGGGGTAGGAGCCCAGTGAACCCATTTCAATTACTAAAAACCCTGACCACAAGCCTCTCCAAACCTCTCCCCTTTTCGCCGCCTTAATCTCCAGTACCTCCCCTCACGCAACTTCCCCTCCTCACAGGACCTTCTTCTCTCTCCCTCTTATCAGCCCTTACCAACCGTCTCCAAGATTTCTCTTTTGCCCCCCCATACTCTGAACTCACTCCCCCAAACTGACTTCCCCCATCTCAACTTCAAAGCAACCTGAAAAAACCCTCTCTTCGGATTGCATTTAAAAAGTACAATAAAACCGCTGCCCTACACCCTCCAAAACATGTGTGCCCCCCACCCCCCCCGTCTCCTTCCCCTTTTCCTTGTAGATTGTAAGCCTTCACAGGCAGGGTTCTATTTCCCTCTGTAACTGTTGTTATTCACAGATTGTCACTATTGTAATTGTTTGACTTATGTTATGTGTGTAACCCCCTGAATGTACAGCGCCCTGGAATTAATGGCGCTATAAAATAAATAATAATAATAATAATAATAATAATAGAACCTTTTCTCCATGATAACCAGCAGCCAGATCCTCTACTTAGCCAGATGTAGTAGCTATGAGAAAGAGTAGAAGTGCAGTGTGCACTATATTCCAAATCTAGCCAAAGCTCTCCCCATGATAACATTCTGTGTGTACCCCCATGTTAAGGAAACATTTCATAAATTCCCCAACTTTATAGATAATTTTAACAGCTTTCAGTAATATTCTATTTCTGTAAGAGGTAAAAAATTATCTACAGAGGAGAGGTAGCAACACCAGTCCTAGTATGAACTGGAAATGCAAGCTGGTAACAAAAAAAAATCCAACCCCCAGAGTAAATAGTCTTAGTAGGCTTGTGGACACTCTATATACACAGCCGAGCAGAAAATATTGCATAGAGCAATGAAATATTATCTGGGAGGATCCTGAAGTTCTACAAATGGATGTTCAAGATGTATCATTACATGGTATGCATAGACGTGTTGTCATGTCCTAAAGAGTCTCATGGTCTCAAAGTAATATGCAAGAGACCTTTGCAACATTCCATCCTTGAGAACATCTATTATCTAGACCATATTTTTTAAAACAGATTTCAAATCCTTTATATCCTACGTACATTGCCACCTTTACTGAAAGACTCACACCTCAAGAGAAACATTTAACTGCGGTTTAGGATGTTGTCTTAATAAGGGTTTACTATAAATGGCTAAACATTTTCCTACATTCTAAAATGAATTACAGAATAACTACTGTACATGCTTTTCTCTCTTTACAAGTCTAGGTCCTGCATGTATAATATGGCAGAAGCCATTGGTAAGACTCAAAAGACCAAAAATTCTAATGACCCAAGATTTATAGAATATGTCCCAAACAAGATCTAGAATCTGATAATCCGTTCCTAACTCTACTGGATTCTAGGCTAGAACTCACATGTATCTATTTTCCTAGCTTTGCATCATACGTGCAACCCCCCCCCAAAAAAAAAAAAAACTGCCAATATAATGTGAAAACAGATATTTTGAACAAATAATGACAATGCAGGGGATCAATAACATTGTCTCAGTTCTTGTTAGATTGGGTTATCTAGAACATCATAGTGTGCTAAGCGCATATCTGGGGAACCATTTTTGCAGCCTCCTTTACATAAGCAGCATTCTAACCCCGTCACTTTCAAGTATTAAATCGAGCGGTCGCCAAGTTCAAGGATTAGGTGGACGAATTATTTTAGTTTATTTAGGTACCTAATCTGCCTATCCAAAGGCTAAGTGCCATAACCATGCCACCTGTAGCCATGTTCTGTAAGTGACAAGTCAAGATATGCCTTATGCATGAAACAGGACTGCAGAGGTATAATTATGGAGCCCAGTCTTTTAAGTTTTGCTAACTAATGATGGGATCAATGGCATTATTGAGTCCCTTTTACACACATACATAATTTGGACCTGACTTGCCACTAGGGCTTGTTTCTTATGGATTGGATAACCCATTAGACCTCATTGATAGCATGCCATGTAGGTGTAAGGCATGCACAAAAATAACAATGCATTTTAAAACAGACATGCATATGTTCTGTATAGAGAGAGGATGGTCCCTCAGAAACATGTGCCCTGGTGTGCCCAAGAAAGCCCAAACTAACACTTCATACACATTTTTGAGGGTATTGAGCACCTGAAGATGATGCTAGGGATGCTAGTTTGAGATGCAGTCTTGCCAATATTTCAAACTAAATCCCTCGAAACATAAGAAAAGTCTAGTCTACATTAACAGATTATACTGCATTTATTAAGTTGTTATTTTTTGTGTAGTTTGTGTCACATATACAGTAGTATTAGCATTCCCTATTTTACCACATACCTCAAAGGAGCTATCCTGATGCTTTTACTTTACGAAGTCTCACCTGGTTATTTTTAGTATAGGATATGGATAAGAGCGGGATAACCGTATCCCCATTACTGTATCCCCATGAAACAGGCTTGTTCTTGATTACTGTATAACATTTCTGAAAACACAACTCCTAGAGGAGATAATTATAATAATAGACACACAATGTATATTTATGGGGGAACAGTAATATTCTGGAACACAACAACACCAAGATGTAACTAAAGCAACACTGATTTATCCCATCTCTCCACCACAACTTTATAGTGTGTGCAGCAGAAATGAAAGATTTCTTACTGTGAAATTCAAAGCAAAATAAACTTAAAGAAAGCCTGCTAAGAGAAAATACATGGATTCTAGATTTTTAGTTCTCATTCACATTGGTGTGTGAGATCTGTGCTTTCCCTTTTGCTTTTTTCTCACCAAAGATTGGAATTGATCTCAACAGATATCATGGAAAATGTGACATTACCTTTACTTACCAAAACATACACTATGCATTACACCTGAGGGCAGAGGAATAAGACACTGTGTTATATTAATTCCTAGTAAACATGACCATCTTAGGAATTCCCATCACATGGATAGGGAATAAAGTTTTAATGCAATTTAATGGGTGGCTGTATTTTCATACATATACTGCACATCAAAATCACAGTATGCTCCAAAGGTTGCCACATATCAAACCATTTTATTTTTGTGATATTTTCTGTTCTGTTACTATTCAGGATTCCATATATCACACTGGCCATGGGATCTCACAAAAAAGGCTGAGATGTTCTTCAGTTCACTTTTCAGCTTTTCTGTGTAGACTGCATTAAGTCTGCAGAGTCATCACATTATTAGTTTGTAGGAGACCAATTAGTTAGCAGGGAACTAGCACAGTTAGGAGCACCAATGAGAACCACTATTGCTGTCTGGGGCACTTGTGGTAACAGCAGGATGATTTGTTTGTGTGCAGAGATGGATCTGCAATGGAAGACGTTTTCATGGTTGTCAAGGCTCAAATAGAGAAGAAAAGGTTAGGTGAATGGCAGCAATCAGGTAAGTAGTAAGTGTGAATTACTGAATCTAACTGCATTGTATTCATTTTTCACTGTGCATAACTTATCTTACAATTACTTGGTGACTGCATTATTACAAGTATACTAATAAACATAGAGAAAAACTACCTGATCTAATGCTGTCATATTATAAAATTTGTTTTATAAATACGTTGTCTTACAGTTTATACACTCGATATAGTAAGACCCTGGCAATGCCCATGACTGCTAGTGCTGCGTCCATGGGTCACTTAAAAGACCAATCAATGCAGCTGAAAGATACAGCCAAGGCTGCCACTCTTATGGAAGTTAGGGAGTATACCCCCTCCCACAAAGACCAGGAGGTGACGGGGAGATACATAAAATGCCTTTTTTGTGCATTGTCATATTACTTTGCCTGCATCAGTACCATAAAGGTAACAATTACCGATCTACCTTTTAATGATTGAGATAACTCTGTCTATTACATTCCAGCCTGTACAGCAAAGCTTACAAATGAACTACAAAAACAGCAAGGGCGACATGTATGAACATAGGCGCATCAAAGTGAATAGTCGAGTCTCATTTTCAGTGTATAATGTGCCTGATGTATGAAAGTGGAATAACGGAACTTAGGTGCATAAGTAATGCGCCTAACATGTATAAAGGCTATAAATAGGCTGGAAATAAGAGAAGTCATTAGAATAGCATGTCTGTGAATAGAAACTATGGTACTGATACTGCTTGGAGGATCACAGGTCCCAGCAATACCTGTGTTGTGCTGGCTCTTGCTATATGCAGAATAAAGGATGAGAGCAGCAAAAATAAATTTCAAATTTAATGTAGTAAAATTATAAAATATAAAAATCTGAACAACATAATCAGTGGATTTTTTAATGTAAAATTTGTTTTAGATTCTATTAAATTTAAATACATTTTATAGGAGATATTTTTATATTTTTGGGATATTAAACATTTTATATTAATTTAAATGATCATATTTTTTCATAAATAATAACATTTTATACAGTTTGCTAATTATAATAAATTACTTTTTTTTTATTTACTGGTTTAAGTTGAGAAATATTCGACTCCTCAGGCTCAGGCAGACCACATTGAGATAGGTCTGCTTGTTCGAGCAGTAATGCACTTTGTTCTGCCAAACCACATTCGTATATGTGTCTAATATTACGAGTGTGGTGCGACACGCCCCCAGAATGAGCCCAAAATGCCCCCTCATGTTAGGCGCATTAGAAAGTGTCAAGTCTTATGAACAATGCGCCTAACACATTCATTAGGTGCATTAGACATTGTAGCCGGCTCAGTTAGGTGCATTGTACACCAGAAAAAGGGTGAAAAACCCTTTCATACATATCACCCCAAGTGTCTACCCTCTGTCCATGTGTACAAAGTATGAAAGTGGAAACAGTTCATGTTGTTTGTGTAGGCTACCAGGTTGGAAAACAACATGAAAATGCAATCAAAAATAAAGAAAAAAATGTTTATCTGATGTAAGTAATATGTCAGATTATATATTACCAATAAAGGAACATGTCATGAAAACTGATACAGACATACCCTGTTTTACACATAGTCCAGGGCTGAAGAGAGTGGTGCACTACTCAGAGATTCAGAAGGCATCAAAGATAGAAGTAAACATGGTCCCTTCAGACCCAACACTAGGCATAACACTGTGTATCAATTTTCATGTCCCACATGCAGCTGATTCTACGGTATTAACTTTAACCCTTCTATTCCATTGTCCTTACTGCTCAAAATTGCTTTTGTAAAATGTTACAGGTCTTCAATAAAACTGTAAACTAAAGTTAATTTTGGGATTTTCAGAAGAAAATGTTTATTGCAACCGAGCTGTTGTAGAATAACAGGACAAGGTTATGAGAGTTTTCTGTAATGTGTGCATCTAATCACATCCCAATCTCAATGGCTATCTGGATGGCCAATTATGTCTAATTTGTTTAGCGCTATATAGAAATTCCAGACCTGAGGCTTTGAAGTACCTATTTGTTTCAGAAAGTGCATTTCAGATTGTTGGCTAAACAGATGGGCCTCGGTTTCTTCAGGATTCAGAAATAGGCATTACACCCTCTTGTCAATGTCTGCATCTCCTCCAGGAAGTTAAAAATAGAAACCTTGACAAGGGTCTATGCTGAGCTGCACATTTAAGGGGACATTTAATTATTATGTATTTTCCTTACTGAATTTGGTTCTGCTACAGTCTGCTTCATGTTTTTCCCCTTTGTGCTTCAAAATGGAATTACAATTATTTTGTGCATGCAGAGAAAATGAACTGTTTGCTTATTTATATAATAATGCTCGTCTCACAGCACAACCACCTTACTGTATGTGCTTTCTCCAAAAATAAAATGAAAGCCTATAATTCAGATTAGAACACCATTGCCTGCTAACTGCAAAATTGGCTATGTGTACAGGTATAGATGTAGCAGAGCTAATATCAGCTGTAGAGGTGCTAAATGGGTCTGCAATAGCAAAGCTAAATTAATTAAATGTAGCAGTGCTGAATTTGTTTGCTGTAGTAACTATCTTGTAACTGTAAAATAAAGCCTAGAGGAGACATGCAGAGCACACATCATTTTTTTTTTTTGTTTTTGCAATGGCACACAGTGGCAGACACTTTCCTTTTACTTACACCATCCTTTGAGTGGCATACTTGAGGCCAGTATTATAGCATACCTCCCAACTTTTAGAGATTGCAAAGAGGGACACATTAGGTCATGCCTCTAACCCCACACAAAACATATGACATCACACCAGGACACACCTCTAACCACGCCCAAATGCATGACATCACAAGACAAGCCTCTAACCACGCCCCACTTAACCATCATGCTCCGCCCCCTTCAGCAGACCAGCCCCAAGACAACAGCAGCATTACTAGGGATGTTCCATGGATGATACCTCTATGAAATCTTCCCATCACAATTGTGAATATCTCAGTGGAACCCAATGGATCACATTATGAGTCAATGGGGTCTGCTGGGTGCTGCCGGTAGCCATCGTCTGACTGATCTGGTGCTGCTGGTATGGTTCCATTTAAATGAAAACCATGACAGCAGTGGGAACAGAGTCTTACTAATTATAAGGTCCTACGTCTCAAGTATATGGCTCTCTGTGCACCACTCAGACACTGCAATATGGCGGGCTAATACAGACCACATAAGCTGACTCTGCTCAGTCTGTTTTAGCATGTGACAGCTGCACCACAATATGTTCCACTACTTTTTGATAGTTAGACAGGGCAAAGAGGCATGTATATGAAATACAGGACTTGTAGTATATACCTAGGCTGGGGCTTTACAATAGATGGGTGCAGAGGCGTAACTACAAACTCTTGGGCCCTGGTGCAAAAAATTAAATGGGCCCCCCAGTTACCATGCGCCATTAAAAAAAACTAGTGTCAGTGTATGGCAGGAGGGCTTTTGGGCCCCCCTAGGCTGCTGGGCCCGGTAGCAACTGCTATCGCTGCACTCCCTGTTGCTATGCCCCTGGATGGGTGTAAAGGTGTGTTTAGTGCCTGCAGGTAAATGGGAGAGGAGTGCGTAGAGCAGCACTACATTTATCTGCAGGCACATATGGAGGGTTTAGTGTAGCATCAGCAGCACAGTATATGAAATATAGTAGCAGACAGATATCTGGGGATTTAGTGTAACAATGTACAGAAGCAAGCAGATATTTGCTGCAAAAATCTGCCTGCTCCTATAGATTGCTACACTAAATGCCCCCTCCGCTACTATCATCTGCTGCTAATCTACTAGTTCCCTATACTTTGTGCTGCTTTTGGATTAACAGGGGGTAATCATAACAGGAATGCAGCTTACACTTTTGCGTGTATCCGGAAAAAGGTTACAGGAAACAGGACTAGGGGCATGTGTCTTCAGTTCACTGCTGATAAGAACCCTGTTACCACGGAGGACGGACAGGTGCCGCACTGATACACTCTACTGAGGATCTCGGGACGCTGGAGCACTAGGATGCTACCATGACAGCAGGTAACACGAGCTGCTGTTCCTGTGCTCAGTGAATGCTGCTACGGCCCAGTTCCCTGTAGGCGCAGCATCAGTCACAGAACAGGTGGAGGTGGGGGGCGTGGCCAGAACCCTGCGCAGCTTGCAAGTCGGGATTTCTACCTGTCTTCGCGGGACAGCGGGACATGGCTTGCAAATCGTGCATGTCCCGCTGAAATCGGGAGAGTTGGGAGGTATGATTATAGGTTAACCTTATAGTACACATTGTTAATAAATTTGGTACATTTTAGGACTCCACTTAGTCATGCTTTATATTTTAGACTTTGAAATTTTGAAGTTTTACGCAAGATACATAAAGTATCTAAGTAGGTAACAAATCTGATGCACAGCTTGTATTTTCAGCAGCAAATTGCATCAGAATTGTGATACATTTGCCATAGTAAATCTGTCCCATTGTGTTATACACGTTAACAGTGATTTTACAAAGACTTGAAGTTAAATCTAATATATTATTTTAATTATCAGAATGAACAGTCCATGATTATAGAACCCTACATTATACAATTTAAATTTTCTTCATCTGTATAACAAAGAATATATAATAATCTATAGGCATAGTTACAGAGAATTTTAGAAATTGTGTTTTATTTTGAATTAACAGACAATATTTAGGGTAGAAACCAGAAGTTTACACACACTATATAAAAAACACATATACATGTTTTTCAAACTATCTGACATGACATCAGAATAAGCCTTAGACCGCTTGTTCCAGGCGTTTTGGATCCGTTATTAGATATTGCAAATGCAGATAACTACAGAAATGATCTGTGATTTTAACATTCTGCAGTTAATGCAAAAGCAGCTACAGTGTTCCATGGAGTATCGAGCGATGCGCTTTAGGGACTCTCATGCACTGCGTTTTGCGATCGCTTTCAGGAATCCTGCACAGTTCTACTTAATTGGTATTTCCCTGTCCTCTGAAAGCCCATGGATATAATGAGTCCGGTTTGGCACTTGTCCAAACGCTATCCCAACACATCCAGGACGTAAAGTCTGGCGTTTGCATCCTAAAGCGATTGCGAATAAGCCACTTTGTGACCATTGGAGTATCTGGACAGTGTGCAGGAGGACGGCCATGTGAGTCGCGGCGCCAGTAAGTGTCGGCGGCTGAAGATGTATTAGAAATGTTCGGCGCATAGCTGTACAGTGGCAGTCATGGTTGTATTTCCTGACAAGTAGCCAAGGTGAGTTGGTGCAATCACGTGTGTAATAGTTGGGCATGTTGTCAGTAATAGCTGCCCAGCTTCTCATTTTCAACTTACGTGGAGTAGTCATGATGTCTGGGCAAAGAGTCATAATTTGAGTTTGTCAGTCATCACGGAATGGAAACTGACGGTCATCGTAATGGATTGCTGCAATCATTAATTGGGCTTACAGAGTCTTTAGTAAGTTCTCCTGAGCAGAGGATGATATGAGCCATGATGAAAGCATGTTCAGGATAGAATAACGAATTTGAAACCATCTCGCAGATCAATATTGTGCGGATGAATAGACAGTGGAAGAAGCATTTCACATAGCTGATCGAAATAAACCCATTCTGCTTGGTTTGCGGACATCCCGCTATTCTCGGATGCTATCATTGTTTTGTAGCGAAAAAAGGACTCAGTATAGGGAAATTCCCAAAACGCTTGTGAACAAGCCATAATTCTTTTATCAATTAGGATATACCGAAGTAATTATATTTGCTAATGCCAGAATAATACAGAGAGGAGAATTTCTGTTAAGTTATATTTATGACATTTTCTGAAAGTCAAAAGTTACATACATTTCATAAAGTATTTGGTAGCCAATTGCTTTAAAACTGTATAGCTTGGGTCAAACATTTTGATACCTTTGCAACAAGTTTCTTGAACAATTTAGTTGATGTAGATATTTTGGCTCAATTCTTCTACGAATTGGTTAACGAGCCGTATGTTGTATGTGCTGATTGTCGTCGTTGACACTGCCATTTTCTTTTATAGCATAAACTTTGTTCTAATAGATGTGAATACCAGGTCTTTGTGATGGCCACTCCAAAACATTGACTATGTTATACATTAAGCACTATTAAGTAAAACAGTTTGGCAGTAATGTCCAGAATCATTGTCCATTTGGAAGAGCATTTCCGCCCAAGCTGTTAACTTCCTGGTTGATGCTTGGATGTAATTCAGAAAGCACATAATCTTTTTTCCTCATGATCAATCTTATATTTGTGAAGTCCCTCCTGCCAACAAAACAACTTCACACACATGATGCATAGCCAAGCTCCGTGTTAACATATTTTGGGATTATTGCTCTTAACTCGCAGCTATCTCATTATTTCACCAAACTTTAAAATAGTCATTATGCAAAGAGTTAATTTTTAGTTATGTCAGACCACAGACATGTCTCCAAAAATGTAGGTCTTTGTTCCCGTGTGCATTTGCAAACATTCATCTGGAAAATTTTACATTTTTCTTCTTTGGAGTAATGGCTTCTTCCTAGCAGAGTGGTATTTCAGCCATGTTGATACAGCACTCGTTTCACTGGATAATAACACAATCTTACCAGCTTCTGCCAGCATCTTCACCAGGTCTTTTGCTTTTGTTCTTGGGTTGATATGCACATGTCAGACCAAAGCATGTTAATCTCTGAGACACAGAACCCATCTTCTGCTTGAGAGGTATGATGGCTGGACATTCCCATCTAGTTTGTGATTGCATATCATTGTTGTTGTACAGAAGAACAAGGCACCTTCAGGTATCGGGAAATTGCACCCAAGGATGATCCAGACTTGTGCAAGTCCAAAATTCTCTTCATTATATCTTGGCTGATTTCTTTAGACTTTCCCATGATGTTACACACAGAAGCAGTGTGTTTCTGGTGTGAATTAAAATACATCCAAATTAGTGACACAGGTTTGTCTCTAATAACTCAGATGTTGCCAATAAACCTATCAGAAGACTTGACATCATCATATGGGCTGTCCCAAATTGTTTAAAGGTATAGTAATACTAGTGTATGTAAACTTTTGACTTTGCAGAAAGTAATAAAACTGCCTTAACAATTCTCTCTCCCATTAAATAATTTTGGTAATTTTAATTGACCTAACACGGGTAAGGTTTATTCTGATTTCATGTCAGATAGTGAGAAAAACATGCATATGTGTTTTTTTATATAGTGTATGTAAACTTCTGGTTTTAACTGTATGTATATAACCAGGAAGTCATGTACATAAAAAAAAATATCTCAAAAAAAACAAACACCCAATTAAAAAATAAAACATAGAATAGTCACATATTTAAACAATTAACACTAATGGGACTGGCTACTACATAGCGTTCCAAATTATTATGCAAATTTGATTTAAGTGTCATGAAGATTTAATTTTTTGGTATCTCAATTAAACTTATGGATGGTATTGTGTCTCAGGGCTCACCGAAAACAATTTCAAACACCTGTGATACATAGTTTGCCTAGTGAAAGAAAAAGAATATTCTTCTTTGCAGAATATCAATATGGGATTCTTAATGGCGCTAATACCTCGATAATTATGGAATTTAACAAAACTAAAATGTATGCATTGTGCATTATGCTATTGGTAGTGTGACCTCTTACTGCTGCAAATTCCAAAAATGTACATTTTGTAACTCTGTTGTGACAGTGCATTTTTAGTCTTTTCAGTTGGAAAAAAAAAACTTTTATCTTTGGGAGGTTTGTCCAATAAAACTGATTTATACTCTAACGGTTGATGATTTCAACATTATTCCATCATTTGCATCTACCATTTAGGTCAATCAGTTAACAATATCAATTACATGATAAGTTGGAACACAGTGTATGTGTACCTTAAAGGACATCATGGGGTTTTACTGATCATGTGCCACACCACAGTCCCTTGAGAGAAACCATAATGCTGATGTGACCCACAGTGAAGATGAGTTTGACACCCTTACCATAGAAGATTTACATTAGGCCAATTACATAGGCTAATTACTCTCCACTCTATAAGGTCCTACTACATTTTTTGACTTTTTCTGTTTGTTGACATTGCAGTGCTCTTTGAGGTCAGGGCCCTCTTTTCCATTGGACACACTAGGCAGTTGCCCGGGGGCCCCACAAGTGTAGGCATGACTTAGTGTGATGTCATGTTTTTGGACAGGTCCCACTGCAGTGTTCTGGCCAGGGGCTCTGTTTGAGGCCACTTTTTAAAATAGGGATGAGACTGAATTGAAATGTGCTCCTCTTCCCCACAAGCCCAATTGGCTACTTCTATGGTATGTATACCTTTGCAGTCAACAAATACTAGCATTACCTTATTTAGCTTAACCTGTTATGAAGAATATAATATATAAGCGATTCATACTACTACATGCAAAGAGGAGATTTCTGTATTATTACTATAGGATGCTCAAATATCTTTCTTCCATTTGTCTTTTCAGCAATATGTATCCACTTCCTTACTTTTTTTCCCCTATTTTTTTCCCTGCCATTACTTCTATTCCTTATTAACATGATCAGCATTTTCTGCAACCTGCAGGCTCTATGAAATGTATTTTACTGAAAACTGCTTGAGAAATGTTCCATCTTTGGACAGTGCAATCCCCCAGTTTGGTAATGGGCTAATTGCTGAGTGACTTCTCAGCTAAAGGGGCTGACAGGAGCAGCCGGAGGCTAAGATGTGGTTAGAAAAATGGTTAAAAGGAGACAAACTAGAAAATGAAGAGTGAAGGGAATTTTTTACAGACAATTTTGTTTACTATGAATAGACAATTACGCAAACAAAATACTATTTCTAATCATTGGAGCCAGAGGCAAACCATGCAATATTCTGCAGAGAGAAGTCACAGCAAGGAGCAGATCAGCTAAGGAAACTGAGAAGGTTTCCAGCAAATTCTTGGAAATGCTTCTAAACATATATAGGTGGTGCAGGGATAGGAAGTGTTTGTCAGATATTACAGAGCTGAGTTAATCATTTGGTGCACATCTCCTGACATATCTATTATAGCATATCAGTGTGGTTCCTGTGAAATAACAGTTCTGGAGCATCTTCTCTTATAACTCTGTATTGTGCTGTTCCTCTGTTATAACTTCTAGGAATGTATAATTGAATGTGTCAGATGGGTTCTACCATTCCAGTTGTCAATAGGGTGTGTCCCTGCACACATTGACCATCAGCACTGATAATGCCAGACTGTGCAGGACACAGTCCCTATTAGTAACACCCAGTTGACAGATTTAGTAATACATTTCTAGAAAGCATTACAGAGAAACAGTACAAAACAAAGCTATAACAGAAAAAGTTACAGTATTGTTATTATTAAATAGTGCTTTTATACAAATCTTTTCAAAAATTTGTGTATGTACAAAGCCTTTTTAGTGCTCCAAAGTGATTAAACTATGAAGCAACTTTGAATAGTCTTTATAAAAAATCTAAGTTTTGTGTCTGCAGCAACTACTCAAACCTATACATCTCTGTGGCTACAGGCTACAAGCAAGCACTGTGTAGACTGATCATGTATTTTTTAATTTGACCTCTTCCTGCTGCCTGTATGTTATCAGGAATTGGGGGCAGGTGAAGAGAAGTGATGTGATTTATGTATCAGACTACCCTGGTCTGTTTGAAAATGTTGTTCTTTAGACCTGTTTCAGGGAAGTAGAGTGTAAGGATCAACCATGACATAAAGACATGGCCCATCCTCAAGACATGGCCATCATTACAACCCCAATGGAGGTTGCCATTAGCTTTACCAGACTGAATTACAAATCTGTCTAAATAATAGTGATATTTCATTCTTCACTTTGCTCCTAAAATAAACTAGTTTGCCATTCAGAAGTTTGTGAATATTCGGTAGCAACCGAATGTCATAGCAGCCATTTCATCATGCCTTCAGAAGACGGAGAGAAGAAAAAGATACAACTAAGAAATGACTGAATACAACTAATTGACAAAAGAATTTGTCGATTATCTTTGATTTAAAACAAAGATCTCCAGTTACCCTAAATTTACCGTCTGTAGATTCTTCAGTAAATAACTGCATGTAATTTGTAAGTAGGATTAAGACAGTAGATAAAGGAAGTCTTCAATTTTCTGTATCCCTTCAGGCTAATGTTAAGTGACATTAAATGGGTTGTCTGCTTAGGACAATCCCTTTTTTGTTTAATGGACTTGCTGATAACAGGATGTTTACCTGCTGGAAATCTCAACAATCAGATGTCCTCTATGGTAGAACCCAGCAACTAGTGTTTAATTCCCTGCAGCACCTCTACTGGAGAAGCAAAGTATTGCAAAGTTCATTTTAAAATCAATAGGCTGTCTGTGTGATGTAAGGAGGTGCCAGATGCTCCGGAGCAAGACAGTTTTTGTAGCTGATTTCTGTTGTAGCCGATACCTGCCCTGAAAGTTTTAAATAGGATACCCTTCTATAAACCCAGGATTCAGTAATGAGCTATTTGAAAATAGGATTTTCAAATCAGACAGCCCATTTAAAGTCGAATGGCTGGAGGTATTTCTTTACCAAAATCTATTTCCAGGTAGCAGCTTCATAGTGACTTCTATTTTTGATAGAATTTTTATATATTGTGTAAAAATCTTTTTAATAATTGACATGTTAATTAAACATTTACAAGAAATTTCTGGTGTCAGGAATATTACAAACTGTTCATATTACTTTTGAACCAGTTTTTTTAAATTATTAACTTCCAATATAACTACTGAAAGTGAAGTACAGTGATGCATAAAATGACCGCAATAATACATTCAAGATCAATGTATGGAAAGAACAACATATCAATGGGATCTTTATGGCATCTGCTTATTTAGAGTTTGAAATGCCTATAATGAATTCCTAATGCCTTTAACAATTATAAAAAAAAATGCTTTTTTAGCTTCAGAACTCAATCATTCAGATTAAGCCACGACAAGAAGTTAGGAAATATTAGTGATTGCACCTGTCGCGGTTTCCCATTGACACTTCATAAAGGCATAATGTACAGTATACTTCCAGGACCCATTACAGATTTTGTAAATTGTATTATGTCTTTATCATCAACGGGATTCGAGATGTAAGAGCGTGGTGAAAAGTCTGTATCACTCTCTCTTAATTATAATGCTATTAAACTAATTACTCTTCCAACCCGAACAAGCTAATGCTTTGCCCGCCCAGATGAGCACTATGAACTACTCCCTATTTCCACACATAGACTGGAACATTTTCCCATTTCGGTGCACTGTCTAGACATAGCTCATTCTGCAGTGAAGGTATGCTATAATTGAGTTGCATAACCATTACAAAGGGTGGTAGTCTCTGACTTGTGGCTCTACTGTTGTTGTGTAACTACAACTATAAGCAGACCCCAACAGCCTCCTGAGTTACAGCCTATATTGTACTCCAGAGCTGCATTCACAATTCTGCTGGTTGTCATTGGAAGCAGTTGACAAGCATGTTGTTAGATATACACCTAATACATTAGCTATATATCTAGAATGTAAAACAATGACCCCAACATGAGATCACTGCAATGCCTGGTGAAAGCTACACTTTACAGAGTGTAAATCATGTACCAAGGCTATTTGGAAACAATGAGTTGACAAATAATGACAGCCCTGGAGGTGGTATAAATAATGCAATGCATTAATAAAGTTGCTGAAATTACTATGAAGATTGTATGTAGAGACTAAAGGGGTTTTCACAGATCTGAGGAAAATTGTTTAATTGAGGGAAATGGCCCTAATCAAGTAACCTAAATCCACTGCCCATCCACTGGTGGTCCCCATTAAACGTTCTAAACCTTGCTAAAACAAGGTCCTGCCCATGTCCAATTTCTTGCTTCAGCAACATCCACAAAAATCCTCTGAGCCCAGTGACTGGATGTTAGGATAATGTAGTTAAATGAGCTTGTATCACTGTGCAAATTAAAGGGGTGTTCTCATCTCCTAATTTCCAGGTCTGCGGCTGGCTTTTACCTTGCTTCCAAATTTCCATAGAAATGAAAAGAGAGAAATGAGCAAGCATGGCCATCTTTCCATTCAGGTTCAGGTCAGGTGCTAGAAACAGCTGGCTGCAGACCTGGGATAAGGAGATGAGAACACCCTTGTCAAACAACTACTGGTGGGGACCACTGGATCGGCTGTAAATTTCAGGCGAGTATAGATTCTTTGTTATTTTATGCTATTTTCTGCATTTAACCATTTCAACCTTGGACAACCACTTTAACTGTTAACCAGCGCTCAGAGGTGCATATAACCTAGGATTCTCTAAATTAGGTCGGAAAAATGCCTTCCTTCCAACAAAAATGTGAAAATCCAGAGACATCAGAGGCACAAAGAGAGTACAATCCACAAAATGTTCATTTGCTTTTCCTGATATATGAAAACAATTCAGATAAACTCAGCTCAAAATGAATTAGAAGAAAAAACATACACTCATTCTTTATCCAGATTAGGGCAAATCATGACCGAGCAAAAGCTCAGGGGTTCTAATGCCAAATACCCGCAGACTGCCAATTAATGCAGGGCCTAAAATGCTCATACACACTCGATGAACTTCAGCTGAAAGCATCAGTTGGGACCAGCGGACCAACTAATGTGTATGTGGATATCCTGACTCTCCCAATGCCAGATATCTGGGCAAAGAAAGGTTGAACATGTTCGATTTTAACATGCTTGATCCTTTTTTTCTTTCAAAGCAAAGGTGTCTGCAGCAGCTTACTCCTCTCTTTCCATTGAGAGCAAGTGCATGCTCCGCCAAGTGTGCATGTCAAGAGAAATACTGACCAAGACTTTATCCAACAGAATAGTATGGCCACCTTTAATCACAGCAGTATTATTACCTACCTACCTCAATGCAAAATAAATACTTTACACGTGGAACGCCATTCCATTATACAAAGGACAGAACAGATCATACCCCACTTCCTACCAAGAGTAATGACCTTCCCTCAAGATCTTTGCATTAACTTGATGTTCTCTTTGCTTTGTCATCAGAAAAATCAGGACCCTATACAGTAGAAAGAAGATTGTGTCCTATGACTGTAGTCAATTTATTTTCCAGCTTTCCTCAGAAAGGCTGATGAAAGCCAACAGATGTAAAAAAAAAATGTTTAAAGCAAGG